>JAFBJQ010002257.1:206509-335968 GCA_016785345.1 Trinectes maculatus
AAAAAAGGCCGCGGACCGCAAAAGACGACCCGCTCCCGATTACCAACCAGGCCAAAGAGTGTGGCTCTCAGCTAGGAACCTACACCTTAAGGTTCCCTCCCAAAAGCTGGCTCCTAGGTTTGTGGGCCCATTCCCCATCTCCAAGGTTATTGGTCCTGCAGCGGTCCGGCTTCGTCTCCCCAGATCTCTTCGGGTCCATCCTACCTTCCATGTGAGCCAGGTCAAGCCGGTCAAGGATAGTTCCATGGTTCCTTCCCTCCCGCCCCCCCCTCCTCCGAAAGTGATTGATGGTGGTCCGACTTACACAGTGAAGAAACTACTAGCAGTGCGCAGCCGAGGCCGGGGCAGACAATATCTGGTAGACTGGGAGGGATACGGCCCCGAGGAGAGACAATGGGTCCCCTGGCCAGTTCTGCACAGACAAGCCCTCAGGGCAGAGAGACAGACACAGGACACAGACGACAGAGAGACAGAGTGTGTCTCTGTGAGACGTTTGAGGTGTCATGTCTTGTCTCTGTTTTGGTATAATTTCCTGTTTTATTTTGAAACCATACCCTCCTCACGTTAGGTCACTTCCCACTTCCCTTCAGATGTTTCCCATTGTCCTGATTATCATCACCGCCTTGATTGTTTCCACCTGTTTCCCTTCCTCAGTTTGTTAAATAGTCTGTGTTTCCCTTTGTCTTGTGCCAGTGTGTCTTTGTCTGCTGACCGATATCACGAGCGTTCTGATTCCAAGCCATAGTCTTTGTCATCGCATTTTGTAAGTCGATATTTCTCTTTAAGAGTATTTTTTGTTTTGTAATTTTGATAGTTTTGTTACCATACCATAGCCATTGTTTTGTACTTTGTCAGAGTGTTTTTCCTCCCTCATGGAGTGTTTTCAGTTAAAGTGATTTTAGTTGTACTTTGTATCTTAGATAGGTGTTCTCCCTTTATGAGCTTTTTTGTAGATTTTGAGTTGTTACTTTGATAGTTACTTTAGTGTATAGAGAGTTAATTTGTCAAGTTTCATAGCCTTGTTTTTTCACTCTGGGAAAGAGATCTTTGAAAAAATAAAAGACTGTGAATCAAGTCTCTGCTCCTGGGTCCTCCCTTTATATCGGCCTGACATGAGGCAGGAGGGAGGACGAGGGCTTGATGTCGTGGAGTGTGTGTGTGTGTGTGTGTGTGGTGGGGGGGGGGCATCGAGGACTGGGAGAGGACAGGGAGAGGAGACCGAGAGGATGGAAGGGAGCAGAGACAGAGGGAGCCCCCTGCAGTCTGACGGAGAAAAGTCACCGCTCTTACAGCAGTGATGTAATCCCCCTTCACTTCGCCCTCCCCCTCACGACTGGTGTTGCCTGCCTCTGCTCGTCACACACACACGCGCGCACACACACACCGCACAACCTAACGTGCAGCCAACGAAGGAGGCAGGAGAGCGAGGGAATGCAAAATGTCTGTTGCCTTGACTACTGCCAGCCGATGGTCACCGCTGACAAGTGTAGCATCTCAACGCCGGACCAGCTGCTGCCTGACTGTGACAAATTCCCCAGGCCGTGTTTCCACAGCTGGGAGTGACTGATGGAGGGAGCAGGACTTACATGTGAGGAGAGAATAAGAAGGGAGCAACCCACGGTGAGGACAGAGGGAGGCAGGAACTGCATACTGAATGAATACATAGCCTATATATATACAGCATATATATGTATGTCGTGATGAGCAATGAAGATAGGGTGGGACGGAAGCAAACATGGAAGACCGATAAGTGTATTTGAGAAAGCAAACCCGTGTTTGGGCAGGTTCAGGGGTTTGGCTGAGTCCAAATCAATTCCACAGAACAGAGGATGCAGCATGCACACAGTCACAGCCAGATCAGGGAACAATGCTGCTGCAGACCACATGCAAAGAAACCCCTGCTTACACTGTGCTCAGGTATTGGGGGCTTGTTAACAGTGTGTAGACATAAAGAACCGGTCATCGCAGACATTCGTACTGCAACATTATTACTTATTTCAAACTTGACAAGACGGTCATGTTTGATTTCGTGTCATGCACAGAACTCATACACTATTATCCTCCAAAATGGCGCAGGTGCCACAGGATGTCCTGCTTGAATGAAAGGGTTTTGATGTTATAATTGGACCTGTCCAATTTTATTTGTTAGTGTAATAGTTTGTGGGTGTTTTCACAGGGGCAGAAATTATATTTATATCTATTATTAGTAGTAGTAGTAGTAGTAGTAAAAGTAGTAGTAGTAATAGACTCCCCCCTCACGTCTTTCTCTACAACATTACATTTAACAAGGCTATGAAAGCTTTTGGACTGTCAGCTGGTGCACAATATGAAATACTGACGCGTTGACTGAACGGTGAACATGCAGGACACTGTCCTACAGCCACTGCATCCTTACAGAGTGGATCGAAAACAACATATCCAGGTAACTCACACTGCACTATCAGGTAGGCGGAGGCAGTCGGTGGTCGGCCCAGGCTGTTGCTAGGGGCACAGGTGTATTTCCCAGCATCCTCTGGTTTGACTTGAGCAATGATGAGGGAGCCGTCGATGAGAATACTGACTCTGCGCTTCAGGTCACTGTGAAAACAGGAAGACAGGGGAAATGAAAGGGGAACAAAGGTTCAGCAACTGTGTAGCTGTACTTCAAAACAAGGTTCAAACAGTGTGGGAAAAGCTTTGGAGCCACTGGAGTTCTACATGACAAGTTTTCCCTCATTTGAAAACTTTTCCAGAGAAAAATACTTCGGCACAGTGTTTTCTGTTATCGACTGGAGAATATTTATGGTAGATGACACATGTGCTGTCACTGCCGCGTGATGCAAGACTCCTGTGAAGATGATACCAGATATTTAGCCAGTGCTACAATTTCTCGCTCTTTTTTCAGTGGATCCCAGTGGACAGGGCTTGATTTACGATTCAGAGCAGATTGGTTGGTTGCGGAGTCTGCAGGCTTGAAAGGCAGCTGAATATCACAGGAACTTGTATTCCCCTGCTCATTAATTACTGCCGTTCACCACACCACCATTGGAATATGCCAGCGTGTGGTTGGTAGATTCACCAGGTGCAGAGATTTCAGGCAGTGTCACAAAAAGCCTGTGGGCTCAGTGCTGGCACAAGAGAAGGGGATCACAGAGACCCTGGTTCATGTTTGGTTTAGCATCACTCATAGTCCCTGCATATTATCCAACAGCCCAATCATCATATTAAAATCCAATCTTTCTCATCCAAATGATGCACTATTATGAGATGTGAGGTGTGCAGGTCTCAGGAGAACTACTCCTAATCATGGTTCTGGAGCTACAGATTGGCTTATGGTTACTGGTCACTGTGAAGGAATTCATTTTGCCGAGGATACTCACGCTGTAATAATGTACATTCCTGACATGCATCGACTTATTTGACTTTTCCTGTTTTAATGCTCCAGTGGAAAAACTTACACAGATTAAATATTAAACCAGCAGCCAGAGTTGAACTTTTTTCTATTTCCCCTATAAAAAATGAAATATACGACAGTTTCTACATAATAAAGATAAAGAGTGCAATATCTGGATTCTGACTTTTGACACACTGTGTTTTAGTGTTGTTCAGAGCATGCAGCTGCCTGAAGGTGACATCACAAGATGATGTCTGTATCCTGGAATGACTTCTGAGCCAGCGCTGAGGTTTGGGTCTGCTGATTGGTGACCAACCATTTGCAGTCGTCAAGGCAACAGATATTTTGCATTTTTTTCCCTCTGCTCCCTTCACTGCCAATATAACTGATAACCACTGTTTCTCTCCACAGATTTTTTTTTAATACAAAGCAGTATTTCTGCTGACGGAACCTACTGTGAAATATGACGGCCTCAACAGCAAAAAAAAAAGAAGACGGTGTCAAAGAATTTATTTTTATGAAAAGAATCTGCTGTTAATCCCAGAGAACTTTTATACTACCCTGACTGAAACACAACCCTTTTCTGCTCAGACACTACAATCATTAAAAAGACTGTCAGAGGTCTGTGTTTTACTCAATGTATGGACTTACTGGCTGTTAGATATGAAGATATTATGTATTTTCTGACAGCGTATATTAATTACGGTACCATAAGAAAATAAGTCAAGAGATTCTGAGCTGATGAGGTATTGCAGCTGACAATGGCAAAAAGAGTCTGCTGGTGCTCACTGACACTGCACTAATGCCTGGACAGGCATTCTGTTTTTAGTCTAGAGTTGTGACATCTACTGACAGCCCAGGTCTGACACACTGTTGATAACTAACATCACTGTCTGCAGCAGGCAAGAGACAATACTTCACACCGCTAAGAATTAATCGCTCTGGAAATCATTTCTGTTTTCTATTGGAATGTTAATGTTTTTAAGGCACTCAGATGTGCAGATGCGCTGCAGGAGACAGATTATTACCAGCACTGCATCACCACATGGAGGCACTGATACATTTTGGTGAGAATTATTATTTTTGCACCCAGTTCTCTTATAACAAAATTCCAGTCCTCAGTCAAACAGTGTATGAATAAAATCCAGGCCGATAGGCATTAAAGGTAAATTACTCACAACCCAGAAAATACATTCGATGGATCTTCACCTCAGTAGAAATAGGTTCAACAGTTTTGTTGCATGAATTTGTGCTTATTTTTTTTGTGCTTCATGAATGCAGCCAAATTTGCTATTTATTCACAATAGTTGAATTTCTGAATCATGGAGAGGGAGTCATACTGTATTATTTGTTTTTCACAGGAGTGAAGAGAGCATGACGCAGGGTTAATGAAAGTCACAGAGCAGTGATTAAATATGTGGTGAAAGCCTTGCAGCCTTTAACCCCACTGGGATCAGACTGTGGTTTAGGTGCAACACTCAGTTAAATAAAAACAACTCTTCCATTCCTTTTTTTTAGGCTGTCTTCATTTCCCACCTCACAAATGACCTTAAATGATTCCATAAGGGATTCGAAAGAATTCGAATTTGACAAAGAGTTTCAGAACTGGATTTAAATTCAGCAAAATGTTCCTGAACCTCATCTCTTTTTGCCAAAATGAAATAAATAGAAGCTGATACGTAAACTAATCACATGGAATCTATTAAACATGGCATGAAATGGAAAGGCTAGGGAAAAGGGTGGATAGCTTGGCCTTTCTTCCACATATACAGCACAGCTGGGTTTATTCTTGCCTACTCTACTGTCTTCAGAAATAGTCAACTGAAGCAGACATTGGCGAAACATGATGCCTACTGAATAACATTATCCATCATATACGATGATATTATGTTTATTTACTACTTGTAAAATTGCCCATAGGTACCTATGGTTCTTTGTCTCGATATCTCTCTAGAGACTAGAGACCTGGGCAAGGTTTCCTCATCCTTCCTCATCCTGGGAACCGGCTCCAGTCAACTGAAACAATTACATGATTACCCAGCATGAACAAACACAAGTCAGTAAACTTCAGACTGTTAAAGGTAAAGAGTGTTATCTGAATACTGGCACTATGACTGCAAAATATATACAGTCTGAGTTTCACCTCTAAGGCTCAAAACAGAGTGTTCTACAGCCTACTGTGTGTTGGTTATGGCGAAAAGATATAGAGGGAAAGTTCTGCCACTCTTTCATTTACAGTTATTATCCATGTGAATTCTGGTGACCTGACCTAGATGTAGATGCTGAAATTCTGAAGTGGTCTGGCCATTTTGGCAAATGCCTTTTTATGTGACATAGCAGTCTAGTGTACCAACACAAAAACAGAAACACAACACAAACTGAGCAGAAGTGTAAAATAGACATGGCGCAACATGGCAGCCGATAATGAAACCGATCATAACTTTACTTCTTGAAGAAGACGTTGTCTTCCTCCCAGAACCACGTGTAGGTCAGGTTGCGGGGATAGGCCTCCGCCTGGCAGGTGAAGAAGGCATCCTGCGAAATGTTCACTGTGATGTTCACTGGCGGTGACACAATAAACGGAGGGCCTTGTGGAGAAGAACACACAAACACACTTAGTAACATAATCAAGCTCATTAGGATAATAACAATTATTTTCAGTTAAAAATAATAATAATAATAAAATGTTTTGCTGAGATGCAACAGGAGATTTGAAAAAACAATTAGCCCTTTCTGTCTGTTACATTTCTTGATTGTATGTTGAGAAAAACCTAACATTAGCTCTTCTTAGTATGAAAGCATTTACGACATCCTGGATGCTGCACGACATTAAAAAAAACAAGAATATGTAGAAAAAATATCAGGTCTTTCACTGTTATAATAATTTATATAAAGTGATGTTTTCCTGAAAATGACCATGTTGCTCACGATAGAAAAACAGGTCAGTGTGACATCCCATATCTTCTCAGTGGGAGACTCACTAATGTTATACACAACAAGGGAATTAGCTAAGATACTAAAGATGGGTCATGTGTACTATTTATGGCCGTGTACACATACTGTTTACATGGGGGATGGGATTAACAGTGTCAGAATCATCACAGACCAGATATACCACATGCTTATTTTACACTCAACAAAGGATTATGGGAATTTATCGAGTGATCCTAGCTGTGCCAGATGGATAATCCTCCTTGCAAGCATGGATATATTCATACCATGAGCCTTGGTTTGTAGTAATGGTCCTACCTCTGACCATGACTGTATCTGGATCACTGCAGCAAGAGTTTGGTCTGGAAGCTAAAACCAGCCTTTCCTCCCATAATCTGCTTTCAGCAGTTTACCACGCTGTTGCTGAACGTATCTGAGAGCACCACTCAACACTGAAGTGTCAGAATATGCAGAAATACAGCCCAAAATAGTGCACACTACACATAAGTAGCACCAACACAACATAAAGGCTGGGTGGTTGTGTGTGGACTATGAATATGTCTCAGATGGAAACTTTCTGATCTTCACAAAGTGGCACAATGGAAAAGAGACAATGAAAAGTAATAGTAAGTAAGTTGAGGGACCTGACTTGTTAATAATTTACTCCTTTACATTTCAGAGTTATAAGTCTTTCACAATGCTACTTTTTTTTAGCTTTTTTTATCAGTGTGATTTATTTACATCACTATAATCTACAATAATTGGAGTACTGGCTGTTTCCTCCATATGTAACATTGTCCTTACTAAGGATACAAACAGCTCTTCATCTTAAAATTAGGATAAGTGCAATGAACTGTAGGCTGGATGGTAACTTGTCAGTAAGTTATCACTTCTCTTTGGCTTTGCTGTCTTCTAAAAAAAACACCAACACAAATCTGTGAATAATAGTGTCAGAGAATAATCCAAACTCCCTGCGTCAACATCACACACACACACACACACACACACACACACACACACGCACGCACGCACACACGCACACACACACGCACACACACAATTTGTTCATAACTTTTGGCCCACAGACGGATTGAGCTAAAAGACGCTCACACACACACACAAGTAACTCCTACAGAGAAACACACACTCTGATACACAAGTACAGCTGAGCTGAGCCACTGTTGCAAATACAAACTGTTAGTCCCATATGTTGGTCCTGATCTGTAGCCCACTGCCTGATCCTTTAACAGGCAGAGCATTTCCATCTGCCAGCCCCTCAGCAGGACAACCAGGACCAGGCCTGTGCAGAATGACTGTGTTGTTGGTGTCTGAGTGGGCGTGTGTGAGTGTCTCTGAGTGTTTGTGAGTGCGTGTGTGCCAAACCGCCCTATTTGGGAGCAGCTGAGTGCTGGAGATTTGTTGGCACCGTAGTCTCCGAGCTGATCTGCTGCTCAGTGGCTTTCCAAGAGGGCCTCGATTAATCCCTCTCACCCGGAAATGATATACAGGACGGGTCAAACAGCCACTCTGGCTCTGAGCTGCCTTTGTACTGTGGCTGTGGTCTCTGCGAGCATGTCCCCTGCTCTTTGATGAATAAAAAGAAATCCTTTATCACACTGTTTTAAATTCGTGATATTTAGCAAGATAATGAAATTGTTATTTTCTTTCTAACACATTAATCAGAAAAACACTGTTGAAAGCAGGAGAAGGGAAATAAGCTCAGAGGACTTAATTCTAAAGCCCTGTGTGAGCGAAGCCCAGCACAGAAATCCTTTGATTTTCACTCCGTATTTCAGGATAAAATTAGTTCTGTGCTTCTCTGAACATCAACAAACTGTGTTGACTCTTTTTCTGATCTATATTCTGATCCTCCTTCACCTCCTCTCCTCCTCCATCCTGTCCCTTGCTTATTAAAAACAATTAAATCAGAATATGTTGAGCAGCATCTCACTCTCAGTCACATTATTATAACATAACTACAATACAAGTACATTTTTTACGTGGTCTGAATCTGTTATTTCAATGTCACTTGCTCACACATAATGCATATGTGCAGGATACTAAAAAGTAAATGAGCTGATTGACATAAAGGGGACCCAAAGGCATTTTTTTGATTAGCCATAACATACTTGGGATTGACTCTTGGGATTGCTGATTAGCCCAAACACAAAGTGGGAAATTGTAGACATTATCAAAACAACTGACACTGAAATTGGTACCAAATTCAGGCGGGTCAGTCGATCCAGTCATAGTGATAAACATCAACCCAATGGTGGTCATAAAATCTAAAGTCATAGAATCACCATAGTTATTAGGATACACAATCTGGAGGCCAGGATGTGAATTTATTTCTCTGACACAAATATTAAATGGAAATGTAAACTTTGATCTGCATTGCTCAATGGAGCCTATGGTTGGTTGTTGCAGTCAGGATACTTCTGTGCTCTGGATTTACCACGGTATAATAAACTGAAGGCAGGACAGCAGACACTGCTTGTCTTCTGAAGCAGACTACATCCTCAACTTTTCAGAGAAAAACTGAAAATGTATATGATTTATTACATACAAACACTTGTAAAAGTGTAAACACTTGTACTCTTGTACTAAATGCATTTAATCGTGTATTCAAAAAGGATCCACTCAGTCCCATTTTGAGATAATAACAAGCTCTTTGATTTGAAAACATTTTCTGCTAAGAGTGTTAGACAAGAGTTTCTGCAAATGACATGTATTGTATATGTAATGTGGTGCCTGTTACAGGATACAGGATCACCAAAGTCATCTCCATTCATCCTATCACAGGGACTATTACATATCAAACAGTTTAAACCTCTGGTTGGCAGGTAGCTCAGTTACTGAGTCTTGATTAGTTCTTTTCCTTAGAGTGGGACACCAGATAAACATCTGGTGTTTATAAAGACCCAAAGTGAAATTGGATCATAAATGTTACTAGTAAGAAGGTAAGGAAATGTTATTCAAAATTCAATCAGGTAAAAAACTCAAGTCTTGAAACAGAATCGTGGATCTGGATGAGAGATTGTCTAACTGAAGCTTGAGGATCAGACCAGAGGTGATGTCAGGATTCAGCCTTGTACAACAAAGGAAAACCGCCTCTGCGACTTTGTTGATTTTCCACAAGAACGAAATCAGTCGGGTGAAACTCTGGAAACGTTTCAGAGATTGAGCCTCAATTCACTCAGTTTCGATGAGGTTGCGACCACTGAGCTGTGTTCATCTGGCTCTGGTAATCTTTAAATGACATGACCCGAGATGCCATGGTTGCAGCTTTATCGTTTATCCTCTTTGGGGAGGGGTATCAAATCTAAGGTTGCTGCACAGACATCACATCTGATAGTGTGTTTACTTTTAATTTGTGGGGGAAAAAAAAGAAAAGCAGTGAATTTGAGCACTGATGTGTGTGCGGTCCAACACATCCCAAACAATGAATGATTCATTTGCTAAACGTGTCTTGATTGATACAGACAGATCACTTCAATTACAGAGGCTGATGTTTCATGTAGAGCTGCAGGCATAAGGCCCTCCCATCCTTTAAGTCTTTTTCTCTTTGAGCTAATAAACTGCTCAACTGTTTGTATACTGGTTAATAGTGGTCCTGATGCATTTAAATGCTATTTTTATTGTTCCCTAAACTAATTTCAGTATAGTCGAGCCCCACTCCAAGGCATGCTACTGCATAATGGACACTTATGTCTGTTGAGTCTGTTGTGTTCACATGGACGTGACACCAGGTTTGAGAGATCACTTCTGCACAGCACCAGCATAGAGAACTTAGATTTAATGCAGAATTCTAAAAACGTTTCACTCTTTCCCTTAACATTATTTGCTTAAAATGTCTATAGGTTGGTGCACTTTAGTTCAAACTAAATCTCCGACATTCTCAGACGGATGACCACATTACTCTGTGCAGACATTCATGTTCCCCAGAGGATGAAGCTTGTGTGATCCCATGACTTCATCTCTACTTCAAGAATAATCAAAAAGTAGGTGCTCAGTTGTTTATAGACGGCCCAAACACATGAGAACAAATTAACCGGGAAATGCAGAGAAATAACTCTTTATGTTGATTATAATATTTGCATAATCAATTTGTTGAAATGGTGTTGTCGAACAAACATTAGACGTTAACTCAAACATCTTATCAGACATATGGAGCCACACAACACAACTCAGAAAGCCTCTGTATCTAACGCTGCATTTTTAGCTCAGTTACACATGTCAGCCTCACAGCAAGGCCACATCCAGACATGGTGATAACATCTGTCTGGAGAGATGCCGCAAGCGAACACCTCTAGCTCTGTTATGTTTCCCTCTGTTTTATTGATTTATTTGAAACAACATTTCCAGCAGCAAACAGCACGTCCAGAAATGTGCTCCATTTATTTTGATTGCAGACGCAGTTGTTGTGTTTAGTTGCTTCTGGTTTAAACGGCACTGTAGCTGTCCCTTTCCATTTCCTTAGTTTCTGCTCTCTCCAACAGGACTCGTGGTTATTATGTTGCACATGCACATGTAATACACAGATCTGAATGCAGATTTACGGTCAGCTCTACAGACAGTGCCAATAATGGCAATATCTTGTATTATGTGACTGTAGCAGCCTAATGCATATGATATATGTCAAGTTGCTTCATGTTTATAACAGCAGACAGAAGGTTAGTGCCACTTTACAGTCAAATTCAACATTGTCCGTCATGTTTCAGATTACATTTTGGATTGTGCTGGGTGTTTGTGCAGTGTCCCTGCAGAAACAGGGAGGAGAGTTCCTCAGCCCAGTTGTCCTGGACTCCTCCTGTGGAGACTCTCCGGCTCTGCTTTCCTTTCACGTTTCCACATTTACATTTTACATTTACAACCAGCCTCATCTCTTAAGCCTTGTGCATGATATAACGGTTAACAGTAATGTGCAGGCTATACAACTGTTTCACCTCGTTTGCAGCAGCACCAAATCAGTCCAGCAATTCAGCGCTGAATCCTGCACCCATGTTAAACCAGTGACTGCTCCGACCATTTTGAATGTGGACCCCTGATCCCTTTAATTTCAATTCCCCAAACAGCGATGGAATGTAAAATGGAGGTAGAACCAACTCTTGTCCTTAAAGGTTAGAATTCTGCCTTATAATATAGTGAGATCTATTAAAAACTGACCTGCCACAAGTGCCCTATATAAAAGCATTGTCTATGTGTGAATTGTGAATGATGTGAATATCTGATGTGGAAATCACATCTATGCAGTCATAATGTTGAATGAAGAGAGCTGCAATTTGTTTTTTTCACTTCCCTCGACAAAACAAATGTGCTGATGTATGTGTTCATTCAAGGTTTTCCAGCCCAACGCAGCGACACAATTCCATGCACCTACCTTGTACTAGCAGCCGTGTGGTGTGAATGGCCTCTCCCTGGGGACTGAACGCTCTACATGTGTAGGCCCCTCGATCCTCCCGCGTGATGGATAGCACCGTCAAACTCCCATCAGACACCTGAATGCAAGCACACGTCTCACTATTTAAAGATTTCAGGTAGACCTATGGAGAGACATGGATTCTGGCTGAAAGTTGTTAGGTCATATGCTTTCCAGCATTACAGTATTAATATGCTTGTTGTTGATGCTTCTTGACGCACTGGAGTGAAAACTCACACCTTATCACCTGCAGTCCAGAGTGAAAGTTAGACAGTTGCTCTTCGTCTCTCAGCATAGCTCTAAGCTTCAGCACATTCATAAAATAATTAATAGAGGGGACCAAATTGTAAGAGGTGGGTTCAAAGGTAATTGGACGTTAATTGAGGCAGGTGCCTTTTAATGACACAACTTTTACAAAACATGCACATATTATACATCAAACTCTTCAGCTATTTCTCCTCTCGCTCAAAGTGTCAAAATATGAGAGATGTGATGTATAGTTCTTGAGATACATTTGTTTTGTCTTGTTTACTTTTGCTTGTCTACCTGAAATTATTTATTTTTTTAGCGGGGTCCTCGCTTAATATTGGTATCGGTTGATATAGGATACCGATAATAGTTGGGCAATATCGGTATATTGGATATTGGTAAAAAAGCCAATATCGAACATCCCTAGAAGAAATTCTATATTTTTGTATATGTTTTTGGCATTTTGCCTTTATTTGATAGCATGTATAACAGGCAGCTGCGGGAGACTGATCCTGGTAAGTCCACTAGATGAGTGAGAGACGTCGAGTCAGCCAGCGCTGTGCTCAATGTGACCCGAACATCTCCAACACTTTGACATCTCCTGAATATTAAAGCCCATAATCTGTGTTCTGTGCTCCACAGCAGTGTGTGTGTGTGTGTGTGTGTGTGTGTTTGAGAAGAGACGCTTCCTCACTCTAACATGAAAAATTCACCTGCTCAGTGCTGCAGTGTCCTGTCTTCAAAAAGTGGGTGAACGATTCAGTTGTGGGGAAACATACAGTGTCTGAGGCCATGTGTGAGCTCAGGCATGTGCGCCTGCAACTGAACTGGCACACCGGTGTTCACTGCTCATTTTCTGGTTGACTGGAACATTCTGTGCTCACATTCAGACAAACACATCACACTAAACATATGGTAAAAGCAACTAAAGAGCTTTGTGGTATCAATCACTTTACCCATTATAAGTAAAACATTTTTTTTATGTTCCCAAGCTGGCATCTCACCAGGAGGGACACTGGAAATGTGAAATACTGATTTTATGTAACTAAACTTGTGCGCAACTGTCGCAAACCAATGCTCATGGTATGACAAAATACAGTTTATCCATCTTCCTGTGCTGACAGAGGAAAGGATAGGTGTCAAACTCCACAGTCCTCATTCCACAGAGAGGTAAACTAACAAGAAATTAATGATATCCCTTAATGTGTCTGACTGATGAGCCTCACAGTCAACAGATGAACTCTGGGACCTGTCTCCATCACTTTGATTGGGCTCACTTTATTGCCCAGTGTGAAGGTATTTATGACAGGACACATCACCTGTTTCAGTATTCAGATAGACACCTAACTACTATTATAATCCAAACATGAACAGTGTGAAGCAATTCTGCGAAGTTGCAGTTTTGGAAACATCTTCCTCTAAATGTTTCTTCTCTCCCTTAATGTAGACAGTGACTTTAAAACAGGAGTTATGTAGGCAGTTAGGCTGTTATGGCGTATCAGAGAAACACAGCTGAAGTCAAATCTCTCTCCGAGGCTTCGGCTCTCCCTCGCCAGATTTATACACCCAGCACAAAATGTAAAGTCAACCTTCTCCTGTGTAAACCATGACATCAGACAGCGGAGAGCAGAGAATGATGCAGCAGCATTCTTCTTTTTAAGAAAACAAACCCTCGGTTTGCATTGTTGTCACAGCATCCTCACAAATCCATCTTTCTATTTATTCACATCACAGGAGACAGAGTGCAGTGCAGATACCCATCGCCTATATACTGTACGTTCTTATGTTACAGATATCCCTGTATTATAGATGCTTGCATGTGAAAAGCAGCAGCCTGAGACAGGGACAAATTTAGATACAGTTCAAAACTCTACTATGAACAAAGCTGAGTCATTTAAATAATTGATCTTTTGTGGGGGAGTCATTTCCTTTCTCGCAGGCAGGATTTAATGGTAGATGCACTACTACAGCAAACGCAACAAACACAAATGCTTCTTCTTTAAACACAAACTCTAAGTTTAAAAATATATATAAATAAATCACTATTGTTGTTATTATTATTATTATTATTATTATTAATTTTAAAGTCGATAAACAAAGATCCTACCTGTGCCGACAATTTATTCACTGAGCTGTGACACTTGTAATTAATCCCACAAGTATCGTCCTCATTATCAGATCACTACATAAATGTGATAATGTGTAAAAAAAATTTTTAAAAAGTTAAGTACAACAAAACTTGAGGAAGTCAGTCCTTTAGCCTCATTAGACAAGTTCTTTTTCTCGTTTGACTCCCGCTCCCTATTATATACACGCTCTGTCTGCACTACCTGTGTGTTTAGGCCGAGACTAAGGACGATGGGCCATTTTATCTCTGCTACTGCTCAGCTGATGATACTACCCAGGCAGTAGTAAAGGCAAAGGTTTATCCCCTTCCAAATAATCTATTCTTATTATTTTGATTACCTTGTACTTGGCACTGCTGACCATAAGAGAGCCGTCCCGCAGCCAGCTCACTGAGGGTTTGGGGTTGCCAAAAGCAGTGCAGGTCAGGGTGATGCTCCCCGTCTCCTTGGCCTCCACGTACTGAGGTGGTGTTTCTGTGAATGTGGGTGGGGCTGAGGGGACGGGGAACAGCAGGACATTTGGAAAGAAAACATTGAAAAGAGTCTTATTAGTAAAACTTTACAAGGATCAAGCACAGGTAGAACAAGGAACAAAGCATACAAACCATTTCTCGACATGAGTCATTTGGCAACGACCTCATGTCGAGGTTAACATGATGTATATATCAATATATACAGTATGTATGTGTATATAGTGTATGCTATTATACCTATTATTATTGTTGTTGTTGTTGTTGTTGTTGTTGTTGTTGTTGTTATTACACTATATTGGTATAGTAGTATTAATATTATTATATTACTATTATTAACAATAATAATATGATTATATTGTTACTGTTGTTAAACTACCACAATCTGCAATTACCTCACTTTATCTACATATTGACATATTTAGTTTTTTAGATATTTAGTTTTTGTTGCAATCTTATCTTATCTTATCTTATCTTATCTTATCTTATCTTATCTTATCTTATCTTATCTTATCTTATCTTATGATGATGTAGTTCTCTGTAGAACAATTCCTTTGATTGGTGCATTTTTGCCAGTAAGGTTCTCACTGTAATTATGTGCTTAAACAGTCTTATACAATGTACCCTGTGCATATTTTTCTTAAAATAACATAATACCAGTATGTATAGCAGTGAAAGACATCTCTGATATGTCTCTTGGTACTTTTTACCAGAAGGATGCAAGTATGACTCACAAATATGCAAATATCTTGTATCAGTACAAGTGAAAAGTGAAGACCCAGCCACAGACAGGTGAGCCATGATCAGTAACTCAAGGTCTTTGCAAATAGTTTGAACATCATCCTGTTTCATCATACTTTACTGTTTAGTCTAATTGTAGGCATTTTTGTTCCTGTTCATTTGTGAGCATTGATTAGCCACTACCACAGCAACAACGCTGCACAGTGAGTGAGCATTACTGAGTGCTTTCAAAGCCCTGGGCAAAATCTACAGCACAAATGCACACACAACTCCAGTAAACATACTGTATATAACATACAGATATTATGTTGTAGTTGCCAGAAAACTGTGAGAAAGCTGAGTCATCAACAATGTCACATGTTTAGCACTTCCATGGAACACACATGGCAGTGCGTGTTTGTGAGTTCACATTAAAAAAATCAACAACTCAGAATACTTAGAAGTCGTAACCTAGAATAACCTTTTCTAGAACAGTTATATTTTATTCGTATAGGCCTGGATGTTAAAACTTACACTATGACGTACCAGGATATCATCATGAAAAAGAAACACTATTTCTATTTGCAAAGACTAAAAACACATTTCCTGCTTGTAAGTCCTGACTTGTTCTCTCATCACAGAGAAATTTGCACTGTACTAATGATAAACCCAAAAAGCCACATTTTAATTATGATGTGGAAAAGTGAATTTGACTGAGTGGCAATAAAGACTCACTCAGAGTCAGCTGGGATTGGCTCCAGCTGACTCAGAGTGGATGGATGGAGCTATTTAGAGGACTGAGGACTTGGCTGTGCTGATACCTGTCATGTGTCGGACAAACCAGGAAACACAGATTAATAAATAAAAAGAGTCAAACATCTCAACCACTGGCAAAAATTCACTAAAAGTTGAAGAGCATGCACACGAAGTGGAGCAGACCAGGAAGTTCATGAAAGCCTCCTAAACACCAATCTCCCAAACAGAGGGAGGAGTCTGACTTTCCCATGGCAACAGCATGGTTTTAATGAACAAGACAATCTGTTCTTTTGCTTTTTAAGAGACTTGACAGCTGATGCTGCATTTCTGGAGGCACTTCCACAAATTCATAATCAGACCTGAATATAATAAGGGTTAATTAATTTGTGACTGAATATCTCACCACTAATCCAGCTGAACAAAAGAAAATGCTAAATTAGTTGTGCATTCTGCCTTCCCAGTCTTTTTACACACTGAGTGTGTGAGGACATGGAGTGGTGTGCCAGGTTTGCTGCATTTTGTAAAACCATTTTTCCAAATCCTCTTGAGCTCAGTCTAGATTATGGAGAGGGATGATCACACAAGACAATTGGCATGTCTTCCTCTAAAACATGCCTTCCCCATCCCCATTTCACCCAAACCTATGTTCTATTCACTCTCTCTCTCACACACACACACACACTCACACACATAAACAGACACACACACACACATGCACACATGCTGATATTGTCAGTGATTCAATACATATTTTGTTTTGATATTCTCAACCTAATCACTTTAGTGCTGAGCCTGATCTCCTTACATGTGTAATCCTGGAGCCGCTGGAGTTGCTAACATGCCATTCCATCTCTAGCCATAAGTCAAACTTATATATGCTAATTCTACACCACATGCATTGTCACTCCAGCGTGTAGAACGGGAGTCCGTACATGCAGCCTCTAACTGATATTTACTGTATCTCTGACAATGTGTGTAATATGCTGAGTGAGAATAAGCAACAGCAGCTGCAAGTCACACAAATGTATTTGAAGTATCCACCTCCCAGCTTAACGTTAGTCATGTGTTTAATAAAAAACAGTGTTAATGGATAGTTAGCGTTTACCAGCTGACTCCCTGTCTCTCTGGACCAGCAGTCAGACTCATTGACTATCATTGTCTTTTGACCTTGGATAAGAAGCTATTTTCTGGTAGATTACCTTTTATAACCCGCTGTACACATGAGCCACATCTTAGGTTTGATTTCTTCAAGATGGAGGGTGTGAAAGTCTGTGTAAATGTATGTAGTCATAGCAGTCAGTACAGTATTCCAGATCATTGTCTACAGAACACTGTAGATTTCAATCCTGACATAAAATCATAAAAGTTACATTGTTGTCATGAGAACTGCACTTGTGAACAGGTGCTACTTTTTATAATTCTCCTTGGCGATGTGTTCAAGGCCATGTAGCTCCCAATTACTGATTATCAGTTTCCACAGAGCTTTGCAGTCGAATGTTATATTAAAAAAGTTTTTAATTGTTTTGTTTTTCGAAATATAAGGACAGTAGTTCAACAATCAGACTTTAAATGTTGTTTTTAGTTGTGCTTGTCCATCTAGGTCAACTTGAAGTTCACAAAGTTCTCAATTAGAAAACAACAGTGCCCATAACAAGAGTATTTGCCATTGTTTGATGGCGAGTGGCATCTCTCTGTACAACAGCAGGACATGATCATGTCATGAAGACATATCTATTAACTGTGAGAGTAACTTTGACTGTGTGAGCTTCCCTTACTCTTAAGCTTCTTCTAGTCCAGTGAACCAAACACTATTCCAGTGGACTGACACAGTAAAAGGGCTGTGGGTATTCCCTTTGGACCCTTAGGTTATCGGGCACGATCGGGAACGTTCACGCTCAGCTGTGCCTTGAGCAACACTGATCATCCAAGCTGTGCCGACGCGGTGCCAGTTTTCTGCACAGTGGTGTCGAAGACAGAAAGCAAAGCATTGCAGAGTCTGTCACTTGCAGCTTTCCACTGGACACCTCACTGTGGCTGTGTCCCTGCAATATGTAAAAACAACCCAATGACCAAAGCGTTTTTTGGTTTGAAATGTGATACAAAGACACAGCCCTCGACACAGGGTCGATCAGCTCTTTAAATTTGATGAGGATAATATGTTTAATGCAGTATTTGTCCAAACAGTCTATAGTGGTCATGTGTAAATCTGTTTTAATAACCATGACTAGGACTGGGAACAGTGGCAATATTATCCCCTTATTTCACAACCTCTCTCTCTCTCTGTGTGTGTGTGTGTGTGTGTGTGTGTGTACGTGTGTGTGTGTGTGTGTGTGTGTGTGTGAAAGCCTGAGAGACAGGAAGTAGATTCTAGTAGTTCTGCTGCAGAATACAGGGATGACAAACAGGAGGGTGTATTGTGGTGGGTACAGTATCTGTAGGAGTCTTAATCATCTTTGAGGTAAATAGTGGACAGTCATGTCCTAAAGGTAGAAACTAGGATACTTCCCCCTGGACTGTGTGAAAGTGATCCTCTTCATACTTCCATGCATTCATTCCTACTCTACATACTCATTTTATTAACTGCTTAGCAACTACAAGCTGTGCATGTGTCAAACAGGTGAAATTAAAAAAAGTAGAAAGTACAACTTAGGTTACATTTATTCAAAACCTAGTTCAATCTGATATTTGTCCTTTGTATGTCTTCCACCTTAAATTTCATGATGAGTCAACATACGCTTGCACAATGACATCACCCTACATCCTCTATTCCTGTTCTCATCCTGTTCTCCACACACACTCTGGAAGGAGTTAGTGGGTGATGTATGTTCACAGGAATAAGACAGAGGTGTTAATTTGTAGTGGAAAGACATGAGCGAGATATAGCACATCTCACCCACAGGCTTGTAGATGCATCGACTCTGAACCTACATACAGGCACTGCATCTTCACTGCATGAGAGCTAAAATGCTTCATTTTATTCACTGACTGTTGTTTGACAATGTGAAGTGCAAATGAGGGGATATGAATAAAGAAATGTAATAATGCTTGAGGTTTGGGGCCCTGAAAGCTTGAAGAGTCTGGGACTATTGTTCATACCAAATATCAGTCACACTTTAAAAGATGGTGCTGAAACACCTAGTGAAGCATTCAACACATGTATAACACCAATGATGCTCACAGGCATATATATGTGTGTGTGTGTGTGTGTGTGTGTGTGTGTGTGTGTGTGTGTGTGTGTGTGTGTGTGTGTGTGAAAGCCTGAGAGACAGGAAGTAGATTCTAGTAGTTCTGCTGCAGAATACAGGGATGACAAACAGGAGGGTGTATTGTGGTGGGTACAGTATCTGTTGGAGTCTTAATCATCTTTGAGGTAAATAGTGGACAGTCATGTCCTAAAGGTAGAAACTAGGATACTTCCCCCTGGACTGTGTGAATGTGATCCTCTTCATACTTCCATGCATTCATTCCTACTCTATTTTACTAACTGCTTAGCAACTACAAGCTGTGCATGTGTCAAACAGGTGAAATTAAAAAAAGTAGAAAGTACAACTTAGGTTACATTTATTCAAAACCTAGTTCAATCTGATATTTGTCCTTTGTATGTCTTCCACCTTAAATTTCATGATGAGTCAACATACGCTTGCACAATGACATCACCCTACATCCTCTATTCCTGTTCTCATCCTGTTCTCCACACACACTCTGGAAGGAGTTAGTGGGTGATGTATGTTCACAGGAATAAGACAGAGGTGTTAATTTGTAGTGGAAAGACATGAGCGAGATATAGCACATCTCACCCACAGGCTTGTAGATGCATCGACTCTGAACCTACATACAGGCACTGCATCTTCACTGCATGAGAGCTAAAATGCTTCATTTTATTCACTGACTGTTGTTTGACAATGTGAAGTGCAAATGAGGGGATATGAATAAAGAAATGTAATAATGCTTGAGGTTTGGGGCCCTGAAAGCTTGAAGAGTCTGGGACTATTGTTCATACCAAATATCAGCGAGGAAGACTCCTTTCACCTTGGAAGCCTCACAGGCTTCAGCAGACTCACATGCCATCTCAGTGAGTCAGGCGATCACTCAGTGCAGTGGCTGTCAAGACGGGCGGGTGGTGGTGGGGGGGTGCAAGGGTTCTCCCATGCCACCTCCTGCCCTCAGTGTGAACTTGTATCTCTTCAGACAACCTGACTGCAAAGTGCTCCTTATTTACTGTTCCGAGTGTATTTTCATCTTGACCTCCTGCCACAGCATACTGCAACATCTTTCTTTGTCATTTAAACAATCTGACAATACTTGCTCTGCTTAAATATACATTTTTGGAGAAAGTCTATTTTTAGCACCTCACCGACCATAGCTCACCTCGACATTTTTGTAGCTACTCAGCTGTGTCCTGTAAAAAGCCACTGACTGTCTACAACCAATGAAAAAGCTGCAGTTCATACATAAAGTGGCAGCAGGGGAATTAAGGACAGTGTAGATGCTATGGACATGAAGACAGGGGCTGCCTGAGGCCTCTGGGGGAGAGAGGTGAGGTGAGGCCACGTCAAACAGAACAAGAGCAATGCAGATGAAATGCAGATGTGTGTGTTATCATACCAATGACTGGTGACATCCTATGCTGCCTGATTTAGTGACGCAACATATGAACGAGCTAAAGTAGAGTATAAAAATGTGTCATTTAACTTTGATGAAAATCATATTTATTTACTCATATTTAACATTACTGCTGTTACATGTCTGATCCTCATATTTAACATTACTGCTGCTACATGTCTGTGGTGAAGAGACAACTATTTTATTTTCAAAATTACTAAAAATGATTATAAACATCAAGTACATTAATCCAGCGGCTTGTACCACATACATTTGTTTACATTAAACAGCTTTATAGGCTGGAGGTCCTTACCATTGACGGTTAGATGCACCCAGCTGCCATTGTGGAAGGTGTCATACTGCTGTTCCAGCATCAGCACCTTACACTCATACCACCCCTGGTCGTCAGAACGCACGCTCTCTATCCGCAGGGAGGACTTGCCGTGCAGACTGGCGCGGCCTGGACAACCAAGACAGAGATACAGTGTCAGCAGGAAAGAGACGCCAAGGTGAGAAGGACGGATAGATTGAATCGAATGAGGGGATGGAGATCGAGGAAGACACAGGTGAGTGGTAAATAATCAAAGGAGAAAAGAGAAGAGAGACACCAGATGAACCAGCCTTTGCACAGTTCAAATATAAATATGCAGGGATCACAGAGTACACTGTGGTGTTAGTGTGGGTGTCTCTACATATGGCCTGTTTGGAGACAGATGCTCTGCAGCACTGTTGATGTGCAACACAGCATCACAGTAATGCTCCAAATGCAGCAGTAACTGCCATTCAGGATTCGTGCGTCTGAGACGTCCTGATCTCCATGCGTCTATTTTGGAGATGCACTGAGGCAAGGACGGGTCATTAGTTCCTTTGAGGAGTGGGAAGTGGCCAACATGACAACGTGAAAACACAAAATGCTCAAGGTGACACAGGGAGTCACCATTTGTCATAACAGATATGAGGTTTTAACTGGGTGAATTACGCAGTCAGGAACGGCTGAAGTTTGCTTTTAGAGATCAGGAGCTGAGAGAGCTGGATTGATGGTGTTGCCCTGAGCAATCTGGCAAGTAGATCATAACAGATGGCAACTGGCAATAAAGGCTAAACAAAGTGCATTATCAAAGCCTGGCTGTCCCTCATTAATCCCCTCACTCTCTCCTACACCCCTGGACTTTGTGGGTATTCATGGCTGGGTCATTTTTCTTGCATTCATACATCTGCTTTTTTGTCAATCTTTATTCTTTATTTTTGTCAATCATGTTCATCTCCTCACATAGCTGACCAGGTGGTACTGTGGTAAGTACAACATGTCACTTACCCAGTGAACTATTTATTTATCTATGTATACTGTAAACAGTACAATGGATTGTTCACTGTCAGCTGTTTCATACAGTATATGATCTTGTATTGCACTGTCCTGACAGTATATTGTAGGGACTGAGCACAGTCTGTTCATGAGTGGACCTCTCTCACACCACATTATCTGCACAACCAGGCTCAGTAATGTAACCATCCTTTCTTGTTTGCTGGTGTTCTGCAGTTGTTCCGGGCTGTGGGTAATAAGTGGGTTACATTATTTCTGCTGATCACTCTTTAATTTTCACCAACATGGAACTACTCTCTATTCTCTTAAAGCACACATTGCACTCACTGTGTGTCACTCATATGTGTCCCTCTAAAACAAAAGCAGGTAGGAACCAACCAAGGGAATACAATAACTCTACTTAAATAGTGCTAGAATTCATGCAGGTGATAGTCTCGTCACTATTCTAACACTAGTCTTTTTTCGGTCTTCGTCTTGGTCCTGATAGGCCGCGGTCTCGGATGTGTCTTGGTCTCAGCTAAGGCGGTCTTGACTACAACACTAGCACAAACACACACTCACTGATTTTTGTCATTGCTCTACAGAAATTCAGATGTTATTTGTTTCTGTTTGCAGCATCAGCCCCAGGTAATACCAAAATATATACCAAAATATATTTTTACATCCTCATTTTGAAGTCATGGGGACGTACAGATCCATCGAAATGCAGGAGAGCCCTAATAATGTTGCTGCACCTTACCCAGTGTATAATTAACAATGACAAGTCATGGAAGAAGCATTTCTTCTTGTCAGATACCCTGGATATACTGTACGGTTACAGCACCTCCACTTACTCATGTCTGTTAAAAAAATGGAGATTCACACTGAAACCTGAACAGTTGACATAGTGGGAATAAATTAAACTCTCGATAAGCTTTGGTACAAACAGTATTTCTGGAATCACCATCTTTAAACTGAGGATCTTTTAATGTGCACTTAGAATATAAATGTGGCAAACAGACATTGATGCTATTTTTACACCGCTCTCCTACCTACATTTACGAAACAGAAAATTATACTACAATGTCAAACCAAATCACAGAGTGCAACAGAGATAATGATGTGACTTCCTGATATGACCTCCATGCTCAGTGAATACTGAAGTCACATCCTTCTCACTTATCAAGGAAAATCTCAGGTGTTGTTGACTCATTAGTGCTAAATAATGCTTTCTATTCACTTTCTACAGTGTTCATTAGAGTGAATCTTCAAGGAGATTGAATCGAACGCAACTGGATTTTTTTTTACCAAAAATCCAGTTGCGTTCGATTCAATCTCCTTGAAGATAACTATGACCTGGATGAATGAGAATATTCACAGACTCATTAGAGTGAAGTGTTCTAAGTATATCTTACATATAGTGTACTAAATGTTATTTGAATATTGTCCTTAAAAGTTGCATACTATTTCCGAAATACTTTTATTTTTCACTGGGTTAGGGTTGGGTTTTTTTTAAGTCGGCAGACAAACCGCGAAACTGCGCCACGAACTCGTAGTGGCCAGGGGGCTTCATTGACTTTTTCGACCCCCAGAACAAGTCAGGCTGGAAACACACAGGTTTATACATATTGTATCTCTCTTTCTGCATTTAGGGAGGTTTGAAGTATTATGTTTTGAAACATTTGTACGGAGGTGTAATAGATGTGTCTGGTTGTGTGCGTGTGGGGGGGAGGGGGGTCCGTGCTCAGTGTCTTTCTCAGCCAAGGGGTCTCGGACTGAAAAAGGTTGAAGACCCCTGAACTAAAACATTTATCTTTATTCAAAAGTTAAATCTTCCATTCAAAGCAACAGTCATTCCAGATGATTGCCTCTGTCCTGTTCTGTTTTTTTACAATTCGTTATTTGTCAGTGACAAAATACTACCATGTTTTAAAAAAACACTTTTTAGATATGAATTCTCCAAACTGAGTTCCCAAAGTCATGATACAAGTGAACTGAACAGCATCCCAAAGGCAACAATCAGCAGGACTTTTGCTCATGGCAGTAATGATGAGACAGGTCCAGCTGTTCCTCCACCCTTGATCTTTTCCATCAGTGTGGAGCCACGTCTTGTCTTTAACTGAAGGGACCCGGAGAAAATGTCTCCAGGGGTAAGTCATTTTCAAGAGTTGCAATTCTTCTGCACCAAGATCCTCAATAATGATTAGGGACATTCACTTTCTACAGTGTTCATTAGAGTGAAGTGTTGTAAGTATATCTTACAGATAGTATACTAAATGTTATTTGAATATTGTCCTTAAAAGTTGCAGACTATTTCCGAAATACTTTTATTTTTCACTGGGTTAGGGTTGGGTTTTTTTTTTTAACTCGGCAAAAAAACGGCGAAACTGCGCCACGAACTCGTAGTGGCCACAAATATATTACAGCTGTAGTGGTTTAGGACTACCAGAGAGAATGGATGGGAAACGGTTTAGTATCGCTGTTGGTTTTTCCTTATTAACGTGCACGTGTCCTTTAGGTAAAAATGAGAAAATTTGTCAAAGTTATTCATTATAAAAATTCGAAATTGTTAATCTTAATGAAAAAGACGTTGCATTGGCCGGGAATCGAACCCGGGCCTCCCGCGTGGCAGGCGAGAATTCTACCACTGAACCACCAATGCTTGCACAGCGGACATACTGTTATCTGACTAGTGTTCCTCGCTACACACATCCGCATAAATCGCTACATACATAATTCCTAAATCCAGGGGCTTCATTGACTTATTCGACCCCCAGAAGAAGTCAGGCTGGAAACACACAGGTTAATACATATTGTATCTCTCTTTCTGCATTTAGGGAGGTTTGAAGTATTATGTTTTGAAACATTTGTATGGAGGTGTAATAGATGTGTCTGGTTGTGTGCGTGTGGGGGGGAGGGGGGTCCGTGCTCAGTGTCTTTCTCAGCCAAGGGGTCTCGGACTGAAAAAGGTTGAAGACCCCTGAACTAAAACATTTATCTTTATTCAAAAGTTAAATCTTCCATTCAAAGCAACAGTCATTCCAGATGATTGCCTCTGTCCTGTTCTGTTTTTTTACAATTCGTTATTTGTCAGTGACAAAATACTACCATGTTTTAAAAAAACACTTTTTAGATATGAATTCTCCAAACTGAGTTCCCAAAGTCATGATACAAGTGAACTGAACAGCATCCCAAAGGCAACAATCAGCAGGACTTTTGCTCATGGCAGTAATGATGAGACAGGTCCAGCTGTTCCTCCACCCTTGATCTTTTCCATCAGTGTGGAGCCACGTCTTGTCTTTAACTGAAGGGACCCGGAGAAAATGTCTCCAGGGGTAAGTCATTTTCAAGAGTTGCAATTCTTCTGCACCAAGATCCTCAATAATGATTAGGGACATTCAACAATGTAATCTGTTCCTCCATTTCCACTTGGATCTTTTTTTTTTCTATTGCTTTCTTCCTGCATGTCTATCACCACATTATCTCCTCTCATGAAAATGTATTAGAACTGGATTGCCACTTGCTCGCTGCTTTTCTTCTTTCCTCTCTCTATAAAAGACAATGGCTTGTTTGTGACCAAAGGCAGATGGGTATCTAGGAAACAGTGCCCCTGTGGTTGGCTTGACTCATTAACCCTCACCATCTAAAGACAGCACAATGTAAGACTCTATGAATCTCAGCAGCTCTGCCTGTGACCTGTGACTTTTTTCCATGATTTGATGAAACAGACAAATCATTGACTCACATAAGGATGAAAACAGTCATGTATCTGTTCTGTATATTGTTCTGCAATGAAGAAGAAAGGAAGCAGCACACTGTCCCTCAACACCAGTCAAATGTTTGTAATTTGTGATTTGTAGTAACTGCAGTATTTACTGTAGGCTATATTACACTTTAGGAACGTCTGTATGTTAAGCAATACATAATTGTAAATAATAAAACACTGTTTATTGTCAATAGAGGCTTCGTAGAGTATTCAGATGTTACACTCTTTAACGTGTGGTAGATTAAATTCTAAATGGATTAAATTGCAATTTCTTTATCAACATATTGCAAGCTTTGATTCACAAAGTCACATTCTGTGGAAGCATCTTTAGCAGCAGTTACATCTTTCCATAATGTTAGTTAAATCGCTATGAGCTACATACTGTCATGTCTTGTCTGTGTTATCAGGTGACTTCCTGTTTTATTTTGTAACCCTACTCTCCTCTCGTTTTAGGTCACTTCCCACTTCCCTTCATGTGTTTCCCGCTGGTCTGATTGTCATCCCCGCCTTGATTGTTTCCACCTGTTCCCCTCACCTTCATGTGCTAAATAGTCTGCGTTCCCTTTGTCTTGTGCCAGTGTGTCTTTGTCCGTTGACCAGATATCACGAGCATTCTGTTTCAAAGCCGATTGCAACTTTTAAGTCGATTTACCTCTGTAAGAGTGAGTTTTTGTTTGTAACTTTCATAGTTTATGTTTCCTTGTCATAGCCATTGTTTTGCATTTGTCAGTAAGTTTTTCCTCAAATAGAGCGATTGTGTTTTGTACTTTTTATTGCGATTAGGTTTTCCTCCCTTTTGGAGCGTTTTTTGTAGATTTTGTGTTTGTATCGCTATAGCAGTTTTAGTTTTAAGGAGAGATTAGTTTAAGCTCTGCATTTCTCACTCTGTATCGAGAGATTGTTGTCAATAAAGCCTGTGGAACGAGTCTCTGCTCCTGGGTCCTGTTTTCGTATCGGCCTGACACATCCAGCTGGATCTGGCCAAGTTATCCCCTTCTTCTAAACTACTGTGTAGTGGACATTTGTCATTTTGAACGAAATGTCTCAACATCTACTAAATATACCACCATGACATTTGATAAAAGTATTCATGTTTAATGAACTGGTACATTTTTCTCTTGCACAATTAACAGGTCAACATTTCAACTAATTTCACTATGTTTAGTGCTAAAGACTTTTTTATTTTTAAGATTTTTAGCTTTGTGAGTCCATAAGTGATTCAAAAAGAATTCAGGCCACAGACTATAGTCTTGGAGTATTGGAAAAAACAAATCTGTAAGGTTCTGTATTTTTTGTTTCTGTTTTTGGTTTTGTTTCTGTGCTTCTTCCCTTAAAGTTTGAGCTGATTTCAATCAGCCCATTAGAGCTCCATAAAAGACCCCGCCTACATTATTTTATTATTTATTATATTTTGGTTTGTGCTTTGTCTCATGCAAGTATTCTTCCACTACAGCTCCAGGTGCCTTGTCTTTGCCATTGTGTGTATCACTCTGCCTCCAGCTCTGTGAATTTTGTCACCCTGGTTCAACCTGAACCAGGGTGGTTCTTCCACAGCTCTATGGTTAAAGAGCGTTTTTGTTTTGTTATTTTGTTTGACTCATCACTGTCTCTGCTTTGGGGTCGAAGTCTTGTGTCTTGTGAAGGACACTATAAGAAGAAACCATTTCATGTATCTGATGCAGACACTGGTCGATCAATCAGGTGGCTTTCAAACAGATCTAGAGATCAGTACATGTCATGTTAATGACAAAAAAAAGCTAATTAGGGTAAAAATAAGTTTTAACTACATTTGAATATTTGCAACTGGTTCTGTGTGTGTGTGTGTGTGTGTGTGTGTGTGTGTGTGTCTGAGAGTCTTGGAAACAGTGACTCACATATTACCGCTCTGTGGCGCCCCCACAGTCTTTCATACGTGGTCCATGTGTATGTAATACTAGAAAACCTGATCCAACTACCCTAGTGGGGACCAGTTGTTGATGTTGAACAGGTCCCTGGCAGCCCCTTGCTGAAGGCAAGAGGCAACAAATGGGGCCATATGTGATGTAATGTATTGTAATGTAAAGAATGTGATGGCAGTAATGCACCTAGTTGTTTGCCAACTGCAATTTAACTGCAAATGAAGAATAATATTTGTGACTTGTGATGCATTGTTACTGTATATTAAGTATACCACTTACTGTGATCTAAGTTACAATGATACATGGTTTCTATGGTTCAAAAGTCCTCCCCTCATACCACCATAGCTCACTGACCATCTGAGAACCATCTCAGAAAAACAGACTGTGACTCTTTACATTAATCCTATAAATAACTTTATCACAACAGCTTGATTCACCGTGTTTTATTCAGAAACCTATTGTTTGAAGTACCAAGCATTTTGCTACTGTGTTGTCTAAGATGTGCATAAAGAAGAGGACATTATGTTTTGTGGTTGATCTGTAATTTCTCAACATTCACGTTGCTTTGTCCTTCATTATTTTTCATTGGCCACTTAAATAAGAAACAGATAAATGCAGTGCTGTCTAAAGCTATATTTGTGGGATGTCCATCACTTCTCATCTCTTAAAGCTTAAATGGAATATAGAATAAGCATAGAGCATCATCTCTCATGATCAGATTACCTCATAAAATGCAGTTTACCTCATAAGGTTATCCAAACCATGCTCCTCTTCAGACTAAGAAAACTACCATTTCATTTTTACACAAATCACTACATAATTAAAGCCTTTGGAATCAAACACATACCAGAAAGGGTAATTAATCCTGAATTTCAATGATCAGAGAGAAGAAGACATCAAAAGCAGGCGACACATCATAACCTGAGGTGGAAAGAGCTGCTGCCTCCGAAGGTAATGTCATCTCATTAAAGCTGTCGACATTCATTAGTCAACATATATATTACAGTTTACACCGTTAGACCTACCAAAGAAAAGAAAAAAAACACCTTGATGAAGGTGACGAAGAAGTTTAATGTCTTTGTTGGAAATTCACCAAAAAGAGAGAGAAAAATGTGACAGCAGGAGATAGAATGGACAGCAAGAGACTGTTTCAGCCTCTGGTGGGCATCATATCATCGTTTTTATGTAGACAAAATACCATGAATGTCCTCGATCCCATTTGGGAACGCTTTGAAAGAATAACAGTTGCAACAACTGAACAAATTGTAGTCATGAACAGATATATTTGTTGTTGACTGTTAGATATTCATGCTGCCTGAATAGATCTGTGTAGTAGGGAAGAGGTCCTGCGAGGAGTACAACATAACCAATAAATGATAACGACACAAAACAGAGAGAGCTGCTTCTCAGCCTCGCATCATGTCCCTGTCGAAGTAAACGTGTGAGTAGTCAGTGTCTTACCAGCATATTCTGGGTCCACGTGAGGAGGGTAGAAGCGAAAGTTGATGAAGAAGGGGATGGGCATTCCATACTTGAACCACTCCACCACATAGGGCTGGCCGTTCAGGGGGTGGGACACGTCGCATCCCAGGATGACGTTGTCTCCTGCGCGTGCCGTCACAAACTGGGGCTCCTCTCGCACTCCGTGGGCACCTGAGGGACGAGGACGCACGTGTCAGCTGGTGACAGGCGATAGTAAGACTGTGGCTCACAGCTGAACAAAGCATAACAGTGCTTTAAACGAGCAACAATGTATATTTCAGTCTTTTCCCAATAAGCAGGAAGCACAAACCACACTAACAGCACCAACGGTGTATTCACCTTCTGCACATTGCATCCCCATTGCTCCAACATTGCGCAACAGATATATTGTGACTCAGCTTCAGCTGTTTCTTGCATCATATGTACCATACAGTTCATTCTTTTTTAACATGGCGCCTGTACATTTACACTTCACTTTGTGTGAATTTGTTCATTTATTGCTGCTATATTCGCTGGGATCGGTTGTGTTTGTGATGAAAAGGCTCTGATCAGCTTTGCTGTTGTATGCTGTTATATGTACCGCTGTGTTCAGATTGTAAAGTCAGTCTGCACTGTGCATAGCTGGAGTTCAGGTCTATTGATTTCTTATATAGACATCATAATATATAAAAAGTGACATGCCTAAGAATCCACCGTCAGCATGACACACAATATTTTCACTCTTTTGTACTCTGTGTTGTATAGTGAGCTTTTGGTCAGTGAGTATTCAGGCCAGCTGTCTGCACTCTCCTTAACTGGATGTACTGGTACATTCACCGGCAGATCGTAAGAGTGGTATCCATTACCTCCACTCCACCATAAATATTGACTTCACAATTCATTAAAAGACACTTGACATCAGTCTACTATTTAACATACTGGGAGAAACCATCTGTTCCCTCCTGGTCGTAGGAGGCGGAGCTGACCCTCGCCTCTCATTGACAAACTAGCATCTTTAATCTTTACACTGAGGCAAACAGGATAGGTGTTTGTTAAGCTGATTCCACTAGTTTAACACAAATTCCAATGTGCAGATTAGAGATAGTTACGATTAGGACGCTTTAGAAATCAACAGTTCACCTAAGAAGTGAGTGTTTGTGCCTGATAATGCAAAAGCGCTAAGCCGTAACTTCCATCAATCAGAATGGCAAAGACTGCCGGTGACAAATCCAATACAGAACCAAGGCCACTGGGAGAGGAGACGCGTGATGAACAGCACACGCAGCCACAATGATGTCATCCATCTCTGCTGACACTTTCCATCTCACTCATCTGACAGAATGTGGGCCAACAAAAACATAAAAGAGCCATTGTGGCACTATTGTACCATATGTTCAACAATATATTGACCTCTAACCTTTTACCTTTAAAAGAATTTACTCAGTGATGGAGGCTGTGAAGCTGTGCATTGGCTTGCTGTTGGACAGCCACATCGATCCCAGGCTAATTACTATATAGCTTGTTGTGGTAGCATTTGACCAGTCGATAAGGCTAATCAGATGTACTCACTGCTCGGCCCACTGTGGCATGTGAGGGAGCCAAGCAGCGCGCAGCCATGTGTTATGACGTGGTCACCAGGAAGCAACAGGACTTCAACTGTTTCATCTGAAAATACCTGGCGTGTGATGTGTAATCACTGGGTTTGGTGGTATATTTTACAGCAAAGCACAACACAGGATGTGTCGGTAAAATGCAAACTGGAAGGTTACACATAGCAATTGTTCCACATTTGGACACATTTTCATTTAAAGTTTAGGTCATAAATTGGGCTAAAAGTAAGATTGAGGCTTTAGTAAATAAGATATACTGTATATATATTAAAAAAATCAATTTTAACAAATGTCAAACCATAATGTTTAAAGTACCATTAATGATTAAAAATAAAAGTTTTTTTTTTCCTAAAATAGTATCAAATGCAGAACTCCACCATGTATAACATACAACACGCCTCGCCACATACATGACACCATGTCTTTATTTTTGTCTTCACTGGGGAAAAATGATGTGATGCAATAACACGTGGCCAAGAAGTGCTTGGAGAAACAATGGGAGCAAACAGAAGTCACTAATAGTAAAGGGGAATGGTAATACCGGGAACTGTAATAATAATATGCCACACGTACATTTTCAATTTCTTCTTGATCTGAGCTTTTAAATGCATAAGAAGGCTAACAAACGACTGACAGCCTTCTGCAGTCACCTTGAACTGAGGTCAGTGCAAAAAAAGCCACAGACTGATCAGGGTTTTGTGCTACACCACAGATCTTTATCTAATAATTAGACCTTATTGTAAACGCTATAAGCCTAACAATCGGTGACAGAGCCAAAGTGAAATGTAAATGCACAAATAATAGGGGAGCTGTGTGTTGTGAAACTCAGCAGCACATGATTAACAATACAGACCTCTAACATCCACACAGCCGACACTACAGCAGCATATGGCACCACGTACAGAGGATCTGTTGTATGTATAGATATGACATCACTGTGAGAGGCTGTGTGAATGAGGAGCCTGTGGAGCTGTCATTTGATGTGCATGTGTGCTCTCATGCTTGCCGGCAGAACCAGATAATAACTGAGCGAGTGTGCTTTTCCCAGTGGCCCCCACTCCCCTACCCCATCCCCAGCCCACCCCCTCTCACACGCACACACTACCTCAAGCAGCACTACATGTTGATTGGCTGCTGGTGACATCATCGCAGATCGCACAAATACAGGCCCCTCTGGAAGGTATGACTTCACTGTTTATAGCTGATGAGATGGATACGCGCGCAGCGTGCAGAAGACAGCGCTCATCTGTCCCTTACACACACACGCGTGCACGCACACACACGCACACACACACCTCTCCATAGGGATTTAGCTCATTGACAATCAAAGACCCAGGGGAGGGCACCATCGTGAGGTATAACCACTGAGGTGCAATCACACACACACACACACACACACACACACACAGGCTAAGCACCTGGGAAGAGGAGAGAGGCTGTGTTGATCTCCATAGATAAATCAAGTCAGGAAAAATCAGATGTTCCACATCAGTTGTTGGGGAACTGTCAATTTGAAATTCAAACATTTGTTGTTCAAGGTGGGAAAAATATCAGTACACATATCCAAAGATTCATATTCACATTCATCAGTCACTAAAACCAATGCATGTGTCAGCTGCTACCATTCAAAAGACATGACGAGGCCTCGATCATGTCAGCAATGCCACAGGGGTGGAGTTGCACAGCACCAAGGACAGCACCAAGTCAGAGACAAAAGCTGGGGTAGAAACTCTCAACTGTGGAGTGAAGAATGGTTGACTGTACCCCCATTAATCCTATGCAGTCATTGACTATCTCCTGTAGGAGACTCTGGAACTGACAAAAACAACAACAACCCTTCTGTTTAAACTTAAACTGCAAGCTGTATTTATAAACCTGGGAAATTTTAACATGACACTGATATCTGCACTTTTTATTTCCTAGTGTTCCAAAAAAGGAACACAACGTGATATGCGAGTGTTCCGTATTCTGTTTCACAACGTTCTAGTACAATGCAATTAAAACTCCAGTGACACTAATAAGTCGTATTTGCTTTGATGTGCTGTGGCATCAAGAATAAACTGTAGCACTCTTAAAAGACAGTACAATGGATGATTTATGTGAGTACAACGGATCAAATATCAAAGTGTAGTGATATGTGACAGCACAGACAGATTTATTTTTACATGAAAGCCTGAAAGAAAACGGCTTTTCTATATTTATACAAGGTGACAAATGAAACAGCATATGAAGATGAAGACGCAGTGAGATGCAATAAATAAATACAACTATGGCACACACACACACACACACACACACACACACACAAGCACACACTAACATGCTATTCAATCTGACACTACGTGCTGGCACTTAAAAGCACCAGCATAGTGAAGCTTTCCCTGTCCCTGTCTCAGCTGGTCCCCTGGCTCATCGCTGGCACCCTCCAACAGCGGCAACTGGCCCGCTCTGCTACGTGCCAACCAAAAATGAAAAATAAATGAGATTGGCGCTTCCTGATGACATCACGAGCCACTTGAACTCTAACCTCCGGTTCACTTGCGCTCACTGATGACATCACGAGCCACTTGAACTCTAACCTCTTGGTGATAGCAAAAACTATTATAATTCGCAGAAAATGTCTAAAAATAAAAACACAATGAAATAAGAATATACTCCTTACTGAAACCTTATATCTTTTCACAAATTAATCAAAATACAAATCCTGAAATACTCCTTCACAAATTAATCAAAATACAAATCCTGAAATACTCCTAGGTCGCAACAAAAGCACCAGCATAGTGAAGCTTTCCCTGTCCCTGTCTCAGCTGGTCCCCTGGCTCATCGCTGGCACCCTCCAACAGCGGCAACTGGCCCGCTCTGCTACGTGCCAACCAAAAATGAAAAATAAATGAGATTGTTACACAATACAACATCAATTATTCATGACTACAGCAAAGTCTGTGCATTATCATACAGTCTAGCATGCTCGCACCTGCACTTAGTCTTCCCGTGTCTTATTTCGAAATTGAGGCGTAATAAAACGTCAGCTCCATGACATTAATGGAGGTGTTAATAATAGTCCCGGCCGGCCCACTAGGCCAAGAGGGCGTGCAGCATATTGGAGGTATACAATAAACATTTAAGGGCCACAAGGTTTTGAGCTGCTCAGTGTAAATGTGTTTTACCTGTCATAGCCCCACATAACACAAGAGTACACGTGTGTACATATAGGTGACTGACTAATTCAATGACAACGTCAAATGCAGTAGTAAGGGATGTCCCTGTCTGTCTGGAAGCTCAAAGATATGATGTCGGCAAAGATGGCAAACAATATGCTTCAGATACCAAAGAGGGAACAGTTAGCTTTAGCTGAGATGGATTCCCAGTCGCTGCCAAGTCTCAATCCCATGAGGGTCCACTGCCGGCAAACACTACACCCACTCTGTCACATACACTTTGGTTTTGTCCCAAACAGATTCATTTTGGACAATCATTTGTTCTGGAAGTATCCACAAACACTTTCAGCTACAACAGAAAGGGTTTTACCACTGACAACACCCCCCCCCCTCCCCTTTTAATTTGACCACTTTATCACTTGTAGCATTATTATGTATTTAGGTTCATCCATTTAAACATGATTCTGGGTAAAACAAGTATAAGTGTTAAATTCTCTTCCATAATAGGTGTAACAATTTGTTTCTGTCATGGAACCACCTGCAAAGGAATAAGTAACACAAACACGATATTTCCGCACAGTAGATGATTGATGTTAATTTCATAGAGCTACAGCTTCAATGGTGATAAAACAGGAAAAGTCATGGGATGAATAACAACCTCTTTCTTTCTGTCTTTTGGCTTCTTAGCTCCACCATCTGCTTCCAAAATCTCCAGGCTTAAATCTTGGGGCTCACAGTTAAGCCGTGGCTACATGAAAACTGTCACAGCACACAGAGAGTTGCAAAAAATCCAAAATCATATATTCGAATTCTGAGGAGGACATATTATTTACAGAATGATAAAACACAATACTTAAACCAGATTTCTTTCTCATTCCAGGGCAAGAAAAAAATAGCCATTACAAGTCACGTGCTGATCAGCCACAAAACAACGCACACAAATACTTTCCATAAAAAATAAGCTCCGAAAATAAAGCTGTATATAAACAGCACATTTTATAGGACACTAAGGAGAACGAAAGCATCTGCATTTATAAATCCAAAGAGGGAATAAAACAAAACAAACAGCATCAAAATGGTTCCTTAAACAATAGGCATTAGATGTTAGAGGCCATAAAGAGCTTCTATTCCCCTGTGTGGGATCAAAGACAACTACACTACACTTCTAGATCGATCAAGCAAAATGTGCAAACCGTGCAAAATAAAGTATGGTCGCTGTGCAGATGCATCTTTCAGGCAGAAGGAATCTATCTGAAACACTGCAGTGAGGAGGAATACGGTGTGTTCGTGTGTGTTTAACGCACAGGCTCAGTTTAAATGAGTCACAAAAAGCAACATCCAAATAATCAGGAGCTTTGTCTATACAGTGTGCGCAGAGAAAGTGTATTGCGTGTTTGTGTTTGCCAGCTTGTACTACAACACTGAGATATACCAGGGTGGCTTTCAACACTAATACTACAGATACGAGTGGGAGACTTGACCTAATTCCGGCTCCTGCTCTCACGCAAGAATCCCTCATCATTAGGAATTCAAAGATCTTTCCAGGGAGCAATGTGCAACATATCCTACATCATGGTGGACTAATGCAAAGACAAGCCAGTTCTGTTGTAGTGGTGCTGTCAAGAAACCATCCACTCAGTGTTCCATTCATTAATCCTGTCCCTCTTGGTGACCCAGTTTTCCTGGCGGTGAAGCATATTGTCCACATCCTGACAAATACCAGAGTGAAATTCAGATTTCATAGATCAGGAAGTGAAGCTCAGATAGCCACTTCGGGCCTGTCCAAAAAAAAAACAGTAAGCTACTGTAATTTCACATTTAATATGTACAGGGGGTCCTCGTGTTACGACGGTTGAGAGATACAACGTTTTCGTGGTTACAACACATCTCCCGTGAACTTCCTTGTTTCGGCTTAAGCGGTTTGCTCCGTAAATATGTACAGACTTCACACGGGAACTAGTCGGTGAGCGCTCTCTCTGTCTCTCAGCGTGCCTGCCGGCTCTCCAGCACCTCCACAGCACAGCTAGGCTACTCTGCCTTGTGTTTACTTATGTGAAATGGCCGGCTGGCGGGGGGGGGGGCAGCGGCAGCCAGTAAGGAGATGCACACGGACACAGATGGGTTCGGGATCGTGGCAATACCGTAGGTTTATTCACAACACAGGGTCTACACGCTTGATATCAGAAATCTAAAGGAAATGCTCATTACACTCGCAATGTCAACCCCTACGGTGTGTCAAGAGGGACAAAAGGCAATTCACCATAATAAACTCTTATTTTAGCGTGGTATTATAGCGACATCTAGTGGCACAACTTATTATCTACATACGAATACATACATATGAATGTATGTTCCGACTAACGTCGAAATTTGGTTACGACACATTCTCAGGAACGGATCTCCGTCGTAACAGGAGGACCCCCTGTATATGGATTTATTCTTTCTACAGTTTATTTAGAGGTAATTTTAGTAGTTATCATTGTTGTTGTTGTTGTTGTTGTTGTTGTCGTCATCATCATCAACATAAGTAAATGGTAAGGGGTATTTTGTTAGTATTACATACATGTGCATGCATGCACACAGACATGCAATCTAATATGGTTTCTCCCCACTTCAGGAGGGCAATGTGGCAGCAGTTTTAATAGAAGTAACCTGCTTCTCACAGATAAGGGTCATTGTGTGGACTGTGAGTCAGAGACAGGAAGCTTTTCAGGGTCTAATACATGTCTGCATTATTCTAAGTCATTGCTGGTTCATACATACATGCGTCCCTCTGTTTTACTTTGGTTCACTATGGCAGACATATTGATGTATCACTAAGACAGTTAGTAAATCACTATTGGGTTTGACATTAGAACGTTTTGACACAGCATTAAAACCAATAGTGATATTTATCAAGGGGGTGTGTTTTGTTGCCTTTGTGGATGCAGATAGATATTATTGTGTGCACAGGGATCATTTAATCATATTGTGTACTGGATGGAAGCACTCATTAATACATGGTTCAAATCAAAAGCTCTGTTTGACATGCGGTGATTCTAAAAGTGGCGCTCCAACTTTCGAACCCGTCGCAGGTCCTCTAACTATTGTAATTGTGTAACTTTGTCTGAATTCATAGAAGTGTTTTGAGCCTCTTAAGGTCCTGCTGACTGGCTGGAATCAATGTCAGATCAAGGCTCATGTAAGAAAAGCATGGAAAAGACTTTTCAAGTATTTAATGACCAGGTCTCTATTAAAAATGTGACTCTCAAGAATATTTCAAATTGTTGCATTACAGCTGCACTGTGCGCCTTTCATTAAATTCAGATTTGTTGAAGTATTTTCAGAGAAATGTCTTTTCACCTGCAGATGATGACAAAAACTTGCTGTTGCTGTATCTACTCTTCACAGTTGTTTCGATGGAGGTGCTTTCACACTTGCCACAGTGCAACTGAGCTGTGACACATCTTCACCCTCTGTGCTATGCATTCACAAAGGTGAGAGCGACCTGATCTAACTCTGTGCTGCTGCTGCTGCTGCAGAGACACAGTCTTGGAGCATTTCTAATTGAAGCCCGCAACATGAAGTGAGGGGAAAGCTAATCAAAGTAAATGCGGTACATTATAGGCTCGCTATGTGCTGATGCATTCCTCTCAGGAATGGTAAACACACACACACACACACACACACATTTTGCAAGCGTTCAGGTGCCAGCATGCATTACATGCTTCAGCTTGTAAAGAAAACAGGAACAGTCATAATATCATAAGGCCATGTCTTCAATCCATTTTGCAGTATGCAATCTACCAATTTTACAACATGGGAACCTTCACATTAACAATTCACACTCGCAACAGATGTTGCAGTACTGTCAATATGTATTACTGAGACAGCACAGTGTTATAAAAATGGTCGCTCACAAACAGATGAGCACGGTGGTCAGGTGAACTGGTCATGTCACACCACTCAACAACACTTTAAGTGACAACAGTGTTTTCCTCAGCCGGACAGCACAGTCACAATCACACATTCAACAATGTGTTGAGGCTCCAGGTAGAAGATGAGCTAAAATAATTTCTTGGCCTTCAAAGATCATGATACACGTGCACTATGTTGTACCATACTAGATGTGCATCTGAGAACTCATGTAATCATTTTCATTTTCCACAATTATACCTGAATATCACCATTCTATTATTTGAGCAAAAGAAGGAGGCATATATTCCATAACACTATTTTCTGTCTTTCAACTGCATATCCCATGTGATGATGCCCGCAGTAAAAGTTAGGTTGATTTAATGAGCTCATGATGGATAATAACCCTGAGACTGCAGACCACATTGCAGATCACACAGTCAAGTCAGCAGCGTGGGAACCGTGGCTGAAAAAAAATCAAGCTGTTACCAACGTGATCACAAGAAACCCAGAGGTCTGAGATTACCCAGGAACAGGGCTTTATTTAGAGGCATTCTGACAATTATATTATGCTTATGTATGAGGAAAGTCTACTACATTGTTACATCGGTTACATTACATTACGTTAAAAGCTATTTGTACACATGTCTCAGATGTCTCAGTTTAAGAACACTTTCTGTTTTCCTTTTCTACAGGTTTACCAAGCTTATCAAGAACAATCCAATTTACATTTGGACCCTGATTTACATAGTCACCATGGAAACGGTTTAGATGTGTCTGGGATCGAGTGGTCTTTGTTTACAGAGAGAGGCTGAATATATAGCCTACATTAACATTAGTAGTACAAGTACAATCGCTGCTGCCTATGTTAGGTTTCTGCTATGACTACTGTATCCTGTTATCAGGAGTGTATGATACCTTCCAATGCAGCAAATATTTCACAATAAAAGGCTTATTAAAACAAATAGATTCTGTCAACAGCAATGCTAAGTGGCTTTTACTTTGAAACAATCACAGGAAGTGTTGCAAATAGCAATACATGTACTGGATATAGACTGAAGTAAATGATCACTTAACAGTGTTTACCAAGTTGTCTCTGTTAAAGGTGCTGTTTCTAAAAGGCAACGCTGATAAGCCCTGTGCAGAGCTGATGTTTGCCCAGACACTTTGGACACTGAAACGTGACAGAAACCACATCACAGCAGGAGGTATTCAGCAGTGGGGGCACCTGCCTGTGTATCCCTATGTGTTTTTAAATCAGTGCCATTAGAGAAGTCCGAACTCAGCTCATCGTGGATTTTGCCTGAGGATCCAGCTGGTGTCCTGTATTTTCAGTGAAAACCACTCGCTGTTCTTTTTGGCTGCTTCTGATGATTATTAAAGTCTTTGATCAAAAAATCCTCCAGTCAACTCTTTGTCGATGTTCTGACAACTCAGCAGTACTCGGCTTGTACATCACTTCAGGGACAGTTCAGAGGGACTGAGCTTTGTCTTCCTCACTACGTTACACAATTTTAAATACGTTTTGGAGTTTCACTTTGTTACCATGGTTTAATTGCTTGTGAAAAGTGAAAAACGGACCTGATCTGCCACAACATTAAATTAATGTTGTGCAATGTGCTGAAATGGCTCGTATCTGCAAACACATATTCACACACGTCCGACACATTCAGCCTCTGTGATGTGCAGCTGCTGCACTGGCAGAAAGTTCTTCAGCTGCTTCTTGGGTGATAATGTGATAAGGCATCAGGTCACACCAGCTGACAGGACGTTATGACAGTGGAGGGGGAGGAAGTGCAAATATTGCAACGGTAGCAGATCCAGAATAACATGCTCTGATGAGATTATAACACAGAACTGATGGCAGATGCAGGACACAGATACTGTATCATTTGTAAAATGCTCATCTAATCTGCAAAGTAAGCAGATTTGACCTGGTAGTGGAGGATATATGACACCAGCTCCAATAATACATTCCTATTCAGACATGACAGCAATAAAAGTAGTAGCATCTCTTTCCTCCAGCAAAGGAAAAATAATATTCCAGTCCACAGAATCCTGTTTTGAAATGCCTGAATCATCACTATTTGTCATACTAAAGAGCCAATGACAGCACAGGGGCCAATAAACATGGTGAGAGTGACATTTTAAGGGAGCGTACTCGTTGAAGAAGAAGCACAGTTAATGATCTATCTATATGTAATGCCAACAACACAGCTGAGTCAATGAAACCATTCAATACACAAACATGTGCTGTACAATTATACATATACTGAAACTAATATGAAATGATTCATAAAGTCATTACACTCAGTTATTAGGTTATTACATGAATAAAGTCACGACATTTGATTGTGTGCTAAGTTACTATATTCCATATGTATAGCGGCTACATAACAATTGCACTAAGTCACATCTTATCCACGTGTGTGCACTCATTTACACACATCATAGCTCTGCTCCAGTGCTCAAACAAAGAGCAGTGCACTCCACTCAACACTGATATTACCAGATATAATACCATACACCGTGTGCGTACATACACTTTCTCCTGGCTGCTCGGTCATGTTCTCTCCAGTGCGCTTCATTGATGCCAAATCTGTCTATATATTTTTAGGTGCACAAAAATGATCTGACCTTTTGATAGAAAGGTCATGTCAGCAACTTACAACTCACCCTGTTGGGCTGACAGGTGTGTTACTGCCATTGGCACATGGGCATCTGGTTGAATACTGTATGTGCATGGAAAGATAACGGATGGTCAGCTTCTATAGTGTCTATGTCTTTTTTACAATAAGCAGTACGCTTTGTGTCAATGAACTGGAAACATATTTATCAGCTTTGCTTTCCACTAAGTGCTCATTATCAATGAATGTATGTATATGTAGCTATGCCTATACAGTAGTATGTGTCCCTGGGTTCGCAGACTCAGGGTCAGGACGTAACGGATGGAAAATCTTGAGATGAATTTAAACGAGCAGAGCTGAGGCATCTTATGGTGAGATATCTTATGGCCCTTTCCACTGAATGTTTAAGGGTTGTGGAGAAGGCAGTGTGGAGGACGCTGACTGTGCTGCATCAGTAGGCCACACTGTAAAATGAGACGGGGGAGGAAGCAGGCCAGCTAAGGACGGCTGCCTGGGGGTGGTGGGTGGTGGGTGGTGGGTGTAATGGAGTACAGTATACAGATGAAGTATACTGTAAACCGTATGGCACTGAAACTCCTCCAATGAACACCGTTTCTGAGTTTGACTCATTTTAAGAAACTGTTTCTTTAAAAGCTGCATTAATTAAACAAAAAAGCTCATTACACATGACATTAACTTCAATGTCTTTACGCTGCCAACTGCAAGAGAGCCACACTGCTCTGTCTGGAGAAATGAATACACTTTATCCACTCATCCATCTAAACGACTCCAGCGTCTGACAGCGCCAATGTTACAGACATATGCCTCACTGGCAGCGAGTGAGCTCAGTGGTGAAGCAGCAGTGTAGCGTGGTCACTGGGATCTCTCAGCAGAGCTGGAATACACTGTCATCTCAATGGAAGCCTTTCCTCTCAGCACTCTGGATGAATGCGACTGCAGACGCACAATAAAGGCAGAGTGCATTACCGCTGCCTATAAACAGTGTCAAGATGACTGCAAAGGTTTATGGCAGTGTCATAATAATAAAGTTAAAAAGGCGAGAGCTATAAGGAGCCGTGGGAGAGAGCTCAGACGTGCACTGTGATGGCTCAGTGGCTGCAGGATCTCAGCTCTGTGCAGGCTGAGAGGGGGAACTGGAGAGGTGGGCTGCACCTTGTTAAACAGGATTATACAGGGTGTCCACAAAGTCTCTTTCAGTTTCTTAAAATTAAAAAAATATATACTACAAAGGCAACTCATGAAATATGCTATTTGTCAGATTTGTTCTGTGTACTCGGTCGTTATCAGCGCTTTTAATCGCACTGCATTTGTGCAATGCAAGCGAAAGATCATTGATGCCATTGCCGCCATTGATGACGCTATGCTACAGCGAAGATGGCGAGAAATCGAGTCTTGATGTGCTTCGTGCAGCTAATGGTGCCCATATATAGGCGTATTAAATGAGGCAAAACATCCTTCAATATCTCCTCCTCAGTTTGTAATAATTTCCACAAATTTGTCTATCCACTTGCTTTTGTAATAATTAGTGAAATTGTAAAGAGACTTGTGGACATTCTTTACAATGAATAATAATACCTGGGTTTGACTAGCAAATTAATTTGTTTTTACACTACCTTGCACTCTGATTGGAAATTTCTGTGACATGATGTTAGTATTTGTACCTCAATGCTCAGGGTTGAAACTGTCTGAACAGGTTCATATCATTCCCCTTTACTGGTCACTGAACGTCACTGGAGCCTCAGCATAATGATGGCAGTGGATTGATTGAGCTTTTGTGTCAAAAGCTTTTGTATTCAGTATGACTGCGTATACATAGTCTCTATACATAGTATAGGGTATGCAAAAATACAGCCGTAATACAGGTTATGTCACCATGTAACATGGGTGTTGTGGTCTGTGACTAGTCACAATTGTTAACATGAGCCACCTCTTCCATGCAATTTATGTGGGACTACATAAATTGTACATTGTCATTTGACACCAACTGTAAATGGCAAAGGGCTTCAACAGAGGTGAAAAATGGTTCCTGCAGGCTCATACAGAATGTGCCTCCACTGTGGCTTTTATTATTTAGTAGTTCAGCATCGTGCAAGCTTCTATTATACACTCTGATATTCTGATCTCATAGTACTGTTTGAACTATGAGGCTAATAAGAGCCGTCACCAACACTGCATGCTATTATCACTTTGTTCACTACTGAAACTCAACGAAGCAGCTCTAATTACGGCTTTTCTAACACCACACCATCCTGTCCTTCACATGAGGCACAAACACAGGCCAGTGTGGACTGTGTGCTTTATAGATCAAGTCTTTCCATCAGGCCACAGCCAAGCCGAGACATGGAAATATGGTCGGTTCTTAATTCCAATCTATGACCATTCCATTAAGAAACGTATTTCCGCCAAACTGCTTTTGAAATTGGGAGAATTCCCTGTTAAAACCTATGAAGTCTTTCGTCTTAAAACACTGAAATGGTGCCACCCCCCTGTCAAGACTAAAGTAAAATCAACTTCGGTTTAAGCTCCTGGAACAAAAACAAATACCCCAAATTATTAAATCAATTTTACGTTGTGAATTTTAACATCTTCAGCAGCAACAGTTATTGAGTCATCTCATCTTAACTATGACCCGGACACTTATAAAGACCTATTAATTAGAAACATCCCAGTAACAAGTGGAGGAAAACAGTCACAGGAACATCAGCATTCATGATCATGTTGTAAATATGCATCAGGGTTCTGCTGTGTGTCTGTTGACTGCTCTAATATAATCGACGGGGATCTATGACAATCGAAACCTCTAAATGAAGCATCGCTTACTCACTATCTCTTCCATATTTTCAGCCAGCCAAGCGCCACTATCGACTGGTTCACTGAACTAATATGGAAGCTGAAGGGAGCTTGAGGGTCTGACTGTATCTGCCAGTCAATATTCTGTGGCCCAAATACAGGGTTGACTGACATCTGAAGGTTGATGACTTTAATGAATTGTGCCACTTGCCTAGGGCAACAGAGTGCTACTTTGTGTTTCACTCATTGGAAGAGAAGGCTTCCCCTGCTGTGGACAGCAGGAACTGTCCACAGCAGACTGCGGACCATTTGTAAAGAAATATGAATTCATCGTTTTTAATGACTCCACGTAGACTTTGCACTGCTATTTGAAATTTCAGACACAAATATAGAAAATAAAAAAGAGCTGTATCATCAACTATAGAGAGGTCTGCTAAATAAATGTATGACTGAACACGTAGTGCCATTAAGGCTATTATGGTACAGTTCCTCTACTACAACGTTAGAAATAAGTTACATTTCTCTTCTCGTTCTAATAATGAAAAGCTGAAACTAAGCAAAGCCAATTTTCTAACAATGGACTGTTGGTCAAACATACGTACAAGAAATACTGCTTGTGTCAGCACAGATGGCTGAGTTAGCTCTTGTTTTGGTATCTACAGTGGCAGTAAAATGAAATAAACAGTGCGGGTTTATGTAATTTGCACACGTATGAACACTGTGGATCACCGGTAACACAACGTATCGTGCAAACCCTGAATCTATCATCAGACATCTGGTAGAGATGAGATGTAGGTGTCAGTAGAGAGGCAGTAATTCTGCTACTTTGATATTAGAACTATTACATTTATAAGCGTCTGCCTCATTAATGTCGAAATGACTCTGAAGTGGTGACTCATTGGTTTGCATATCATTTCTGCTACCAAAACATTTTGGCTTCATTAACTCCAAAGCTATAATTGTGGCATGTAATGCTCCTGAAGAGAGCAGTATTTAGTTAGGTGCTAAATCAGTGGAGATGGACCGATCTTGCCTGAGGAAGGTCTCAGAGATTGAAAGGTTGCCTCGTTAAAATGTGACAGTGAAATTTAGGAACTAAGCAGTTTGCAATTTATCAAAAATGTTGCAGTCATAAATAAAGCAAAACCTATGTTATTATCTGACGACGTGGGGCCACAGGCGTCTCAACAGACGTCTGTATTTTGGAACACTGTTGTCTGTTGACTTACATCTGCTGAATAAAAATAGTGATAGAACAGTTATCTCCAGTCTGGACAGGCTGTAGACAGTGTTTATGTATTGACTAGTATTATCTAGTCATCATTTAGCTTGGCGAGTCATCCATCACTTCACCAAGGACTGGAAGGCCTCGATCCAAAATCTCTCTTTTTCTGTCTGATTTTGTTGCGTCTGCAACAAGTCAACTGTCATTGTCTAGCTGTCGGAATTCTTTTGGAAGCATTTGTCTGGAAATTGGCAGACAGACTGTTTGGTAGATTTCTGGATTTGTACGACTGCAACCATCACAGCTGCTGAACAGATGAGCTCGTATGTTTTGGCCACGAGCAGTTGCTTTGTTTTTCTACACTTTGGCCTTTCCAAGTTCCAATCTCGCCACCCTCGTCTTACAAGGAAACAAGAAAATTGGTCTTACTCTTAAAGTGGTTTTTATGGAGCTTGATTTTGTTTTCTTTCCCCTGTGCTGCGGCTTTGTGTCACAGTTGGTTAATCTGAAATCTCTTACACTCATGCTGAGGCTCTACAGTTAAGGATCTCTGATAGCACTGGTAGTTGCTATCTAGGAATTTCCCTGGCAACACCACAGGCTTCGACAGGCTTCTGAAATCCAAAATAATGTTTTGGCCTGTAAAGGAAACTGCATTTAGGGAAACACCTTTTTTTTAAACATATGACTGACACGTAACGGAGTAACACTGGTTCAAATCATACTGCGGTAAAACAGAATGTGTAAGTCAGTCATTAATGGCAGTGATCAGCATCGGATCTATAAAAGTTGAGATTCCTAACGAAAAGAGCACTTACCACTCAACACACGGGTTGTGAGAGAATGCTGAACACCCACAAGATTTAAATCCATGCTGTTAATGAGACATGAGTCTCCCTTTTCTTGGTCAGCAGCTTTGTTTCTGCCAGGCAGCCACCCACTTACAGGGAGAACACTCATTAAGTGATCATACTGTAGGGATCATCAAAAAACAGAGATACCAGGAAAGTTTCTGGGAATAAAATTAATTAGGCACAAGCGCTTCTTGGCAGCTCCATTTACACACAAAGTTTATCCAAAAGTACACATTTGCACTCTGACTTGGGAAATGGCATCACAGTATCACAAACACAAGTTAAAAATGTTTCTGGAGCTCCAGATGAATCTCCCTTTCAGCCAAACAGAGGGTCAAGAGAGTCAAGTTGCATTCAGGTTCCACTGCACACATGGCCAGGAGTGTGACTGCAATGCTCTTTCTTACAGTTTGGGGGGAAACAGATCAAAACTTCATCATATGGATAACGTGTTATCACATAACAGTGATTTAGTTTAAATGGGTGTTGATAACAATCTTCGCCATGTCAGGTTGTCATGGATATAATTACTGAGCTATAAGAGGAATGATTGTTTGAGGGTAAAGGGCAGAACACTGATGTGTTTTTGTGCTGAGTGGAACTATTTTAACAAAAAAAAACATTTCTGTAGACAACACAACCATAAAGTCGCTTTCAAGCAACATATGCACATTGATGTTTCAAAACAAATCACTCTTGTGTTGTTTACACCTATCTGTAGCTAAAACACTGAAGAACTTGACTGCATGGAGAGTGCTTCTGTTAAAAACTGCATGTTAAAACGCTCACCTCTCGTTCCCTAAAAAGCTCACATTAACGACTTGTTGATCATGTGGGGTCTGAAAAGATGAGATTTCAACAAAGGGAAGTGTCTCTCCTCTGCCGGGATGCTGACAGAGCTGTCAGCACCAGACACCGGAGCTGAGAGCATCTGAGCAGCCAATAGCCAATGGATAATTTGTGCTGCCCTGTCTCAGGCTGTCTGGCATAGAGCTGTCCTCCATTTTCATCTCCTGTCTCTTTTGATTGCTGTGTGTGGTCTGAGTAGTAAGAATTCTAATTGCAGGTTTTATTTTGGAACAAAAGTGCTCTCTCTCTCTCTCTCTATATATATATATATATATATATGATGACGATGCTGATGCAATGTCATTAATTGTACCCACTGATCGTCATTGATTTATGGGAATCATGACATTGATATATATATTTATATATATATATCAATGTCATGATTGAACGCATTGAGACGTACTGGACATAAATGTTTTCAATTACCTATCAGAGAATTGTTGAAATTTTACACTGAAAACTGAAAATTGAAAAGTGATTTTTTTCAACTTTCAGTAGCGAGCAGTCATCAGACGTTACGCTAAAGGAATGAATTAATCCGGCGTTCATCATGACAATGATCAATTTCTTCTAAAGTGAACACATTGGCCATACACACATGTGCTGATGTACATATGTGTTACCATGGATACCAAATAACCTTGCATAGATGTTGAGTATACACTGAGCAATCTCATAATTTCCTGAGTGTCATCGGATTTAACAGCTGTTTATGATATGGTGCTAAAATCATACCCTTTCACAAACACACACCCACACACCTGTTTTGCTTTCACACCACTGGTATTGGATCAGTACTCAAAACAGCCAGTAAAAAAAGTTCACTGATTAGAGTTGGTATTGGGAAGAATAAATAGCTGATATCTGCCACCACTTGATTCCAATAACCCCATCAGTGGCCGGCCCTCTTGGCATGTTGTGGCATATGTATTTATCAAGCAAGCGAGTGGCATTTATCTCACAGCTTAGTCATAATTAGTCCAACTTAGTCTCGGGCAGACAGCCTGTTAGTGGGCATATGTTCACATCCTGGTTAAAGGCACACTGCTCCCTGAGGGGCTGACTCTGTGTTGACTTGTGTGTGTGTGTGTGTGGGAGTGTGTGCGCATGTGCGTGTGTAACAAGTGTGTCTGCGTATGGCAACAGACGGTTGCTGTGGAGCGCGCCCTGAGCCTCCATTAGCACAACCCACCATGTTCCCTTCCCTCAGCTACCCAGCCATGCTGAGAGAGGCTACTCGAAACCTGGAGGGAAGCAAGTTCATCCGAGTGTGTGAAAGAGAGAGACGACAGGACGGAGCGCGGGTGGGAGGGGGTGGGGGCGGGGGGTGGGGGGTGAGTCTGATGGGATGAGATGGAGAAGGAAGGGAGGGATGACACGGGGTAAGGAGGAGAGGACACCGGAGAGAAGGGACAGACAGACAGACAGACACAGAGAGAGAGACAGAGAGAGAGAGACAGCCTGGCTCTGGTCCAGGGTTATCACTGGCTGAAGTCAAGCCATTTGCCAGCTGCCAGTTTGAGACAGCAGCACTCAGCCAGAAGGATGCTGCTGCTGCTGCTGCTGCTGCTGCTGCTGCTGCTGCTGCTGCTGCTGCTGCTGCTGCTGCTGCTGCTGCCTGATGTGCTCCTCTGTGTGCAAACACACACATGACTGCTGCACTGACACCACTGTCTGTGTGCTACACATGAAGGATGTGGATTGTGTATGTGTATAATCAGAGACCCACTGAAGGGACAGTTAACAAAATGCAAACAAGTTCAGCTGCTGTCACGCCTACTATGCCACCCAGACATTATGCTCACTGCTGCCACGCAGCCTGCTGTTCAAGCCTCAGAGGAGAGGACATGGCAGCAGATCCTACTTTAAGCAGGGCGTTGCATGACTGTTTGCACAGCCCATCACACGCATGATGAATGTCAGCGACAACAAGTCCTAATAAACCTGCCAGATCCTGTGGCAAAACTTTCTCACACTGTGATGGGTTTCTATCATCAACAGCTCACTTTCCTCATCATGGAGTCAGTGTGGCTGAGGCGCAGTGGCTGGCCCACTTTCCTCCACCTCAGCCCTCTTCAGCATGAGTGGTGATGCCAGGCAGCACAGCTTCACTGGCTCACCTCGCCTCCTCGCACTCATCTAAATGTGTTTGAGACAAGATCACGTGGAAGAAGAAAAATTCCACATGAACAAAATGACAGGTGGTTCCCCTGTCTGTGGGTCTGTGGATGATGTCACTGATTCATCAACACCATAAGTTTATTCATGTTAAAGCAGTGACAGTGATATGAACCTTTAAAAGCAATCAGAACAGGACAACTTGAGAGAATTGTAGGAGCCCATTCGGACATGTCGGCTTTGTGATGACGCCATTACTAGGGGGAGCCTCTCTCCTCGTTCAGCCCCTGCACAGTGAGGTCAGACTGCGGCTGCAGGTGACCTCGATGACGTCATGGCGTCACGCCGCTCGAATTCATTTCAAGCCCAGATGAATAAAGTTGCACGGCACATGAGTGACTGAGCAGAAGCCCCCGCCTGCTTCTCCTGCACCCTAACTGCCTCACGAGGCGCTCCCCCTAGCGTGCATGACCGGTAGCGGCTGTGTTTCAGCAGGGACAGCTCCCCAGGAAGAGGTGACTCCACTCACAGCGATTTAATGACATCACCCATCACATCACAAACCCCCACCTTACAAAAGCAGGCTGACAGTGACACAGCGGCCCCGCTCCCCCATCAACATCACGAACACAACCGCACAACGTCCCGGAGCCTCGGGACAGCGGGACATGTGAACCCGAGACAGGCTGCTCCACGTCTCAGTGACGGTCAGCGCCACAGGACGCGGTGACGCCAAACAGCTGCTTCAGCTCAGGACTAACTTCTGTCCGCCGGGTCACGGCGCTGTGAGGCGGCCTGCATCCGCTGCACACACGCATCAACTTGACATGTTGCACACACACACACAGGCGACGGGTCCAAAGTTACATCACGCACAGGTGAGGAGAGCAGCAGGGATGGGGATGCAAACAGGAAGTGGGGGTGAAACTTGAGCACACGGAAACACACAGTGCACTTCGACTCACCTTGAGCGGCCGTTCCTCGGCTGCTGAATACACTTGCTATCAAAGTGGCCACATACCAAATCATAGTACTATTGCCGGCCAGAAATAAACCTCATCATATCACAAAGTGCCCCTTTCGGTGAATCTCTCATCGCCGAGTGGCCCCGGACGAGCTGAAGCGGGCCGGTATCCTGCGTGGTCGTTAACCGAGCCCTGGACACTTTTCCATCGGCGCTGTCCCCTCTCTCTTCCCCTCTCCTCCGCGCTCCTCTCGCATCCTGAGACGGATCACCTGCGCCAATGGGACGAGAGCAGACGCCGCCGTGAAACCAAGCGCGAGCCTTTAGATACGCGCGGGCACCGCCCCTGCGCTTGTTTCATTGATCGGCGCTGGAGAGTACCGGCTGCTGATTGGTTACCTGCTCTGCCGGTTTCCCAGCGGGGCGTGATATGTTCACGACACGCGGTAAAACTCGGAGCTTTAACTCACCTTCACTTCAAAGGCAGGATCTCAACGTAATGACTGACTGCGGATAGAGAAAACTACTCTGATCATTACTAGAGTCCCCAACTCACATTACTTTATAGTCACAGTAAAGGTAGTCATTAAAACTATACTAATATTAATATTTAAAAATTAAATAATTAATAAAACACGGCTTTTTAAAAATAATTAATAAACAAATGTTTCTTTTAATGCCGCAGCAAGCCTAACAAAAATGTATACAACTTAACCAGGTCAGGGATGGTTACATGTTCTTATACATAGACTGTTGTGACAGTGACATGAAAACATTTCATTTTCATTTTAAGTATCCCATAGATTGTTTTGGACTTAAACTTCATATAACAAAGATAAGCAGTCCCACCCAGACACATGTAATATAAGTGGATGCTGTCTACAGCTGGTTAGAGCATTGCCAGATGGTAAAATCCAACAGGTGGTGATCCTGTAGAATAAATAGGATGAAAACCTCGCTGCTGTGTGTGTATACAACAGATGATTAACTGCATGTGTTTGACAGAGACACAAAACGAGGATCTATCCACAAACGTGCAGGTCTCCTACGTCGAAGGACTCTGGGTTTTCTTGGCTGTCGTGAACGCAGCACCGGGGGGACCGTGTCAAGGTGGGTTGGAGTGTGAAACCGTAGCGGAGCTGCAGTATCATCCTGCGCAACAAGACGAGAGGACTCCCCCGGCCGTGCATCACCGTGTCACGGCCGTCCACGCGCTCAACACCTGCGGGGATCCGCGTGTGTCTGTGTGGGTCCGTGACACGGCTCGCTGTGAATAGAGACATTGGTCAGGTTCGACTCAAAGCTCCTCACTGTCATTAAAGGACACTTGACTCATTCATTGTTGATGATGCAGTGATTCAGTGTGATGGTGACTACTGACTGAGTCCTGCTGCTCGTGCCTCCTGCAGGAGGAGGAGGAGGAGGAGGAGGAGGCCGGGAACAGCCTCTCACAAGAAATGATGCCACACTCAGTCATCTGCAGTTTTATTATTGAAATCCACCTTTTCCTCTTTATTTCCCCAAAACTCAATCACAGTTCACTTCCTGTCAGAGGTTTCCACTCTCCTGATCATAAGTCCTCCACACATCATGATCGTCATAGGCAGGATGAATCAGTCAGCCACCACTTATCATTTGTTTTCATCTGATACACAGAAAAAACGATTTCCCTGAGACTGTCTTGTCATTTTTGGGGGGGGGGTGATCATGAAACTAGCTTTTACAACACTTGACCTTAAAAGCAAAACTCTAATAGACTGAAATTTGCCTCTAAAGGATTGTCAGTGTTCACTGTTGTTTACACTGTTGTTTACAGTGCTGATCTTCAGGTGAGGATCACGTGCGTCAGCAGTGAGGGGAAAGGAGGAACATTCAGTGACTCCAATGAATTAACAGATTGGTATCTGATTCATCATCAGTGGGCAAATCAGCAAATCAAATGAACAAATCCACTCAGCTGTAGCGCTTCTTAGGGATTTGGGATTCAAAACAGAGCTGAAAGTCAAGTACAATTCAAATGTTATTGATCCTTGTTTCACACAAGCTTTTTTAATGTGTGTTAATTAGAACAGGTGTTTTATAAGGAGGGCAGATGAGACATAAATAAATGTCACATCTTCAAAATCAAAATCCACCGCAATCAAAACAATTCATTAGCCTGCCTGAAGATGGTGATTTTGCCTGACAAGGAAAAATCCAAACAGAAACCAACCACCATCAGACCGACATATGTCTCTGCAGCATCTGGATGGATTGCCATGACATTCTGTGAAGATGATGAAACCTGCTAACGTTCCCTCTTGGTGTCTGCAACATTGCTGGATGGCTTGCCATGAAGCTTGACCCACACTTGATGTTTATGTTCGCTTATTAACTTAATTTCCATTAGGGAACCTTGAGAGGCTTTTCACATTAACAATAATTGACAGAGATGTTAATACAGGGTTTTGAGGCAAACATCAGCTCTCACTGTGTATGTCTCACTGTCTGTCTCTCTTTCCTGGGACGACCGTGATCTCCCTGTCTCCTCTGTCTCACACAGTCTGTGAGACCTGAGTCTCATATGATGAGCAGCAGCCAGGAGACTGTGACATACTGTATCAAGCCCCAGCATGTACCTCAGCAGGACTGACAGAGGCGTCACTGGCTGCAGATGGAGCTGACGGCCCTGTTCCCAATGCTCCACAGCCAGCGTGGCCACTTTGCTTCAAGCACTGCTTGTTGTGCAAATACTCCATTCAAATTCTGTAATCTATACATCACACTCTCAGCCTTAATGAGGGAGACAGTTTCAGTTGCACTGGTGCAGAAAAGCCACTGTCTCCAGATGATCAAAAGTAAATATTAACTCAAGATACATGAGTTAACATGGGGAACATAAGATACAAATTATTAGGATTTAGACTCCTCAGAAAGTTAGAAACAATCTGTAATATGTGACTTTTAACAATAGAACCATGATCAGTAGTTGCTTTGGTTTGTGTAATTGCTTATGGGTAAGAAAATAATGCAGCAGGACACGTTCACTAGAAAGAACCTTCAAAGAAAACAGGAAACAAGAAAACCTTCAAACAGTCAGCCATGACTCAGAAAAGCCTTTTCAAACATCTGCTGAAAGACAGAGATGCATAATGAACATTTCACCTCAGTCCATCTGCAGGTTATGTCTTTGATAAAGGCAGTATGATCCTGTAATATCAGTATTTATCAGAACCTTTATATAAGGATGGATGACATTGCAGCTCAACAATATTTCCTGGTAGCTGGCTGCAGTATAGGTCATAAACCCCGCCCCCTCCATGATAACAGGTAGGACATAGGACACGTCGTCTTCCATATGCAGTCATTGCTGTTTGTATTATTAATTTTCAGTACCAACAACTGAACAGATTAGATTATATTATGATATAGATCTGTAAATAAATGTGATCCCTTTATATTTTTGTGTGATTTTTATTTACTGCCAAGCTATATCATTAAGTTCATATAAGGTCCTCTTCAGTCTTGTTTGTACTTGTCATGTCGGCTCAGTTCTATTAAGATCTCGCCATGACAGGACCCTTAAACTGAAACATGCTCAATGGAATTCAGCCGCCATTTTTACAATACTTACACCAGTGCTTTTCTTATTGCAACATGTCAAACTGTCTTTATGAAAAGGGCTAAATTGTGCGTGCGTGAGTGTGTGTGTGTGAGGCAGAAGTGAATCAGTCATTCTGTCTGTGTGTTGATGTCTGAGACGTATCATTTTTAGGTCAATGTCAGCAGTCCACTCACACGCTCTGATCAGGTGTTTGTTGTGTTGTTTGTGTTTCTTGCTAAGCGAGCTGGCTGATGTGGAAACAGGTTTCTCATGGGCCTGGTGCACTCAGTGCAGAACAGAAAGGCAATCAATGGCCCCCCTTGCGGCCATTTGTCAATATGGCTCCAAATGGTAACGGTTCATTGCAGACTCCCCTTTTTCACTTATTCATAACCTCACCAGTGGCCTCAGTATAGCACCTCGAGTAGTTTTATTATGCTGAACAGATGATAAAACTGAAATATTCATCAAGATTTGTCTTTAGGTCTTAACTCCAGTTTGTCTGAACGTTTGATGTACGGCTCTAAGGCAGAACACAGGCAGAGGCAGAACGACATGTCCAAGTCCTACTCATTACAAAGTTCCAAACAATACTGCAAAATGCTGACACCAACAGGAGGTAAACAGAGCAGCGGGTTCAGGAGGTTCACGGTTGACGAGAGTCTGATCTCCAATCCAGAGAGGGGTTAGTGTGGGTGAGGTACTGGCTGAGCAGATGATCCTGAACAGAGGAAAGGCAAGAAAAAAAAAGGTGAGATCATGCAAGGTCTTTGTGCGACTTTTATCCCAGAGAGTATACAGGGGACACAAAGGGGGGTCAAACATATACTATATATACTTTACTGTGGTCCAGAAAATGATACACATCTGTTTCATTGTAAATGGTGGTATTATAACTGTGACTGTTGCACTAAAAAATTAAAAATGGTGAAAAAAGTAAAAGAAAAGCCACCAACAAACAGCTGGACATCTGGTTGATCCTTCAGAGTTTTAATGAATTAAAATTAAGATTCTGTTGCTGACATTGTGCTAATTCTACTTCCACTTGTAAAACAAGCTGCAACGAGGAAACAGGTGATTACTTTTAGATCGAAGGAGGAATCAGAGAAACATGACCCCCACTTTCTGAGCAAGCATCTGTGACAAAGGGCTCTAATATAATTATTCATTTAAAAAAAACGGGTTTTGACTTAACTCATGATTAACATCCCTTTCTTTATTTCAAGCCAGGGGGATGTGTGTAATTATAGATATGTCATTACCGATTCAAGTCCAAGTCATTTTCAGGAGTGAGGTAATCAAAAAACTATCCAATCAGCAATGAGAAAATATGTTTTTTATGGAAGAAACTTGTTGGCATTATTCCTAAAACGAAAACATGGTTGGATAAGGATGCAAATCAACACCACATTTTTGGATCTGCATCAAAACACAGATATTCTTGACATAAAGAAGCACATTGGTGGGCAGCAGATCCCTTTGACATTCAAGCCACTGTTCGATCTGGCTGATCTACCAGAGGGAGTTCAAGGTAATGACAGATGCCACCAATTTTGTCGCAGTCGGATCCATTGGGCACAAAGTAATGGTTTCCGTTTTATAGATTTCCACTTTCTATATGTCAGTGCCACTTGCACTGCATAAGATGTCAGGTGTTGATACCGAGGGGCAGTATCATGGTGGTATTTCTATATTTTCTTGGGCAGCAGACAGCCAGCAGATTGTGGTTATCTTCAGCAGTCTGATGCCACTCTGAGATCACAGCTGTCAGTGTGTCCTCAGGCTGGACCAGGTCACACCGTCCAGGTGGGAAACAATGCAAAAAGTGTTGGAACCAGACCTTGTTGGTTATGCTCTGCTATACCTAAATAATTACTGCACAAAAATCCAATAGGCTTGAGTTAATACAATGCATGTGTTGATACACAGTGTGTGGTCATTGGGAGCCTTGATTGTGTTGGTGGATGTTTTGATAGATTTACTGAGGCATGAGAGTACAGCGCTGTACCGTCATTCAAATGTCTTATTGTATAAAAAGGTGAACATTTAAAAACGTGAATGATTAATATCAGTCCTGAAGAGCCTGGATCTCCTCATGCATACATAGATTGCATTGGATCTAGCTTACCAGCCATAACTTGTACCTGACACTCGATAGCTCAGGTTGCCTTCTTTTGGCAACAATTTCATTTTGTTATGTTTTATTGCAGTGTGGGAATGCAAAGGTCCAGCTCCATCAGCATCCTGTAGATTTATCAGGCCTCAGTCATTACCCTGGCTGCACTGCTAACCAACACCCACATCACATTCCTCAGTCTGTGTCCTCTGGGTCTGCAGTGCACATGACTGGGACAGAATAGGAATTGGGGTGAAGGGAGTCAATTAGGGTTGTCTGCTGCCCCCCTATCCTGCTCTCTTTCACACACACACACACACACACACACACACACACACACACACACCACACACACACAGTGCATGGAAACTGACCAGACAATATCATATGTAGGCCACCTCACAACCGTGGAGAGATCGTAAACAAGTTAAGATCATCTTTTGTTTCATTCTAAACATAAAAACTTGTGTCAAACCTTCAGGCGTCAAAAGTAGGTCAGCTGTATAGGTACAGGTAATAGTGCAGGTAATAATACACCTATAACATCAAAAACCATTGCAGTTCACAGGCTTCACAGACATGTTCTTCATATTCCGACTGCCAGTCGGTGTTTAATGATTTTATGAAAATAAAAATATGAATAGACCTGAGGAATGATCAGATGAGTGTTGCTGCATGCTGAACAGCTTGAATTCGTCATGGGAACAGAACAGATGAAGACAGAGGTGTTATACGTGTTGACTGAGTAACTGGTTTGACCAACCAAAGTCATTCTTCAGGATCTATGGATCTATGAACAAACACAAGAGCTACAAGATAAAAACGTATGGATAAAAGCAAAGTTCAAATGTGTTTGTAATCCCAGGAATGTACAAAAAATCAGAAAATGCAAATCCACAGCTTCAAGCCTCTTTCCCAAACCAGCACCTGATTTTTCTGTGTTCTGTCACATGTCACATGGCTTTTCTTTTCTGCTGCCAAGTAAAGCTCTTATTTTGGGTTGTTATTGTTGGGTTTGATTAGACGTGAGTCGAATGTCCGTATGGGAGGATTGTGGGAGAGTCAGATCCGTCCAAATGACTACACATAGCTCCTCGCCACACTGCTTGATTCAACGCCAGTTTTCAACTTAAAGAGCATGTTCTGCCTTCACACACCTTTGACTCAAGCAGCTCAGAATGACGTCTGAGCTCAACATGTACTATCTTTATAGTTTCAAATCCCCATTTACTGCCAGGATGGGGAACCTCCAGTCTCTCAGCCGTATTTTAAACTGGGAAACAATTCATAAATACAAACTGTTCTCCTGTCTGTATATTGAACATATGACGCACATTGACTACATAGAGTCAGTTTCATTTTTACTGGTACATTATGTCCTTTACAATCCTAATCGTTTTATAATCAATGTAAAAACAGTGAATGTAAAAGATAATCCAAGTACGATAAATGAAATGCAACAAGTTAATTTATATACTTTTACAGTGCAATACTCCAGAGTTGAATCTCTCTCCTAGGAAAGAACAACTCGTAAATTGTGCACAAAAGAGCTGAGCTCACTTTTCAGGCCTCATTATCTTGTGTGACACGAATCAACATTATTGTTCACAGCGACATAGCAACAATTTTGTGACCCAGTTTCTACATGGGCCAGCAGCCAGGCATTATTTACCGGCCATCACCAGAGATCAGGCTGCAGTAAACTAATGTCAGATAACCCAATACGCACTTTATCTACTCTAACAGTATAATAACAAGAGAATAACAAAACTTTTCAGACTGTCGTCCAACACGTCCATTTAGACAAGTAACCTTTAAAACACTGAGTGCAGATCTGTTTGGACCAGAGCTGTGAGCATATGTCCACAAAAAATGTAACTATAACTTTTATATTAAAACATACTGCATTCAAATACTTTATTTCACTTTCAAAAAAAAAGAAAAGTTGAAAGTTGGGGGAATTGCATGAAACGTAGGGCACATTTGAATCAAGGTTCTCACACCTCTGTGGCAGCATATACGTATGTGCCATGGCCTGCTGAGCCTCCGGGACACCTTAATGTCTGCTGTTCATGCCAATATCACAGATAAAAAGGACAAACAGCACACTGCCGGGGGACGTCTGGGATCTGAGATCTGAGCAGGACACGGTGGACGGTGGCAGCATGAGGAGTGCAGAGCTCTGAGTGAGGGACCGAGTGAAATGATGAGCAAACAAGGCTGTTTTAGCTTTAATATTTATCTAAACACATGCAGTCAAATGGTGCAGCCAATTCTCTGAGATAAAAACAACTCTACAACTATAGATCAGAAATGAATGGAGGCTGATTTTAGTGGAGATGCACAGGTGAAATCTGTCAAGTGCAGAAGAAAAATGATGATTAGACAGAGACAGAGACAGAGACAGAGACATCCGACAAAGAGAGTCCAGCGAGTGTTTTCCCACCAACCTACACTTTTATCACAACACCATACTTATGCAGTGGTATTAGCCGATTGCCTCATTTGAGCTGAATGGACTGACACTGGAGAGCAATGCAATCAAGGCATGAAGTTCCATCCTGCTCTAAGTCTACCGATGCTGAACCTTATCTCTCTCAGCACTTAGCTGCAGTTGGTTTATTGTGCTGTTCCTCCTCTATTCATTAGTTGGTGAACCTGGTGAACCTGGTCCTATTATTGTTATTGTAAAACTGTTATTGTTATTGTGCAGCTTCACTAGTACCAGAGGTAAACAACCTTACGACCGGTAGTGAAATGAGATGCACAGTAGTAGAAGTAATCATCTATATATATATATATATATATTCATCTCTAGCTTCAAGCTGGCAGCACACGCGACCACCTGGTCCCACGTCACAAAGGCTTGCGTTGATGTCGATAAAGCAGAACAATGGGGAACTTAGAGTCTTTCATTAAGAGGCTTTAAGACCATCAGTAGGAACCAGTATTGGTCCCTTGCTCTTAATGTAGGCAAGCATTGAGATGAAGTACTTGGTCGGATCAGTAGCGGAGAGACATCCCTGTAGTGTAACAGCTGATTAGTTCTCCACAACCGGAACTGTCAGGAACCTGGAAAGCTGTGATGATATTTAGATATACATCCCTCACGGCAGCACTGAATTCGTTTTATGTGCCTTTTTCCAGGCAGCAGTAATGGCTCCAGAGCTGTTTCCTCACCAGGTCTGATCATTTCTAACTGTTTCCTTCCACTATATTATAAAAAAATATACACATATATAGTGCCTGGCCACACTGTCCACTAAAACATATACTGTATAACAACGCAGCTAAACACACCTGACAGACTATTACACACACTTAGACTACACTGAGACGCATGTTCCATGAATTCCTTAGTGTAACACATGTTAATAACTTTCTCTGACAAAAATACTGCTCACATTTCTGTGAGTCTATTGATTCAGTCCAGCCAATGAAAAGCATCTCCCAGCTGTTTTTTAAATAAATTCTCCTAACAATATTATTTACTCATACAACTAACTGTGTTTGAATGGATGCAGAGGCCAGCAGATTTAACCTGTCACTGATTTCATGTAAAAGAGGCTTAACGATCATCAGCCTACATGTGGTGTATATACTGAGAGGGCCTCGATGCGTGACTATCCCATAGTCTTGGCATGCCAGGTGGTGTTTATTCCCATCTGCCTGTGCACTGCTCCTACAGCTGCTGCTTCTCTGCTCTCATGACAATCAAGACCCTCTCACATGCATGGCCCATGTTTGTGAGGCAACAGGGTAAAACAGTGCAGGATGAGAACGTGGATCGATGGAACAGCACGCTCTGAATGAAAGACCAAGATGAGACAGAAACTCCATATCCACCAGTTTCTGTTCCAGTCTCTGTCCTGCTCTCTGATTCTGTCTCATCTCACTCAGTCAATCAGTTTTCCCTCATATTCATCTCTTCATTTCACTCTTTTTACTGCCTCACATCCAGGTCTTTTTCTCTGCTTTTCATGCTCCTGACTCCGTCTACATCCGTCTTTTATCTCTTATCTAAAAATACTCACTTGTTACCACTGTAGTACTGGGAATCTTAAAGTTTATTCATTGCATGCGTGTAATTTAATATCAGTTACTCAGACAAATTCACACATTAGAACACAAAATATCTGACTTGAGTTGTAAGTTTTATATCATAGTTTAATGTTTTCATTGCCATTTGTTTCCTAGTTCTTATTTTCCTACACAGTGGATTATTTTCCTCCGTAGCGGGAGTGATTTTCAGTTCCTGTTAACATTTTATAGTCTTTTGTGTTTTCCTCATTTTACTGGAGCGATTATTATTTTGATATTTTTATAGCCGCGCTTCTTCCCTTTTAGAAGAGGTGTGTAAGAGGTACGTTTCATAGCCTGCTTTGTTTTCTCTGTCTTGCAGTTCAAGACTTTTATTGTTGAACCAAAACCCTGCATCTGTGACAAATTCCTAACACCTTTATATGCGTTGTGTTTATAGGGATATTACGGGAATAATTTTATGAGCCACTGACCGTATGAATGAATATAACGATTCCTCTCACAGTTAAAATAATATCCTCAAATGTGAATCAGACAACAACATAGCAGATGAATATGATCTCAGAATACAGCAACGTGGACACACAGTGCCGTGAACACAAAAGCCAGATGGCAACCGCTGGTTAATGACCAATCATCTTTCCAACCACTGGATTGGGTTTTGATAGGTGTAAGCCAGAACTTCCAGACTGCATGATGGGACATTAGAGTTAAAGCCTCATCAGCAGGGGAAATGTCTCAGCAGGGTCTGTGGTGTTATCAAGCAGATTATGGCTGTGAGAGAGTGTGGTGCTGTTTGACTTTGCCTCATCAACCTTGTTGTTGCTATCAGTTACAATACAGAGATGTGTCTCAAACAGCCACAGGAAGTAAACAAGTTTACTTATATAAGGTCTGCCCTTTTGTACTTTGCTGTAGATACTTCTGATAGAATATTTCTATATTTATTAAGTATATGCTCATATGCTCATACAATATACAGAAAGAGATATGTATACAGTATAGTAGTAGCTGTAATACCTTGATCAGTCACATTGGTTTAGCACTTCTTGTGGCTGATTAGACCTGGTGTGATGGGGTTTGGGCAGGGTTGAGGTTAACATGCTGCTCCTTCTACATAAACACAAATGTACCTGGAACCAAAATAATGGAAGCGTGATGGAGAAACGCAACGTGCATGCTCCCACACAGTCCTCAGAAAAGTTCCAGTCATGCACTGTCAGTACAGCTCCCTGCAGGGGTGAGATTAAAATACACAAATGTAAATGTAATATAGAGAAACTCAGAGGTGTGCTAGTCTGATCATATGTGTCACTGGCAGTGTAACATGCATGTCACATGACATAAGGCACACACAATGTAAATTACAACTGTGTGTGAGAACTATATATATCACTAAAATTCTTTTAGTGAAATACACATTCTTCCTCTGGGGTCCAGTAATGTGAAGGGTGTTTGTTTATGAGCCTGATATGAAGAACAAGTATCTTAAGATTTGCTAAACAAATAGGATTTGACAGTCACCTCAGCTAAGGGCACCACTCCTCACTGACACCTGGACACATGCCGGGTACGTTCCATTGATTTATTGAACACCTCTGCTCCTCCTGCACACAAGCGATCCCAGCTGGACTGGATCGTGAAGGGCACTGATGAGAAGCGAGCTGGGTGGGAGAAATTAGTCAACCTGACCCACTACCACCCAACACTGTGACTCACTACTATGACTGTACTCCTCCCATCCATTCAGACCTGCCTTTACATCACACAGCCTTGGTGAAGTGGCTGCTCATTCATTATCATCCTACTACCTTCCTGATGACTGTGAGTGGTGGACTTATGATGATGGGGTTTTTTTAAGAGTCCTTAAAGATTTCTTTAGTCTTTTCACTGAGTCACAGTGCTCCATCAATTCCCAGAAGTGGCTGAGGGATTACTTCTCTCTCAACCTACAATGATCATGAGATTCAGATTCAGATTCAAATCTAATATACGCAGTTATATACAGTAAGTATGTCCAAAAAATCCCAAGGACACAAGCATACAGTACATCCAAGCATCCATGTTGCCTGTGAGAAACTTAACATGACTCAGAGGCTGATATTCCCATGTGTGGGCTCTAACTGTGAACAATCATGACTAACATCAGTGACCTTTCTGGTTCAGCCAGCACCACGTACCATACCGTATTATCCTGTGTGACATCATCTGGTCAGCAGCCACCCACCAACACCTGATGCAACTGAGTGTCCTGTCACAGTTGTCCTGTTGTCATCATCAAGATACTGCCTCTCATCAGCTGCTCCCGTGTGTCTGTGTGTGTGTGTGTGTGTGTCTGTGTGTGTGTGTGTGTGGCAATCAGAGGGGGAACATGAGTGACTCACCCACCTATCTGTCCCCCCTCATCCGCTCTTACGTGTTGCTCTGTCTCATTCTACCATGAGTGAGGGGAGCAGTCAGTCAACAACTGTGGCCATGAAACAGCCACATTGAAATTCACCAAAGGCTGATTTCACAGCAGAAAATGTGGCACATTGGGTCAAATTTCAACCTTTTAAACAAAAACATTCATCAGCTGTGTGCAGTGTTAGAAATCTGAATGCAAACCAAAGAAAAACATGATGTCTCTCAGCAATGAATCAGTTAAATAGCCCTGGCAGTTTTACTTTTACAAAACTGTAGTTTTTTTGTTACCATTGTGGTCGTAATCCCTTACAAATGATATTTTTACCATCTGATGTATTGGAATTTAAAAACGTACTCATGTCTTCATATTGTACAAAAACCGGAGGCCAGTCTGCAGCGCTAAAGTTCACTAATGCAGTATTGCTGTAGCATGCTCCACAGTATGAGATATACTGAATGAATATCACGTTGTAGCATGTTTCCTGTAACTGCAGCCGGTTGCATCTCGACCCAACACACACTAATGTAGTCCTGCAAATTAATGAGTGAGTCATAATGAATTTAAGTGTGACCACTTCTCAATGTATGAATTTAAAATTCATTGTCTCAAACAATTTACTGCTTCATAATTGGGAGTTAAGCATAATTTAGTTGTATATTACTGTTTAGAGCTGAGCCAGCTGAGCTTGAATTGACTCTCATGTTAATTCATTAGTTCTTGTTGGGGGGAGGGAGGGGGGCTGATTGCAGGCTCCTGCAGGCCCCGCAGCTGCAGTGTAGGGTCTCGCTGCCCTGTTCAATCTTTATACAAATGAGGAGCCTGCAGCATCTATTTTGGTTCAGCATTGACGTTGCTAGGTGGCGCTGGTCATTGTGTTGACACCGAGGTAAAGGTTGTAGCAGTGAGAGCTCGCGGCACTGCTACCTACGCACACTTGGATCATGTTAGGTGAGAAATGATGTGGGCACACTCAGTCTGTCATGTAATCACAGCAAACTGGTCTGACGTCTTTCCGTCATGTGAGACCTTTACGTTACTGGAGCCAGTGTGAAGACAGACTGTTTTGCTGTTGGCTACAGCAGCAAAGGTTTGTCAGTTAGGTGGATATATGATAAGTGGGTAGTAGCAGTGGGGAACCATCAAGGCCTTCTGTGCCTTCAGAGAAGGCATTAAAAATACTAAAAAAGAAAGTCGTTACCAATAAATAGGAGTATTAAATAAAAAATAATATGTTTTATTTCTATCTCATTTATTTAATACAATACATATACCAAATTCTCTCATCTATGTTTAAAGTTAAGTTTACTGTCAAGTTCACATTGGCAGAGAATGTTATTGATGCAAAGTACGCATTTCATTTGAGCTTGCATTTCGGCCATTTCAGTCAAACTAGGCCACAGAGATCTGCGCGTCAACGCTTCATTTGTGGGTGGCAAATTGGATTGTCAGAGGGGTGGGGTGAAGGCCCAGCAGTGGTGCTCACGGTTCACGGAATTAATCACCAAAAATGGATAAGATCAAGATCTGCTCTGGGCTTGGTGGCTTTAGGTTTACCATGATTTCATATGTCCAATTGTGTATTAGGGCCATAAAACAAACATATTCATATTCCTGTGAGAGGCCAGATGGACTGTGAGCTTGTTGTTTTTTCATTAACTACTAGTTTTCTCCACTGACCAGAGAAAATGGAGACCCAGGATAAACTGAATGTTTGAATGCATAAAGACTGACTGTTAAAACAGGCTATGTAGAGATTATGTGGCCCCACATCCACCTCCACCATTTGTCTCCATTTCTGTGTCTTAACTCAGCCTCCTCTCCAAGATGCACAATATGTGCCGCACATTTCTATCAGCGTCTACCTGAAGTGTTACTGCCACCCCTCATCTCCCGAAGAGACTCGTGCATTCCTTAAGAATTACTCATAATGTCCTCACAGCAACGTTTTGTTGAGCATGATTCATATGCACTGTGAATGTTAATAATGAAAATATGGTCCTCAAGGTGGCAAGATCGCTTGGAGTTCGCACACACACACACACACACACACACACACACACACACACACACACACAAATGGGTCTGGCAGTCTGTTCAGTTTGCCAGGCTGAGGCCATATCTTTTTGGCTTTCTGAATATTTTTGACAGTTTCCTGTTTTATTTTGATACAATTTGTCTCATTACAGGTCACTTCACTTCCTGTTCACTTCTGCTTCCTGCAACTCATTACATCCACCATGATGTGCCACACCTGTGTCTAATTGTATAAAAGCTCACTTCCTTCCCTTTGATGCCAGATTGTCTTGTGCTGTTGACTTGTGTGTTTCAGTCTGTTCAGTCTGGTTGTGTTTTGTGTCCCCTGCTTTAGTTTGTACTCTGCTTTTGTTCCAGATACCTTTGCCTGGTTTTTACCTGACCTGGTTACTGACCTCTTTTGCATTTAGCTGCTGTGTTGTGCATTTGAGGCTTTGTTTTGAGTCTTTGCCTTGTTACACTCATACCTGCAGTTGATCCTGTAGATTGTTGGAAAGCCTCAAAAGAATCACGCTCTCTGAGGTCTTGGATTGATTTTACTACATATTTGTTGAACAGGTCAGGGGCTGGCACTGTGCATCAGCTGATAGCATGATGGAGATGTGTCACTCATTAGTGCGTAAACTGCATATGTCAAAATAACTAGCTGCTGTGTGTTTATGGTCTCTAGCTAGTAACATTGCCTGTGTGCTGGTGCTGTGCAGGTCGTGAACATACTGCCAGCACTGAACCATGAGGGTAAACAGGTTAACCTGTAATTAGCTGTGGGACAGAGATGTTAAATTAATGACTGAACAGCAAGAGCAAGTGAATCTGTGGTAGTGGAGGGGTGTTTTTTTTTGTTTTGTTTTGATGCCAAATATCTGCTCCTCAGAAAAGACGTATGGTTTATCCCAGCTATTCATCTTTCCTGACTTTTCGTATATGTATGGTTTTGGTGACCTACAACATAATTTAAGTGTCTGGCTCATTCTGATTAATATTTTCTGCTTCTCTGCTTTGGAAGTGCTTATTTCATTAGGATTCTATTGGCAGCTTCCTGATTAACACAGCGCTGCAGATAATTTATTTAAACAATCCATATTAGCTGGGAAATAAGTCTGATTGTATTTCTCTCTCTCTCTCTCTCTCTCTGTGTGTGTGTGTGTGTGTGTGTGTGTGTGTGTGTGTGTGTGTGTGTGTGTGTGTGTGTGCGAGCACATAATTTATTATTCTCCTTATTCTGCTGATATTCTTATCCCCTGATCAGACAACACATGCTGATTAGCACTCTAGGTTTAGAATATTACGCAAAAAGAAATTAATTTCCTTCAACCCAACAATTGGTCGTAATCATAAAGCTGCCCGAGGCAAAGGGAAACACATATATCATCAGCAGAGCCAAACACAACTCTGTTATTTGGGGATTAGCATTTCATTAGGAGCCTCCTCAGCCTTATGGCCTGTCTGATCTAATCATCACCCAAACATCCAACACAACAGAGGAAGGAGTGTTGTCAGAAACAGCTAATCACTCTGATCCTTACAGTCAATCATCTTCCTGTCAAACTCAACTGAACTGTCTGTTTTTCTTCTGTTTTTGTCCCCGTCACAGGGGGGTGCTGTTGCTCCTTCCACTACATGATACCAGTATATAAATGTGTGCAGTCATTGTATTGTACTTGCTTCAGACACATATACAGAAATGGCTATCATTCATCTTTTTTATAGCATAGCATATATTATATATATTGAAAAGCCTATAAAATATTGAGAATGCAGACAGAATGTGTTCAGAATGAAACACACACACACACACACACAGAGAGAGAGAGAGAGAGAGAGACAGTGCTGGCTATGATCAGATGTTAGTTTGTGATCAGGGACACATTGGCGTGTTGACTGGAGGAGCCCGGGATCAAACCAGCAACTTCCTGGTTGACTGATGACCTGCTCGACCTTCTCGGACCATAAACACTGAGGTGGTGCAAACTGACATCCACTGAGCATTACATCTCTAGTTTTTAATTCAGACAGTATACACCTACCTACTGACAATGTTACGTAAGTCGTGTTATATGCTTCGGTGTTTGTGGTGGTAATGGAAAAGTGAAGTTCAATGGAAACAGACACATGAAACATGTGGAAACATGAGGAAGGAGAAAAGGATGTCATTTTTATGGCTTTTTCCCATAGTGGTACAGTTCCCTCCTTCCTTATTCGACTCAGGATGTTGCTTTGGTTCAGTGGCAGAAGGGGGCAGCATTTCATCACAAACACAACTCTAGTCAGCATTGTCATCTGTACAATGTAAGTTTCTGAAAAGTCTGAATGACAGGTGTTATTATATGTTTGTATGTGGTTACAGTCTGAAATACATAATTGAAAACAATGTGCTGTCCTCATAGTAGTAATAAGCACTCTTGTGCGTCTGTGTAACAACACATGGGGTCACAGGGGTGGGTGAGTGTGTGTGGATTCAGACCAGGAGCCAAACCACTAAAGAGGCACACAGCAGAGGGAGGGAGGCGATAAATCTCCACTCCACTATCACACAGTGTCAAATGCTGCCTGCCAGTAAGCTGCAGCCCGGCTCTCTTCTTCAATGATTCTTCCTGCTGTCAGGGCCAATTTACACTGACCCCATCCCCCTACCCCCCACCCCCCACCCCCGTCCTTTCATTTCAGCCAGGACACAGGCCAGTGATGTGGCTGCGGGCAGGTGTATTACACTAACAGGTAGCCTGTGAGCCTGCACTGACCTGACAGAGCAATTAAATCACTTTCCCGGGGCAGCCCGGCTCTCTTCTTCAATGATTCTTCCTGCTGTCAGGGCCAATTTACACTGACCCCATCCCCCCCCCCCCCCCCCCCCCCCCCCCCCCCCCTCCTCCCCCCCCCCCGTCCTTTCATTTCAGCCAGGACACAGGCCAGTGATGTGGCTGCGGGCAGGTGTATTACACTAACAGGTAGCCTGTGAGCCTGCACTGACCTGACAGAGCAATTAAATCACTTTCCCGGGGTTTTGCTGTGTGCAGCCGCGGGCTGAGACTGACATCTGAGCATTTAGCGTTGTGCTGAGAGGGGTGAGGAGGAGCTGATGGCTGCGAGTGGCTCAAAACAGTGGATTAAGGGAAGGGTCATGGCCTTGCTGATGGGATTTCTCTGAAAACGTAGCTGTGCACCACGGCAGTTTCCCTGTACAACATAGAAATATGGTCTGGCATCACGGCTGCATTATTAACAGAGGTGGAGCGCACTGTTTGTATGGAAGTGTTATTATTCCTGATGTGTCCAGAGCGTTCTCAGGTTACATTTTAAGGCTTTGCTTGTGTATTAGAGAATCAAGATTACAAAACAACACATGTATATTTTATATCTATGATCTGAATGAAAACAGAAACAGGGCAATAATCATCCCCCCTAATGGCTCCTGTGTGTCACATAATCACCAGGAGCAGTGGCAGTTGTGTTTTTTTGCCAGTAACTATGAGTATCAGTGTGATAACATAACCAACAACCACCACCTGAAACACCACACATTTCCATGCTCATAACACTTGGGCTTGTCGAGCTCCATCACACTGAGGGCGGTGAGTAAAGTCCACTCTGTCCACTGGATCTAATAGAGCTTTACCCTCCCTGCTCCTCTTGAGCTACAGTCTATATTTAATTCTGGTCTGAGATGTAAAGCTGTAGCATTGTACCATGTGACAGTTGATAATCCATGAATCTTATGGATATTTTGTTGTTGCATCAAACCCACCAGGAAGCTGCCCCAGTGTTCTTTGTCTTCTCTCCTATACTGTATGTCATTCTGTATGCTGTTTGGTGACCGACATTGTGAAGTGAATTTCAAACGTTTGCTCTGAATAAAATCTGGAATATTTACATATCTGAAATGAATCGGAATGTGTTCACTGTTATTCTAGTTTCCGTTACTATATACTGGTCTTTATACTCATTAATGTTTCATGTATGGAAAAGAAGTTATATCAATGTGGACAACATAAAGATGCTGAAATACTATTCCAGTCATATGAATGATGACTAGGGTCCATTCTACATAATGTGTGCTTTTACTGAATATTTTCTTTTTTTTTTATCATTTTCTAAAATAAGTCTTTGATACCCTCCAATTTTCTGACACAATGTGAATTCATTTTATAATATAATAGAAATGCCTCCACAAAGGCCACAGTGGCCACGGGCAAGATTAATTGGGAAAGAATCAGCACTTTACGTTTTATTTGATAAAAAGTTACTCACTATCTTCTAACTGAAGAAACTTTGTAGAAATATCCTTCTATATTAATACAATAATGTTTACTACATATTTTCCCAAGTACAGTGTTATAAAATGTCTATCTCCTCACACAGTCTCTCTTCTGAACATGCAGATTCAATCGGTCAGAGTTGATTCATGACAGAAAGCATCATAGTTCTGTCTCCTTCATTTCAAGCAAATGGATGGTACCTGTTGAACACAAGGGGACTGGGTTCTTGCGTGTTTTCATCATGGAGCCTCTGTTCAGATTGTCTGGAGCTAAAAATTGTGTAGAAAATCCTCTCAAGAGCCACAGTGGAGACTGGCCTGGACCGCCGGCATTCCTCCATAATCTCAACCCCGCACACACCCTCAACATTTGTTCCCATTCGCTTTCTCGTTTCTCGTCCTATCACACGTCTCAGCATCCTCTCCACTGATACCGAGGCAAAGAAGACAGGCTGCCGGTGCGTTCCTCTGCTTTAGCTACAACTCCTTCAAAGATGGTATATGTTGTGGCAGATTTTCCAACTAAGCAAGAACAGCGTCATCGTGGACGTGTGGACAGAAATAGAAAGGAATGGAGGAGGCTGGTGTTGGAAAAAGCCCTTGGGGATGTCTAAACTTTCACAAAGATGATATCAATGAGCATAACTGTAACAACTCGGAGCACTGTCGTCTTTCAAACAGACTTTGTGTTGTTTTCATTTAGAACAACACCGAAGGGTCATGGGATGTTCTGTGGAGCTCCTGCAACTGCAAATCAAAGCTCGTTTCGTTTGTGACATCAACACTTTTGCCTAAAAGATGAAAATTTGTGACTGATTAGAAGAGCGTTGGTACAGTGAGGCGTAACATTATATAATCTCACCACATATCATCATTGTTTCCACACATCCACCCTCCATCTTAGAACATAAACAAAGACACATGTTCGTCTTGGCAGATCTGAAGTATACTCTTAAGAGCCAACCCTAACACAGCCAGTACAGATCAAATCCAGGTAAAACATCAGACAGCACTGGAAGGAAAAATGCAGTAATGGGCTAACGTTACATCAGCAATCACCAAACTGTCTCCGTAGTTTTTCTCAGTCTTCTCCTCTGCGTTACCTTCATACCTTCATCACTCAGAAACAAGCAACCCCTGTCCTACAACTCTACAGGTACATCAACTCAGTCCTCGAAAGCACAACGAGACACAAGAGAGACATGGGACAGTGTCCAGTTTACCCGAAATATGCTCTGAAGACATGGAGTTAATATGATCTGCATCCTTTAAGGGAGACTGTTATTGTGATGTTGTGTCCTCAGACACACATCTGAAATATGTAAAAAAAAAAAAAAAAAAGAAAAGAAATCATGTCCAGCATTTAGCGTTGACACTGTCATCTTTGTGGATGTGTGTTGTCCTGTGATTGTCTGGGGACCTGTCCAAGATGTATCCTGCCTATCCCCCATTGTCAGTTGGGATGGACTCCAGCTCCCCCCATGACCTTCAAGGAGATAAGCAGTATATGATGGATGGATGATGGATTGATGTCTTGTCAGTACCACTTCCTGCTTCATTAATAGAGGTGGCTGACAGTGTGGACAGATTAAAAACAGAGACCCATTCAATGAACCAAATGAGCTGCATCAACATCTGTGTGTGTCTGTGTGTGTGTGTGTGGGGGGGGGTGTTTTGTCTAAAATTGATTGATTAACCAGTATATACAATACAACAGCCTCTTTTGTTAGCCCTCTGAATAGAGCTGATGTGTTTCTCTCAATTTATTTCTTCATTTCTTTAGTGCAGACCTCTGTTTGGCTGGCCTTTTGTATGGGCCCATTTTCTTACCCACTTTCTTCATTTATTAAAAAGTGATCTTGCTTGTTTTGCTTGTTCTTTGACTGCTTGTTCCCTGACAAGGTCGAGACACCGTGTTCAAACGCCGTGCTCTTGTGATTTCATCTTGTACTGACGATGTAAATGAAGTGTCAGGTGATATCAGATGTGGGTCATTTGTTTGGACCGAAGTGGGGATTTCTCTCCCTGTGTAAACAAGTCATTTTCTAATGACTATAAGAATCTGGATGCAAAAGTAATCAGTAATGAGCAGCTTTAATTAGAACTCAGTCAAAGTGGCTTTCTGTCCACTTGCTCAATGCACACTAATTAATCACAGCCTGATGAGATCCATGTTTCCATTTGAAAAATATACTAACAGACCACTATGTCTTAGATCAGCAAGTTGATTGATTGTTGCTGTTTCTGCAGAAAGACGCTTGTTATTGACCCCTGTCAGACATCACTGTAACACACACAGATGCCTATTTACAGTCACAAGGATCATCAGTTTGATGAAAGAGAACTTACTTTTACTCTAATTCCAAATGTTTGAAAAATGAATGTGATGCCAAGGTGTCATTTACACTCATTTTGAGGTAATTGAATATTTACATATTCAAGGGAGATTATGAACATGTGGTCTAAGAGATAATAATAATAAAGTTTTTCACACATCCTTGACTTGTTCTACTTAAATCCAGTCTCTTCATAAGCCTCCAAGTTACACAAGATGAGTGTTTTTATTGACAGAAAGGTGTTTTCCTACAATAGATTTACAGGGTGAAGAGCTACAGTTTATATTCAGCGCGTAAACATAAGGCTACATGCTGATGAAATGGGTTGCTCTTTGATTCATTAAATATGTACTCATTGGTGGTTCAGCTCCATGAGACACATAACCGTTATGACTCTTCCAGGCTTTAAGAATTAATGAAATCTGAACACACGCATGCAGACGGAGAGTGGGGAGATGGGGGTGTGGGGGGGGGCTGCTTTGCACTCCAAGTATTTTAAATATGTCTGTGGCTTGATTACTTGTGCTGTCTGACTTTGTTTTATATAGGCTATTTATTTTTACACACGGGACACAGCCTATATCATTTTCATCCTGAGTAAACGTGTGATGAGTATAAGTTTACAGATGGGATACTTTTACATAACTGATACCCTCCATGTTATTAGAAACACACATATGCTTAATTGTCTACTAAGAAAAACATTCTGATGGAATGCTGAGATTCACCATACCTGCATGTGTATGGAGATTCCTCAGCGAGAAAGTATGATTACAATTATTAACGTCAACCCGTTGAAAACACCTAGTGGTAGCGCTGCAAAAAGATTGGTTGATTAATGTTTAATTGCTCTTGGTTGATTGGTTGATTGATTGATTGATTGATTGATTGATTGATTGATTGATTGATTGATTGATTGATTGATTGATTGATTGATTGATTCATTGATTGATTGATTGATTGATTGATTGATTGATTGTAATTTTAAGTCAACTTTGAGATTTTCTTTTATAAATACTATATGAATTACATGTATGTATGTGTGGCACTTAGCCTATTAACAAATTTGATACTGATCAGTTAAAAACTAATTGAACGGCCCTGATACAAATCTTAAAAATTGAATTAGGACATCACTGTTATTATCTCAATAAGAAATTCAATACTCTTATGCCTGTGTTTTGTCATGTTGAACCACTGGTTGTGTGATTCTAAATAACTGAAAGGATTGCGGTCGGAATTTACCCTGAGTTTCAAATGACTCATGACTGAGTGTTGTTTGCAGGTATCATAACAGAAGGCTTAAGTCATAACATTCACATTCTGCAAATCTGTGCACTGCCACATCAAATCTGATTTATGTTGAAAAAGAAACTATGATGTAACTGCTGGATTTCCCTAAATTGTTAAATCCTTAACAACTGGAGAAGAAGGTGAACTTGCTTGATGAAATTCAGAACAGCTGCACAAGCCAGATGCAATCGGGTCCCAATCAGTGCTAATTAGCCTTCGTTCAGTGAGCATCGCGCCTCATCAGGGGGAAACAGAGGAGGTCCGAGCTGAAGCAGAGGAGCACAGAGAGGTGCTGCTGCTACTGAGCCTCTGCATCTGGATGGATGGCACAGGGCCAGTCCATCTTTATTCCTGGTCATGTTTGAAGCTGACTTTTTGTACAGATGTTGGCACATCAGGAACACATAAGTGAAGTCAAGTCAACCATGGGTCTAGCTTCATGCCACATTGGAAGTGCCAATGGAGCCAGTGATACATGCCCCCTCTGTCCCAATCAGCTGAGACTGTTTGAGCTGAGCATCCTGTGAACCATGCACGCCAGTCCTGCTTATATCTGTGACAGCTGTGCGCAGGGAGTAGAGACATTTGGTTGGTCTTGGCAAATGGAGAGGAGGGACAGGTGGGGCAGAGCTCATCCGATTGGGTTGTGCGTGCGTGAGCGGACTGACTGAGCCAAAGCCTCATATTATCATCATAATGCAGAAATCCAGTACATGACCCCTGTCAGGGCTGCATGTTGATGCCTGAAAAGAGTAAACACACCACACGACAAATGAGGACACATGACAGTACACGGTTCATTGTCAACCCCACCACATGACTGGCTCATAAATCATTGTGATAATAATAATAATAAGAGTTTAACAGTCACATGGATAAATAAAATAACGCCATTGTTTTTAAATTAGGTACATTTTCAACAACAGTATTCTTTCTTTAGTATAACAGTATGATGCCAGACTTAGTTCATGCAGAGATCATGGGAAATATATTTACATCCAAACATGCTGCACATCTGATTAAACATGGCCTTTGGTGGTGTATGTAAATTAATTTTTAATTTCCCTCCAGGGATTAATAAAGTACCTCTGATTCGGATTCTGTTCTGTAAATCTTACAGCATATACAGTATTTATAAAGACTAACTGAAAGATTCATCATCCTAGTTTACCAGCAGTGGGTGTGTTATAGTGTTATAGTGTTATAGTGTTATAGTGTTATAGTGTTATAGCGCTCACAGGCTCTGGCCTTGGTAAGATGATAGTGCTGACACTGACAGGACTGACACAATGCTGCAGATGCAGGATGAAGCACAGGGGATTTCACACATGGAGCGAGAGAGCAGGTAGAGAGAGAGAGAGAGAGAGAGCAGATAAACATATAGTGGCCATACTGTCTTCACAGCATCATGACAAGAGACTGGACAAGATACAGAGATGGCAGATGTGAAAAGACTGGACAACAAATTATTATTATTAGGTCAGGGTTGTGTGTGTGGGGGGGGTGACCCTTCAGGATGACTGACAGTTTATTGTAACACAAAATGCTGTAAGTGTATAATTGTGTGTGCAGCTTTTATAAATTGAAGGCAGTGGATTGTATCCACCTGAGAGGAACTAAATAAATAAACCTCTCTGCCATCCCATCCTCTCTCTGACAATCACCTTCTCTCTCTCTCTCTCTCTCTCTCTCTCTCTCTCTCTCTCTCTCTCTCTCTCTCTCTCTCTGGCTGCTCCCTCCCCCCCCCCCCCCCCCCCGCCCTGTATCCACCTGAGAGGAACTAAATAAATAAACCTCTCTGCCATCCCATCCTCTCTCTGACAATCACCTCTCTCTCTCTCTCTCTCTCTCTCTCTCTCTCTCTCTCTCTCTCTCTCTCTCTCTCTCTCTCTGGATGTTTCATCCCCCTCCCCTCCTCTCCCGCTCACACATTTCTCATTTCACCTGACTCCGCTCACCACGTCTAATTTTTGATTGGAGTGTAACCACCTTCCTTCATCTTCCAGAGACCCGAGGTCAAGGAGCCTATGAAATTCATGCTGTCGACCCACCCAGCCTTCTACTGCGAGTCCACATGTGGCTCACTCATGCAGCCTGTCACATCCCATTACCTGATTGGGAGTGAGATGCATCCGGCCCTCATTTTGGTCTGCGCTACACTCCTGATGGAGATTCCCTCTGAAACCCCCCCACCCCCCAACAACTCTCCCTCCTTCAGAGGACACATTAGAACTCTTTTCATGTCGTCCTGCTGGGAGAGGAACCAAGCTTATCAAAGCTGTGGCAAGACAACTCATGTGGTTCACTGCAGTTAATAAGAGCAATGTTTAATTCATGCTACAGCGGCTTCAACCTTTAACACTGGTTAAAATATATGTGGATGGATGGATGGATGGATGGATGGATGGATGGATGGATGGATGGATAGATAGATAGATAAATAGATAGATAGATAGATAGATAGATAGATAGATAGATAGATAGATAGATAGATAGATAGATAGATAGATAGATAGATAGATAGATAGATAGATGCTTGGATCCCATTATTAGAGGTAATTTGTCTCCTCACCATGGCCCAGGCAGAGTGATCCCTCTTTTCATGAGAGAATATATGACTAGAATGTCACATCAAATGGATTATGGCTCATTAATATCCATTAACTTTAGTGGGAAACTATTGGCAAATGACCCAATTTGAAAGCAGCTTTTGTTGGAAAATGAGAGCTCCATAACAAAAGTGTTAATTATAAGTGATAACTTTCTTACCCTCATCAGCTTACAGTCAGTCACTGGGACTCTGTTCAGCTTGCAGCTTTTGTTGTTCTCCAAGAAAGAGCAAATGATGGTGAATGTGGAAGAAATGTATTTATAGCTGGTAGAAAATGACTTGCGATGACCTCCACTGATACTCTGGATGAACAGGCGAAGCTTCTCTCTATCTGGTCTGAGACAAGTAAAGGTCATGTAAAAGCACATCCCAGTGGTTCTGGTTCTAGCCATTTGTCTTAATGTAAAAGAGCCTACAATTCTTTCACAATGACCAAGTAGGAGACACTCAGCTCTGGTGAGATTTACAGCCCTGCCTTGGACGCTGAAGTGTCTTTAGCTCTGATAGTGATATGTTGACGGATGGTAGATATCTGACTTTCATTTTCCCTCAGAACAAATGTGTAGGCCTTCTGTGATGAAAACAAAAGACCAACATGATTTATCCAGCTGAGGAGGCAGAGGAGCATTAATCTGGCCCTCAGAGGAGCTGGAGGTTTCTCAGCTCACTGACTGACATGGTGGCATTGTTTCAGAATAATCTGAGATAATGCACATTAAAGCTGGAGTGAGACACTGGAGTGCATTACCAATCCACCAGCAGGCCCGGGCCCATTATTAAATGACCATGTTAATAAGTTGGAATCGGTCGCACAAATGAAATGTTTAATTGCTCTTGTTGTCCTTAATGACAATGTATGAGAAGCCCACACGCTGATTTACTAAAGCAGATTTCCCTCTGATGATGTACAGAGGAAAGAAGGCGTGTGGGTACAGCTGGATAAATATATGACTGCCTCATGATACATTGTTGTGTAGGCTATATAATAATATTATGTTCAATAACTAATGCAAGTAGGTTTTAGATTTTTAATAGTAATTGATAAATACAAGTATCACCATATATATCTCACAAATGAATGGTACAATCACAATTTTTTAGGAAATAGTTAAAAGATACAGTGTAGTTGTATTATTCATACTTTTCCGGTACTTGTAGATCGCAGACAATTCAATGTGTAACTGTGTTTTGGCCATTTGGAGGAAGTGGGAAAAAGTTGCAAATATGTAAAAGTAGATATGTTGACGCTGTCAGCTGATCTATCTACCTGCTGTTTCCTTGTTTTCAGGAGTCTGAGTGGAGGAGGTGTGTCAGAGAAGCTGGAGACACCTGAATTCAACTTCTCCTGGCCTCTATAAAAGGAGGCTGGAGAAGTTACCTCACTCTCTCTCTCTCACTCTTCTCCTGACCTGATTTTTTTTTTTTTTTTTTTGGTTTGGCCTTTGTTATTAGTTTGATTATGCAACACACACAGTTGTCATACATCCAATCAATCACTACACAACTGATTTCCTGACTTCCATTTCTTCTGATGAGATAAATAAAAGTTCTTTTTGCTTTAGCTGCAGCTTGCCAGTGAGATCTCCCTGTTTTTGACATGAGGTGTTGAGCCAGTTCATGACAAAGTGGGGGCTGGAAACAGTTGAAGAAAAAGAGGAGGTTAAGCTTCAGGAGTGGACGTTAACTAGTGCAGGTTATTTTCAGACTCTCTTCACATCTGGTTTCTGTCAGAAAGAGTCCAGACCTGAGTTTCCACCTTCTCATTGGTCCTCACTGGGATGTGGACAGCCTCTGTATATGTCCTGCCCAAATGTATCACGTCCAATTTGTCCATAACCCACTCTTCTAACATCAAATTCAATTACCTATATGTGTTACCATGGAAATGGTTTGCTGTGCTATTTATCTGAAGTAGCTATAGTGAGTGGGGAGGGGAGGTGATGTGCAGAGGGACAAGAAGTATGAACTACATCAGTGATTAAGTTTCCAGTCAGTCCTAATATTTTTCAAGTATTTGCTACATGAACACAGTGACGTCCTGTGTGCAGAAAACTAAAACCTGATTAAGGACTTATATTTAAACACTCAGCATTTCCTGAAAAGACAGCTGTGCCTCACGTCAGCACGCTCCTTGTTCCTTCTCTGTGGTAATGACTTGTCCTGTGCAAGAGGGTAAATGTGTGTGTGCGCATGGATGATCTCACGTAAGCTCACCCACTTCATCCGTGCTGACCACCTCCCACCGAGCCATCTGGCACCCTCTTTCAGCTGACAGAGGCCTACTCTCTGTGCTCTGTGTGTGTGTGTGTGTGTGTGTGTGTGTGTGTGTGTGTGTGTGTGTGTGTGTGTGTGTGTGTGTGCGTGTGTGTGTGTGCGGCGAGCGCACTGAACCGAGCCACAGTTCTCCAGTATGATACATGTAAACACCGCTGTTCCTGGATTTATTGATCTTGGCCTTTATCTCTCAGTGCAACCTGCTCCCTCACATTGTCCAGGCTGCGTGTTTCTAACCAAACTCCATTCATTTATTTATTCATTTAGTTTTGACAGGGGAACAAGTGTGGGAAAGCCTCCAGCTAGCTGCGGTGTTCCTGTGTGTTTGTTTGTTTGTTTGCTCGCTCTGTAAAACCCGCACATCCACAGATGCGTGTCACTGAATCTTTTATTGTGCATAAATATTCAGTTATGATGATCTAGGATCATTCCTTTATGATATTTTCGAGATAAATTCCAAAGTACATCTATGTTGCAATAAATATTTCAAGCTTTAACAAACCCTGATGTGCCTTGGTTTGTGGTCAGAGATTATATACGGCACGGAAATGACCTTTAATGAGTATTAATAACAATAGGCACAGTTATACACTGTGTTATAGGCTCCCACTCAGTTCCTGGTCTAATTTTAGCCCTGACTTGCTTTTTACCCCTTGAGGATCAAGGTTTTGCCTGCAGGGTGTCGCTGTTACAAACAGTGCTGAATGCAGTGGTTGAGCCTCTCTGTGATAACACCATGCCATTCTAAACGTCTCCGTGACAGATTTGCTTAGCATGCGAAATGATTACTTCAGACATATTGTGCCCCCCTGAGAAAAGAACTGCCCTATGTCTTTGATCTGAATTTATTCAACACTTTGTGTTTATTCTCTCAGCCCACGGTTTGGATTCCCTCTGGGCCTGTCACTGCGGGGTAATACTAAAGCTATTATTAACCCAAAGAAATCCAAAAGTCTCTCATGCCTCCCATTATTTCTCTATCTCTTATTTTGGGGGGGGGGGGGGGGGGTGCAGGACATGGGGCAAGATGCTGTCATGGAGGATTTTTTGTGACAGATGCTTTCAGTTTGCTTGTCTGTCACTCTGTAAGATGTGAGCCATGAGGGATATAAATACACTGCCTAGATACCCGTGTCTCCATCCTTTGCCAATCGTCTCTGCTCGTGGTCCCTCTGATTGCACAGTGCTCGTCTCTCATGGCCCCCTCATGGAGTCTGAGAGCTGGCTGTGCTTCACCCTCCCTGATAATGACCTCAAAATAGCAAAAGCTTCTATCATTCACAGATTGACTTGACCACTGCATTGCAACAAGCAAAGCCACCAACACATCAGATCAGGTGCTTTTATCACATTAGTTGTGTCGTGTCATATCTGTGTGAGGACAAATAACAAGGCATCGTGACAAATAAGCCTGATTACTTGGACTGATTATAGGAATACTGGAATACATTGTCAGGATCTTGTGGCTGGGAGTTGTTCAGTTGCAGGTCAAACAGATGTCTTGGATGTGTTGACAGAAAAGCTGAGCTGCACATGTTGAGCGAGTGACCCGGATCAGACACCTGTAACCTGAGGGGAAAGGCTGAAAATAAAAACATACCTCTTTTATCAGGAGATGGAGGGCTGTATTTTATCCAGAACTGGCCATTTTACAGTTGCTGCAGGTTTTGTGAATATGAATATTTGCTTCTATAAATGTTAAATTGAGAGAACTTATTTTAAAATTATTTGTGAAATTAAATAATGAGATGATTCTCGACCAAAAAATGTGTATTTGTGTCATAAGAGTCAGTCTGACTCGCTGTAAAGTTTGTGAACGCTGCTTTCTTTACCGTGTTTAAAAATAACACGAGCTGCCTTATGAAACATCTTGGCGCTGTAAAATAAATATGCAAATCTGATTGTAGGCGTTTGCATGTCGTGTGGTGTGATGTGTGACAGCAGCTAACCTACATTCACCAAAAATACATCTAGATAAACATATCAGAAGTCAGATCGTAAACACACATCGTACCTGAAGCAGGAACACATGTCCCATGTGTCCCTGTATTGTTTTTGCCTCTGCAAACCAGTCAAGTCGCAGCTTTGACTGATCCTGTCCCTTCCACAAGGGAATGTGCAAGACATTCTGGAGTGGAGATATATTTATATTTATATACATACAATGATTTATTCTAAGAAATGTTACCTTGCAACTGACTGTCTAAAGTCAGTTTGATTTTTTTATTTGATTCTTTTCTGCATTGAATCTAGACCAGGTAACACTGCACAGACCAAACACTGTTATAAATGATTTGACACTTTTTGTGAGCATGCAAAAGCAAACCATCTTGTTTCGCTAAAGCACTCGCATGGCTCCCGTTTGTCACAGTAAGTGCCCATCTTCACCCTCCCATGGTCAAATTACTTCAAAACATCATGACACCATACAAGGGGAAAGAAAAAGTCACATCAGGATATGTGAAACTATCAATTTTTCAGAACACCTTGCAATACAATCTCCAGCAAATATCCAGAGAGAAGCAATAAATGAAATGGAAAGGAGATCTGGCAGACATGCGCCTGGATCGCTGACAACTTCTCTCCCTCGGGCATAAACTGAGAGGAAAGGTTTCACTTTTCACAAAAAGATGCCTGCAGAGTGCAAAAAGTCCTGAAGTATTCATGTGCAGCAGAAGAATGACAGTGTGCTTTCAGAGTCAAAGCAGCGAGAAGAACATGACTCGGGCCATCTCCACTACTGGCACATTTGGCATAAGACCATGGAGTGAATGCATCATACGCCCGTCCCTCTGAGAGAAGAATAGACTGACAGAGACTGCATGATGTGAAGGAGCATGCAAGCCTGAGTTAACATATGACTGATTCAGGACAATAAGTATGACCTATAGTCATATCAATAAATGTGACTTATAGTAATCAGGCTGCTATTCTAAAAGCCTGTGTGGGTCCGATTTTTTTCAATTATGTAGCCATTGTGCAAGTTGATTGTGAATGTGTCCATATAAAATACAGTTCTCAGCTGAAGGCAGTTACTCTAGAGTTACTCCTGCTGCATTTCTTTCACATGAGTGTGGTGGTATCATCCATAATTCACTGGAAACGTGTAAGGCAAATGTGTATTTTGATTGCCAGATGTGTTTGAGATGAAAGTGAGCAAAGGATTTACTGGCATCATCTGAACGTCCCCTTCACTGCACGTGCCTGACCAGATGCTTCACTGCATTCCTGCCATACACCGCTGGCAAAAACAGAATCTAAAGGGCCGTCCACAACAAAATACATCTCCATCAGCCATGAGTGCAGTTTGTGTTCAGTGTTATGAGTCTATGCAGACAAACATGTTAAGATAATGAATAGCTCTTGTTTCTTGTTGGTTTCTCACGGAATTGTTTGCATCCCTACCATCAGCACCATTAGTAAGCCGGCTAGTTTCTAACACAACCTCACATCAACAGTTTCTGGAGCAAACTGTGGTTCTTTGCACTGATAGGATGAAAATGCAGACTTGATGCCTGCCCCCTGTAGGCTGCTCATCCAATATCTAATTTGACATGTGATACTTGATACTCCAAACTGGCTCTGGCATGAATATTCATGCTGGTTCAGTTCAACAATAACAACATATGGTTTGTATTCAGTGACATCATTTGTATTACAGTGATGTAAATTCTTCACTTCCACAGCTTTGGATGGGAAATCTAAACTACTCTCTCCTGACCTTTAGATTCATCTCAACTCTGTGATCATGCGAGAACATACTGTGAATGTGTGCTGCAGATACTAACGCTGCTGTTGACTCATATTCAAGCCAAGCAGAAGGGATTTCTCTCTGTGTAAATGCACCCACCTCGTCCATCTGGCATTTGAAAAGCTGCACAACCAAACTGCGGGTCCACAATACTGCAATGTGTTCAATTACTCTGGGGTTTTCCATGTGGAGACGTGAGAAAGTGAGATGTATGACTGGTGTGAGAGGGAAAAAACAAATGGTTTGCCTGAGGTGAGAGAGCAGCAGAAGGCTCTGCTTGTGAGCAGTCTGGTGGTGCACGTGTCTGTGTTTTACTGTAATGAGGACACGGAGACACAGTCACAGTGTTTACAGAGGCTGGTGCACCTCAAGGTCTCACACAGCTAAAGCCCACAACTGGAATTTCTTCCAGAAATAAATATTTTGTCTTCATCTTCTCACATTTGCATGAATGCAGTTTGATTTTCCATAAATACTGATAAACTAAGTAATCAGTGATTAATGCAGGCTACACAAGCAGCCTGTGCAGCATAATGACACTGTCTGATGCCAGTTAATTTGACTTCCTGATGAATCAACCTAATCAAGCTTCAGGTACTTCAGGCTATTTATTGTGTGTTGCTTTCAGTTATTAATTGGTTAGTAATAATAGATGAATGGCCTAAACGTCTATATAGAGTTGACTATCAATGTATTCCTGCATTACCCCTGCGTATAAAATGCTGTGATGCAACCATACAACAACCTCTGTGAGGCTGATCTCAGCCACTGTGGATCTTTCAGGATATCACCAGTATAGTGCAGACATCTGTCCAGCACGACTTTGGACTGAACGTGACAGTAACTGCGTTGTGTAAGTTAGCATATGTGTGCGTTTGTGTAAGAAAAAATATTCTGGAGGGAGATGGAGTAGTGAATGTCATGTGAAGGTGAGACACAAATGGTAACACCTTAAAGAGATTAGTTCTTGTGAAGGGAGATGCTGAATGGTGAGTAATAAATAATACCCTCATTGTTTTTCCCAGGTAAATGTGTTGCTCAACATTTTTTCCTCCTTGCATCCATCCAATTCTCTCTGAGCGTGATAAAAAAAAAAATAGAGCAGCTAGACTAAGTAAGAAATGGGGGGTTGGGAGAGAGGGAGGGGTTGTGAATTCGGTATCGGCCGAGTGCCAGCAGCTTGTGTTGTGACTGAAGAGGCCAACAACACAGAAGAGGCCGAGTGTTGTTGGTCTAAGACCTGGAAGTAAATCTGAGAATTCACTAAGTCTCCAGTCTTCTATTATTCAAAAGACACCAGGAACACAAAAACAACAAAAGACGAAATGTAGTGTGTATGTCCAGCATGTGTGAGTGGGGCGTGTGTGTTTGTATGTGTGTTGCAGATGTCTTCCAAAGTAAACCTTTGGTTGTGTAACTTGCTGGGTAGATGCCTCATGGTCACAGTCCTCCCATGTCGTGTCTTAACTCTACTCACTCGAGAGCCATGAATGGAATTTGGTTTCTTGGTACATTTGGTCTTTTTCGATCCAAGATGAAAATGAGAATCATGACTAAGTCTGTTATTGTTTTAACCTTTTCAAAGTTTCATAGCTTATAGATGGTGTAGCCCATTAACACTGGGTTGCCTGACCTCGGCTGTAGCGCTGCCATGTAGTTGACATGTGGAATTTTGAGTGATCAACAGCTATTAATGAAAACAAGCACATGTCTGATCCTATGTTTCCTGTAACACCCCCATCAGTTCAAATGTGAGTCACGAACATTTTAGTATTGTCTCACTGACAGCAATGTTGAGTTTATGCCTTTTACACAGATTCTAAGTAGAGCAAATGGAATATAGACTAAGGACAAAACAAGGGGGGTGTAAAGAAAGGACAAGGACGATACAGGAGCTGACACACAGTACGAGTTCTACGATAATAATAGGAAATGATAATGATTCTTCACAGTCAGCATCCAATATTATTGTCACCAGTCTGGGCAGACAAATACCAGAGCACCACTTGAACTTCACCACGCATCAACAGAACATCTCAGAAGACAACACATAAGCTTATATGAGCTTACAAATAAAGACCTGAGAAAATATCAATCAAAAGCTTGATTGTAATAAATTCTGTGCGTAATATTAATAAGTTATCTGTATTGATGTCAAATGTAAAATGAACGTGAGTGTTTTAACTGCTGGTGTGAGGCAGGAATGCAGCAGAGTGTGCGTCTGAACTGAAGCATTGTGAGTTAAAGGTTGGATTGTATGTCAGGTATATGTGACATGAAATTTGCCACACTGCTGCAGAATTTAACACGCTACAGTGCAAGTAAGATGTTATGAGGAGGCTGCCAGAAACAGAGCTGTCTTAAAACGACAGCATATGAAAGAGTAATGCAAGCTGGCGTGAAGACTTTCATTTCCTTTCACCAGAATGTGAAAAGGTTAAGCAATAAAATATATATATATATATGTAACCCTTCCACCATCGGCTCGTGATGGGTGGAGCACTATCTGCACCTCCAATACTCAGACTAATTCTCAAAATGGTGGAAGATACATCTCGAAATAAACACTGTCTAGGGTAACCTATGATTCACACTCTCTATTGACCAATGAGAGGCCAGGGATAACTTTGGTTTTATGAACCCAATACACAACATGGAAATAAGAATCTGTTCAGACCATCGCACACATACTGACGAAATGACAGAACACCAAATATCAGATTAATTTTGTATTATCAATGAACATATACAAAAAAGGAAAAAACTAAAACCCAAATACTATGCCGGCTTGTTTATATTGACCTGAGTGCACTTTTGTTTAGTTGAGTTTGGTTTATGCAAGCTTGCAATTAATATTCGTTGGCGCGCTTAACGTTGGAGCTCATGACAAAAATATTAATGAGAGAAAGCACAATTAAAGTCACATACAGTCAAAAGTCATAATTGAAGCAGTCAAAGACGGGTCGTGCAGCAGCACATGAGCTGGAACAGGAAACCAGCTGAAACAGATGTAAGCTAAACAATGAGTAGTGAGTCTGTTGCTGACTCTGCCTTGACGTCCTTCATAACCATCTCAAATGCACACAGACCAGCTCACTCAGTTTTACATCATCACCCCACAGGCCCAGGCAGCAGAGTACATGAAAGCCCTTTGGCCCAGTTCTGTTTGCCTTACCAAGCTAACAGGGAGAAATAAACACACTTTCACAATCACGGTTATTTAATCTTTTTTTAATTTATTTCACACTGTTTATTTTTGAAACCAGAATTTACAGACACATGAAGGATCACAAAGAGGAGAACGCTGTAGCCTTCCATGGAAGAGTTCCAGTGTAAGTGTGTAAGTTTCCAAGCATCAGCCATGGTGGACGTGCTCAGTGCCAATAATAAAACCCTCAGTGTGCAAAGAGCCTGGCGGGAAGTGTGTGTGTGTGTGTGTGTGTGTGTGTGTGTGTGTGTGTGTGTGTGCATATGTCAAACTGTGTTTTAATGAAGAACAGACATGAAGGTTATCTCACGTCCAACCGAGAAATGAAAAGCATGTGTTGCTGAAGTAAAATCACCTTCTGGTTTTACAGTTTTGTTGTATTTCATAAGACACTTTGTTAAAATGTATCACAGCAAAAGCAGGATTGTGTTTAAGAATGTTACCCACTTGAGACTGTGTCTGTCTGCAGTGTCATTTGTTACACACGTGTTTCTGCTCCCAAGACTAACAAAATACAGTAAATCATTATTGTGCTGCAGGATCTTAATTCCACTTTATGGATTGTGTATTTATTTTAAATTCATCAAACTGTCATTACGTTACATTCTAATATCCTAGATGGATTTTAAATCTGCAACATAATTAAAAATTATAATGGACATTGGCTGTTCCTGTGTATGTTGGTGGAATATTATATAATGAGGAAAAGTCATTTTAGAGTACAGACATTATTTATTAATAATGGCACTTTTTATTAGCCCACTGTAAATACAGAAGTGAAAGGATTAAGCTTTTAAATAAATAAACTGCAGACCACACAGTCTATTTCATCCTGCCAACTGATAAAATTATTTCTTACTGCTACTGTTGCTCTGTGAGACAAACATATTTTTTTAACCTTTGTAACCAACTTTATCCAAGGTTATACTCAAAGATAATTCTTTGAAGAAGATGATCAACATGAAATACACATCTTTAAAATAATTTAAAGGTGTTAAATTGGTATGGTTTGGAATGGTTTCTGAACATATCAACTCACACTTCCCTAATTAATTGTATTAATTTTTCAATAATATAACATTAATTATTAAATAATATAATATGAACTAATAATTATTATTATTAGTGGTGGTAGTAGTAGTTAATAGTATATTGTCTGGTTTTATTTTCTTGGGCTATTATTTACTCTTATCTTTAAGTAATACCCGTAGACCACTGTGGTTAAAATCACACCTTATATCAGAATATCATCTGAAAATGCATTACAGACAAAATTATATTACACAACTCAAGTGCATGCCAGCATAATTAGATGTGCTTTTATATTTAGAAAACCTGTAATGAAGTACAAAATGAGTACTGCATTTAATCAGATTAGGCTTTCATAATGTGTAATGTTGGAGAACTGATACACACTGTGCCATCAGGTCAGCTGATCATGGGTATAGATGTCTGTACACCTCACAGACGCAGTTGACCTTTTTTTGCCTGTTGTTGGGGCTGTTTGAAAGCAGCTGACTGGTATGTCACAGACATGGACTGACGAGCGGTATTTATATTCCTGGCTGCATCAGCTGTCAATGCTGAGTTATAACAGGGCTCAGAGGGAGAGAACCTGCTTGATGTAAGCAATGGATCTCACAAGTATTGGCGACCTGCACAGCAAAACATTTCTGCTATGAAAGAGAATAGGATTCTTTAAGACCGGGCCTGTTCTGTGATGACGTGGCTTTAAGTACCTATCACCAGGATGTGCCATCTACAGGGATCGGCAGGGCTATGATTTACAACCAGCTCATTATACACGGCTTTAATGTTGATGACGCTTTGATGGTACAACACCACAGCTACTTTCCTTTGGGGTTGTGATGACCTCATACTGTACAACGAGGAAGAAAAGAAGTTTGAGCAGCCTGCATAGCAAGACAGTTTTTTGATGCAAAACATTTAAACAAATAATATTTTCAACTACACCTCATCAAGCTCATTGCCAGGAAGACCTCTCAACAGTGGCGATACTGTGAGTTTTCGAATGTGAATGAGAGTTAAATGAAAATTTGGGCTGAATAAACATTTCCGTTACATGGAGCCCAGTGAACCATATCTGCTATGATAGAGAACAGGACTCTACAGGACCAGGCCTATACTGTGATGACATGGCTGTAAGTACCTATCATCAGGATATCCTCCTGGGACCCAAGAAAAAGAACTGTCATCAAAGTTCTTTTTCTTTCTAATTTCCAAGCCCCTTTGTGTCAACAAAACATCTCGCAATTTAGACTTTTTAAATTTCATTTTTTAAAATTATTTCTATTATTTACTATTTTATTTTTTTAAAAAAAGCATGCCAACCTGTCACATGACATATCCCCAGAAAGCCCCTTAGGTTTAGCTCTTTAGATTACAGCAGGATTTCATACTTAAAATCTGTGCATGAAAATGTAATGTCCAACACAAAGGACAAAAGTCAATGGGCCCCAGGAGGATATGACATCTGCATATGACATCTGGGCTATGATTTATAGCCAGTGTGAAAAATAGAAAGTGAATCTTTTATTAAAGCCTGCTATAGCCTGTGCTATTGGTTCAGTGGCCTAACACGCAGGACAAGAGATGTAATTACAAAGTGACTTTTCTAAGAGTTGATATGGAGTGACAATATAGTGGCCCATTACATTTTCACTGTAATATTGCTGAAACAACTGTGAGTTTTCCACCACCACCCCCCCACACACACACACACACGCACACACACACACACACACACACACACACACACACACACACACACACACACACACACATATATATACATATATATACTGTATATATATATACGCGCGTGCGCGCGCACACACACACACATTTATATATATAAACAGGAACTGGTTTCCTATCAGAGCTCCCAGCAGTTGTCTGTACCTGAAGTATAAAGCCAAAGCAGTAAAAGCCGACGACACCGTGTCAACTATAAATTCTTGTCCGTGTGAGTGATGCTTTCGGTAGCCATGGAAACCCAATATAATAGATATCCCCCTCCCACTCTCTCGCTCTCTCTCTCCCTCTCCCACTCTGCGCCTAAGTCTCTCTCCCCCGCTCTATGGGCAGAGCAGTCCTCGAGGCCACTGTGCGCATGTACGTCCCGTGAATCTAACAGAACTGCATCGACTCCAAGATGGCGAGAGCACGTCTGGCTTGTCTCCTGACTCTCCTCTCAACTCACTGTAAGTACAAAAACACTCACTCTTTGAGTCCGCTCTCTTCAAGCGCTCTTTACATCTGCGTGTGTTTGGTCGGGATTTAACAATGAAAACAACACACAGTTAAAATGATAGTTCAGAAAAGAAACCCAGCCTGAAGTGAACTGCCGTTAAACTCCGACCAGGCTGACAGTGAGCCCACGCGCCACGACGCCGAGTAAATATAGTGTGTAATTCACTGAATTAAATGAAAAATCCAGTCGCCATTTCCAATACAACTTGCTGTTAGCAAGAGGCGAATGTTAGGAGAGAAGCGGCGGGTTTAAGCAGCTAATGTTTGTCATGTTTACGCATAATTATTCCTTTTTAAATAGAATAATGCTGCATTAAGTGTGTAAAATAAAGTGTGTGTATGTTGTGAGATATATTAGCACAGCAAGGATGAAGCAGTTCGGTTTAAGAGGCTCATTTACTCTGCTTAAACCAACACGGTGTTTTTGTCCTCACTTTGGAAAAAAAAGTTCTCTTCAGCTTACAGGGAGCCTTCATGTGTGGGGAGGAAATATGAACTGAGGCTGTTTCCCAGACTTTAAGTGTTTAACGTATGTTTGGAGGCAGAGATGTTGGGAGTAGTGATGCGAGATAACGGTGTTTTGCTGCGGGGGGATAAAGCGGGTTGTTTGCGGGAGGAGCCAGAGTGAGTGTCCGCTAGCTTCCTCTCCCTCCTCCTCCTCCTCCTCCCGCGGCTGCTGGACTCTCCAGCTCTGGAGCTGGACTGGGAATCAGAAACAGCCGTCGGAAAATCGATTCGCTTCAGTTCCAAGTCCCCTCCTTAGCACCACCACCAGTAAAAAGACCCCGTATCTTCACTTTATCAGGCCCACAGTCGGCTAGGACAACCGCAGCCACCTGTCAGAGCCGAGCGCCTCATTTAAGTATACACCCGTATACTTTCACCTATTTTGAAGTTGTCTCGTTTAATTACATGGTGTTTTTTGGTTCGAACGAAAGACCACTTGTTGTCAGGAAATGTAGCCGTTTATTCCCTTATTTGTTTGATAATCAAAGATTGTTTTTGCTCACGTTTTTATTTTAGTCTGACAGAGATTTCAGCTGCCTCTAAAAAATATATGTAGTTTGAGCATGTAAAAAGTTCCATTTTCCAAGTGAAAAATTCAGTCTTCAAAAAGGAAGACTGTATATAAAAGGAGGGCAGCCCTTCGATGAGTTTCTGGTATAGGCAGTTTTCTGCATAAGCCTTAAATGGTTTGATGTCCTGTTTAAATTCATTAAATCATTTTTTAAAAAATGCATGAAATTTTATTACACACGTCCATACACAAACAAGTGTACTCTGGTTATCATGTCAGCATAGCAGATTGGCAGGAAACATGCTGCTTGTTTTCTCTTGATCCCTCCTGGATGTAGATGAAGTAAGGTGTGAGAGCACAGAGATGCAGATCAAAGGGCGGCGCAGACATAAGACCATCCTGTGATCCCTCACGTGTGTGAATTGGCTTATTCTCTTTGCTTTAATTAGCGCTAGCTGCGGAGCTTGTTTGAAATCTGTTGCCGTGCTCTCCACACTCTACTCTCTTGACATACTTTTTTGTCCCAAGCGATACATTTCAAAGTCAGTACTTTTAATGATGTTTCCCTGAGAAAATTTGTGACAGGGCATTTCGGGGGTGGGGGCAGTGAACTGTTGAAGATTTAAGAATTTCTTTTGTCTAGCCTGGATAGGGCTTAGCCATGTGGCCGACGAGCTCCCAGCCAGCACTGCCTCTGTCTTTAGAAACAGGACAAATCTGGCTTGACGGAAGCTGGCCATAAGCCGCGTCATGAATTACTAATTGGTGCTGATAGGCATTTATTATTAATAGGTCCTGACTGCAATTAGAATTTTTCTTGTCTTTTGGAATAATTTTTGCGCCATGTTTTTGACATTTTATCAAGTTATTTTCTCTTGTTCTGTAGGTCACATTGTGTTATTTTTGAGTCCGTGAGAGGTGCTTATTTTCAATTCATGGCATTCTTTTGGGGCTATCATCTTAATGGCTACACAACTCTGGCCATACCCAGTGAAGGCCAGACCGGGCGCCACTGAACATAGCTGCATATATCAGCCCAGGCATCTGTCAGCAGAACGAAAGACGGGGGCCATTGTTATTTTAAGTAGACACGCTTACGACAGACTTTCCAATCTGATCTAATGGAATGCTTTGATATTTTCGATTGTTGGCTTCACCTGAGCCATTCCACTTAAAATATTCTAAAGAAAGTGGTGCAGACTTTCAGAGGACATCTGCCAGAACCCTCCTGCCAAGAGCACAGCCAAGATTTGTGGAAGCTTGGAAGATACCTCGAAGTGGATTAGTACTTAATGAAAATAAACCTCACTGCTTTCATACTTATAAGAATGAGCTGCAGACACCTGTACATTTCATAACTAGTTGATGTGTTTTTTAAAATTTCCATCAAGCAACATTTCATCAGTAAAACATTTATTGTATACCTTATGCTGCTTTCAGAAAATGATGCTTAGATGGTTGTTTCAAACTCAATTAATCACCTTGATTTGTGATTCCTCTCCTTCTACAGTATACAGTACATTTTTATGACTTCACAATGTCTTTGTTTTCAGTCAGGCCTATCTGCCCAATCCAGTTGGAGCCTTCACTTTATCTGAATGGATGAGATAAGGGGGGAATCTGTCTCCTCGAATGTTGTTCAGCCTCTCCTGTGTTCTTCGCTGATAAGTCATTGCATCAGAGAGCTTTGACTGGGACATTTGATAACTTTACCCAGGTTATTTGTAGTAATGTGTCGCTTTTCTTATTATTATTTGGCATGTGTGGCATAGCCATTTGGAATGGCAGGAGTCGGCGTGCTCCAAGATATCTGCTGATAGTGGCTCCCCTTGGAGGTGCACACTGTCAGATGTTTCCCTACACAACCAAAGCTCGTGAGCAAATATTTGAAGCCCTTTGAATGGCATGTATGGCGCCTGTGGGCAAGTCGTGTACAGTCTGACATTTTACTGCAAAGAAGTAAATGACAGGCAAACAAAAATAGCTAAGGAGTTCTAATAAAAAGATACCCCTGAATAAGAGGTGTTAGTAACATCACATAGTTGTCATGTTAGTACCAGCTCAGAAGTAACTTCAGGAAGGAATTCTGCCCTCACCATCTATTTTGTTCATATTGTCTTACTAGAAGTTATGCAATTATTTACAAAATATGAAAAACGCAAATTTGTAAGCATTTTTAAAATGACTACAGTCAGCCATGTGGATATCTCTATCAACAACAGCCCCGTCACAGGATAAAGTCAAAGTAGCACATGGCCCTTACTGTGGAATGAGCTGAAACAGCTGAGCAGGAGTGGGCGGTGGTGTTTGAGCAGCATCGCAGGCGCAACCAGAAATATCTGCTGCGTCCCTCCCAAACCTGAGTGTGCACATTGGCAAATGCAGCATTCCAAATAGAAAACACATGGAGGGAGGGTCCTTCTCATCATAAGCACACTGACTAACAATCATAACCACCTGTTTTTCTTGGAGATAAAAGGGAGCCCTGTTGATGTGCAGGCTGAGGTCTGAGCCAAAAGGGGGAGTTGTGAAGAAAGCTCAGCAGTGTAAAGTTGAAGGCATTCAGAAAACAAGCAGGGTGTGACGCCACATCTCCTGAGACAGAAATCCATTTCAGCATCAACACAGAGGTGGACTACAGTACCCTACTTTTATCAGGAACCCAGAGCAGATGCTGCAGTTGAAAGGCAAGCACTAATATGCTCACGTTCCAGAAATGGCATTGGCATGTGCATGCTTTAAATGTCAATAAGGCTACCATGTGAAAGAAACATAAACGGGAACCAGCACTCAGGTGGTGTTTACTGGCCAAAAACCCCATGAAAGTATTATTGTCATCTTAGTGTGGAAAAGGAATGTAGGTTTTTGTTGATAAACTACACCCAGAGGTACCACCCAAGGAGGGAGTCATGAGAAAATGTTGTTAATTGTTATCCTGTTTAGGGTAATGAGCTTTCGGAAATGATGGGTCATCACCACTAATAGGCTTAATTGTTTGGTTGTTTTGACAAGACATTATTATTTAACATTTAGACTACTCGAGATCAACAGGATAATCTACAAGATGCCTCTATACTGGCTGCCCTAACTCAGGGCAGCATAAGAGTGAGTTTCCTGTTTGGTGATATCTGTGCTCACATGGTCCCTGGAGGGTTGAAGCACCAATAGAAGCTTCTCTGCTCTTGCATTCACTGGGTACTGATGGCATACATCAATAGGTCATAAGAGACCGGCATCGATCATACATTGCTGTCAGCTTAGTGAAATAATTAGGGGTTTCATTAATGACATGACAGAGGCAATGAACTACATGTGGCCGAGCAACTGTGGGTCAAAAAGGATGGAGCTCGAGGCTGATCTCCCGCTGAGAGTCATAACCAGATAATCTCTGTAGATTCATCTTTTGTTTACAAGGCTGATACAAAGGTCAATTACATCTATAAATACCAACAAGGCAGAGTCATCTGACAAACTCAGGTGTTTGATCACAGTTCTTCCCAAACCATCTGCCCCACCATTAAAAACATTCACTGTGATGGCTGTAATGATGATTATGATTATGATTATAGACAACACTTTCATACAGTAGTTAAACATATTCCAGGAAGGTTTTTCTTTTGTTTAAATGTGAATTATGATAAAGAAAATTAGCAATGGCAGAACAATAATATTACAGTTGAGATGATGTTTGATGAGGTCAGGTTACAATGTGATTTCAGAATTCCGAGTTTCAGCAATCATAAGAAATAAAGTTGGTAGACCATAAGTTTTCATAATATAAAAATCTATATTGAAGACTCTGGGATCTAGCATAGAAATGATGGATGGAGAGTGGTCAGTAAGACCTGGATCTTGTGTTCTTAACTTGAATGAAATCATGAAATTATTTATTATGTTCTAGCAAGCTTGGCAGTTTCAGCCTCAGTTGTCATAGAATGTAGCTCAAGAATGAAAAATAAGTTCAGAAACATATCTGTTACATTTAACTGAAAAATATAAGTTTAGGAATTTAAGACTTTGCGGGTCACATATGAGCTTTTCTGCGTTATCGCTTCAGTGTCGCTTTCACCATAGGTACATGAATGTGAAATCGCAGCATGAGATTATATGCAGTCATTCTTCACACCATCTCAAATTCATCTCAAAATAATACAGGACTGCTGACTGTGAGAATAAATCACAAATTAGATCTTGGTTCAGATTTGTTTTGGGACATTTGCTGCAACTGCTTAAGCCTCCTCTGGAATTTGAGCCTTATAGAAGTGAAAAGTCAGTTTGAATTTTTATCATCATATATTTAAAGCGGAAGAGCAAAAGGAAGCTTTTGTACATTAACTCCACTGGAAGCTTTGTATGTGTGTGTGTGTGTGTGTGTGTGTGTGTGTGTGTGTGTGTGTGTGTGTGTGTGTGTATGGGGTTGAATCTGCTGCTCTAATACTAAGTTATTAGTTAAAAAGCATGATTTTTCCAAATAAAGTTGAACTTGAATTTTCTAAGAATTTAGTTGGGAAAATTCTCAGTGCTGTATTGTATTGTTTTTATGGTCAGTCCCAGATGTACAGAGGTCACTAGTACCATCAGTGTGCAATCAGCTGACTGGACAGAGCTCTATGCTACTTAATAGCAAATATGTTGAGAATGAACTGGAAGGGAAGTTATAGCACTTTTGGCAGAAAGTCATCCAAATGGGGTTGATCTGAATGGTCTTATTCACCAGTGCCTTTCAAATCACAAGACCCACAACTGAGAGTTTTCCATCTGCATCTGATAAAACTTTCTCACCAGTTATGTGAGGGTCTTTTTTTTTAGATGGAACTGGAATAAATTTTTAAAGAGAATTGAAATGCTTGATATCGAGAAGAATTGATAGAATTTCCTGTTCCTGTCAGAGAAGATAACAAGTCCATGCTTTTTTCGTGCTGCATTTATCAGGCTAGAGTGGAAGTTCAACATACATAGCTCTGCAGCCAAATGTGTGTGACGGCATGCTTTGGGTAAGTGAGTGCCTCAGATATTTGTCAGGATGCCACACATAGGCGACGAGTTTGTAACGCTGTGGCTGGTCCCTGTCTGAGCTCCAATAGAGAGGGCTTTACATATGGGTCTGCCTGGTTTCTCTGTTACAGAAAGTGGCCGAGGTGAAAGCCACGTGAGGGGATTTCACTGTGACTCAGTGGTTTGTTAGACATTTGCCATCACTGTAACGGGTCATGCAAAATGTCCAGGCTACAGCATCAAAGCAAACAGACGTCAAGCGTCAAGTATTAAGTTGACACACTGCCTTAATTTTAGCTGCTAACTTAATTTTAGCGTCATCAAGAACCTTCACCAAGACTTTCAGGAAGTGTTAAAGGCCGAGCTTTTTTCAAATACTGTTCTATATATTAACCTAGGCTAACAAGAAAATTAGAGAAGTTAAGTCAAAACAAGATGAGCCAGTAGATATCCCACACCCCTCTGTGTAAAGGGACTTGCTGTTTTTTTGTTGCCATTATGATTGCAATTAAACTTAATTGTTAGTTTCTCAACAATCAACTTAATATCTATGAGGGAGCAGAGACATTCCCAAAATGACCATGTTATCTACTCTGCCATTTCCTTTCACAAGACTCCTCTCCTTCCCAAGTCTGATTAACCTATTTATACAATGGTCATTATCAGAGCTTAAAGAGTAACTTTAATAGGACTTATTTCTCATAGGGCCACAATAATTACATGGCACTGATATAAGGCATTTTTGTAGAGAAAAAAATTGATCATGGTTGTATAAAAAGATAATGTAAAAAAACATAGGACACGAATGGGGTTATATATTAATAAACAAGGTTAATTGTTCTTGCTCGCATTTCTGTGACTAGTGAATTTCCATAGTAAACTATATTGAGTGGACCAAACTGTACCACTGGAACTGAGGTGTTTCACTCTGCTTCTCGTCTCACTCCTAGCCACATCTCAAAATTAGTCTCTTGAACCAAAGAATACACAGAGCACAGATGTGCACTTCCTAAAATATTCAGCATACAAAGGAAAGAGTCAACAAATAATTTATTGTGAAAATAAGAAACAGAAGCAGAAAACACAAGAACAAAAGCCATTTAGTCGGCAGGGGTAAAGTTTATGGTGCACACACGAAGCCTCAGAATGTGCTTTTTGTGAGAGATGAACAATTGGATAAAGAAACAACAGACCACCAACCCCTACGCCTACCGCACTCCACCCCAAAGTTGAACCTGTAGCTCTCTCACAGCCTCTTCATTCTGGCCCGGTCTGGTTTGCTAGAACAATGATCTTATGGTTTCATGAGCTTTCCGCCACACTTTCAGAGGGATTCTGTATATCCATGCTGATGAGTGTCTTTGAAAAGCCTCTGTCCAGCCAGTGCTCAATGTAATGAATCCCTTGCTTACCCCCACATGTCCCTCACCCCTCTGTCCTTCCCTTGCCAAGAATCACTCACGCAGAACAGACTGACTGTACATTTTTATCTTAGATCATCAACACTTAAGATCATCAGCATTCACATTTGTGGGCGGCTTCCTCTGGGGCAGTTGTTAGAGTGGTTATGTTCAGTGAGAAACACATTCCTGCATTCAGAGATGAGCTCTGATGAACTGATCTCATGTGCACGTCTCAGTATAACATTGATTATAATTTAGATATGGCCACTCATGTTTCTCTCTTTTACTGTTTTATCTGCAGTGTTAAGACTGGTGTATTTACCCAGACTGAGTCTATGCTGTGGATTTCAGTTTTACTACACTAAGTATTGTTTAGTTCTGGATATTCCTTACTGTGGCAACAAGCTGACTAGTGATGCTAATGTTAGTGTAGTGATCATATTTGATACATGTTGTCAGTTTGACTAATATTTGCATGTCCTCAACTCAACAGGTTATTTTTTCCTTGTCTCTGAATCACTGTGCCTTTAGATATATCTTTAGTATTTGGGCTGTCAAAAGTGAGGCAGTGTTAACTCTATCATTTGAATTCCTTTGTTGGGTCAAGCTCCAGATGTGTACTGATTTTTATCTTTTTATTTACATTTAAGCTCTTGATTAATTACTGTTGGGAAAAAGGTGTGATTGAACATGTTTTTTCAGTATGAGCCATCCAAGTTTCATAGGATTGACATCAATGTTTTCTGTATAACTGGCATAATATTGAAGAGAGGGGCACATTTATGCCATAACACACATAGCAGTTATGTCTGACACAAGCAGACACAACAGGTGATTGAGGTTGTCAGCTGTCTGCTATTCTTACCATGAAAGCACTTTGGAACTCAGCCATTGTTTCCCAGGCTAGGAGGCTGCACAGTGACTGTGTACAGCACACCTTTACTTCCTGTGTGACTGTACACATGGTGGCATGGGTCATGTAACAGCCTGGAAACAGAATGGGTGGCATGAAATGGTCAGTCGTTTGGCTGTCTGATGCCTTTGTCTGGTATTTCCCACGGAAACCCATCAAGGATTCCTCCCTGAGCAGGTGATGGAAGTGTGGCTTCAGCAGTGGGGGGTGGGGGGAAGCAGCAGGAGTCTCAGATGGTTTCCCTCCCCAGCTGTTGTTCAAGTAACATTCCCTGTCCCGCAGCTTAGCCGGCCTGTGCAAACTATTTGAGTCGAGAGTATGCCTTTGTGCACATTTCTTTTCTGAGGGGGGTGCTTGGTGGTAAACTTTTTTTTGGAAATTGTGACACTGTGATGTCTCAATATTTATTTATTTTGTTACTTATTTATTGTTTTGTTTTTGACATGTTAGGTCATGATTTATAGTCACAGTTCATTCCTGTTTATGTGTCTGACGTAATAATATTTGGTCATCTGTTTCCAGTATAGGGATAATGAGTCCATGCGTCCCCACCCTGTTAATAAGTCTAGTTCAGAGGTTGGAACAAACACTTTTCAGAACAAAAACTTCATAATGTTTTAGATTTTTTAATTTTTGTGTCATAATGAAGTTGCTTTGTATAATATTTCACCACATCTCTCAAATTCTAATTCCCCTCTGTTTTAAATACTCGAGACAATAAATTATTTTATTTTTTTTGTCTTATGTGTAAATTCTACAAAGTTTGTATATCAACTACAAGGAAGTTAGGTCGAAAAGAGAGAGACAGTCCCCAGTCCCCCTCAACCACACGACTGTCAAAGCTCATTTCACCTGTGACCACTCATCCCCACACAGTCGAACACTTTGGTGACCTCACATTCTGCTCTCCTCTTAATGTACTTCACATTAGTGCTTACTAAGAAAAAAAAAACAGAATTGCTTCCCACAGCATTATACAACATGCAGGCCAGACGCCATAGCTTGTGATAGGCTTGTTAAAAGAAAATCTTTGTCAGAGAGTAAATCTTATGTTATGACCTGTAACACTTTGCTTGTTTTGCTTGTTATTGAAGATATTATGTATAATCAGCAATCAGACACATTTCTCTGAAAATTAATTTCATATTGTACATCCTGAAATAGAGCTTGGAATTTGTTTATGAAGATTGATCGCCTGATTCAGAAGGCTGTAATTAGACAGTGTGTCAGCCTCAAGTGCCTGAGACTGTCAGTAATCTCTGTGCAGCCCAGGGTTTGTGAAAAAAAGTTAACTCCAATGGTATGTGGATGGCTCTTAGAACATAAACAGGTTAGTTGTGAGTCAGCTGTTGAAAAAACAAAAATCATATCAAGTGTTGTGAAATCCTGAGTTCCAAAAGCACATTTTTATGCAGTGAAAGAAAAGCTCTGTGAACTCCATCAGTTATTTAGACATACTCATACCACTGTGCTTACATTAACTACACAAGCCAGTTTTTGCTCCATGGTAAAAGCAAAAGACCATTAGTATGCTAGGCTCTGGGAAAGCGCTGTTTTAAGAGTATACTTCAGAGAAATAGGGATTTGTCCTGAACAGGGACGATATGACTCCAAATGACTACTGAACTCCTGGCCATTCTGTAGATGTGTGCAGGGCGAGGTGCCCAACTCATGGAAACTGTTAAAAATAAAAGTGAGCAGAGTTGTATATAAAGATCCGTGGCCCTAAAAGCTGTATTGCAAAGCACCCTTGCAGTTCAGCTCTTTTCAGCCCACAGTGGACACCCTTGGAGCATGCAGGAAGTGAGGCAGATTAAACCTTTTGGACCTGCTAAATCAACATGTCTCTGCTGTGTGGTGCAATGTTATTGTTCAGTTGTCAGTTGAGCCATTGCTCATCATGGTTATCTACGCTCTCTATCCATGTACTCAACAATGAGTGCTTACCTTTGCATGCTGAGGCAAAATGGCTCAGCTGCTGCCATCAGTGTGCTGGCCATATAGGGCATTATTGGGTAAAGGTATCAGATACACACATGTTAATTCCAAAGCACTCAGATTATCCTGATACCTGCAAATATGAATGTTTCCATATCTTTATATGATGTTGTGGAATTATTAGTTAATCCTTTGTTACATGCTTATTGTGTGCTTTGAAAAGGTGAATATTACTGTTCTGGTTTAAATGTCTGTGTGAGTAAGTAGATCAAGCTGGAGTTGTTGGTGTGTCTGGTAGAAGGAATAATCAGCAGAATGTTATCCAGGGATTTACCATATTGTATTATGAGCTGACCTGTTCATTGTAGACTCACAAGGAGAATATAGGTTAGTGTACAGTAGCAATAGATTCTCCTGATCGGTTTAAAATGGCGTTACAATCATGAACTAATACTGCCTGTGAGCCTGTGCTGTGGCCACACAAATGTTTATTTTCATCACGTTTCAAAAAGGCCTGCATGGAAATTGCATTCCTAATTAGGATTAAGGAAGGGGTCGGGCAGACTGGACTAGAATGTGAAGCATTTGCAGTGAGTGCTGCTGATGCCATCTGTGTGTGTTGAGGAGCTAATTCTGGCACTGAATGTGGTGCGATTTAACACAGATTTCTGTGGCAGCAGCTCCAATCCAAGCCCGGGATTTGAATCTAACTACAATCTCACCAAATAAATGTTGCAGGGAGTCGAGTTAGCCTCTGCCCCTCACTGTTAGATCTCCTTTAAGATGACGCCATAGTGCTCCCCAATTCATTCAGACATGCAACATGTGCGGCATGTCAAATTGTTCACATAACAGGGATGCTGCGCCAAGGGAGGCAAGCTCACCCTCTTGGCCTTTTTCTTCGATCTGTTTTGACAGGGCGTTCTCAGTGTCTCCTTCGAGAGGCTGACCTGGGTTACAAGGGATGAGCAGCCAATTATTTCATCATGAAGTAACAGTGAAGGTTTCCCAGTTAGGGCTGCTTACAGTTCTTACCTGAAAGGGATGGCAATTAACAGGCCGCATGGGTTCTGGCTGGTGCTAACAACCATTAAAAAGAATACCTCATAATTTAGATGGTAACCTCTTCTCACTTTAGTGAAGGAACAGATTATGATTGCAGGATATTAACAGTGATTGGCAACATCATTGCAAAACTGCTGAATCAGAAATAAGTGTGTGTCCCCAGCTGTAGGTCACAGGCAGTGGTTCTTATAAAATGTTATATTATAAAATGTTATATCATAACATTTTATAATATTGAAATTACAGAACACAATTGTATTTATTATTTCCACTCATCAATATTTAAAGCATAATAAAATTATCCTGCCAGTGTCTACTAAAGAGCTGTGGCAGCAAGAGGAGGGAGCACAGTGTTTCAGCAGAGAGTGCAATCCTGGAATTACACTGCATCTCAAATATAACTATGGCATATCATGTACCATCAGGATCTCATGCTTGGCTTTGTAGTCAGGAGATTCCGGTCTATATTTCCTCAATTGTATGTGTTTGATGGATATTGTATCCACTGTCACAATAGCCACAGACTATTGTTCTGTTTAATTAAGCATTCATTCACTCCTACAGGGTGAAACTGTGTCACCAAACAAAGGTCTCTATTGGCATGCATGGCTACTGAGACCATGTGAAGAGGCAGTGTGATACTAAACAACAGCTCTATTTTTATACAGCAGCCAACCCTAAGGCCCAAATGTTTCACATGACTTAATAAATGAGTAATATTATCATTGACCATTCAGTTGATATAATTTCTTTCAGAATACATTATACAAAACTACTTATTACTACTAGGAAATGAAAAATAAACAGCCAGTCGTGACTTTTCTGATGTGAAGCAACTTGCTGGCATTGTGTGTTGTTAAAAGTGGGAGAGTAAAAGTTGTTTTTTCAACTGTGTGATCCAGTCCTGTGAGCTAGTTGTGCTTAGCTTGAGGTCAGAGTGAGAACAGGTCAGCTATAGATGCTAACACTGACACAAAGTGACAGGTTCCCAGGCATTCAGTGACACCATTGGCTCCTCTGTTGCCCTCTATCCTCTCATTGGCTTAGGCCTAGTCTTTGACCCTGCCCAGCATAAGGCTCATGGGTTGCCCTGGCCTTATCAGTCTCATAGATGAGGGCCTACAGCAGCTGCACATGTAAATCCAGAATAAATGAATACACAACTAGCTCTCTTAGGGAAAGCTGTACTGTTGGTTGAGTTCACCTGTGAAAGATAGGATGCTCTTGAATCAGCTCAAAGGCATCCTATCTCAACTCACAGGAGTAGAATGGTTTGTAGGAAAAGAGACATTAAGGAAGTCCAGGCATCAGCCTGAGCTCAACATGAACATGAACAGCATGACTGTTCCTCCTAACTTGTGGTGCATATACGGCCTTTGAGATCAATAAAATGTGCCTTTTTATATGTAGATGGCTTTTTCATCAATGCTTAGGTGAATTTCTCTTAAAAACATACAGTACATTATGCTGATGCACCATATTCACTTCCTTTACTTCCTCGTCATGCTGTGCTTCCTGGTCTCTTTATGTTTCTCCAGTGTTTGATAATGTTAGTTGTATACTGACCACTTATCATTCTGAACACCATCTTGGCCTAAACACTTTCGTCTCTGCAAATTATGATTCTACAGGTTTATGCCTCCTGGCCACAGGAAGAGACGTTGTGGAAGGATTAATCCATTCAACACAATGGAAGCTATGCTTTTAGTTAAAGGAATAGAATTCACGCACCTGTTGAGACATGGATATATACAACAACATCACCCTATTGTCTATAAAATAAAAATGAAGTTACTCTGAAAAACTAGTTCGATTTGCTTGGAACAAAGAACAAAAATAGGGGAACAGATTAAATAAGCAAAATATACACAAGCTCTGAAGATGTTGGTTGGCAGATTTTGTTTCCAGAGCCAGGGTTGCACGTTCCTCTCTGTTTTAATTCTTAAGTCTCAAGTCTTAGTTAAGCTAACAGCTGTGACCATAGCCTTATATGTAGCATGCAGATGTGTGGTATAAATCCTCTCACTCTCCACCAGGAAATGAATAACAGTATTTACAAAAATGAAGAAATATTCCTTCATGATCATCATTTATTTGACCATTAGGGATTTATACCAGAAATAGGAAGGACAAAGCTCTCTTTCTGCTTATCCAGGAAACAGATCAAACTATGACCCAAATGTAGCAAACCATGAATTCAGCAGACCACTTCAACCCTGATCAGCATGCGATACATTTGTATGTAGGTTTTGTATAGCTGCATATTTTTCATACATGTTGCTGCTCCTGCAGTGCTGAGCTGCTCTAGATCCAGCCATCTATGACCTCAGACATGGTGACATTTGATTTGCAGCTGAGGAGTATCTTTGCTATGACCTCTGTGTATGATGGTTGCCTCACAGCCTGGAGGCTCTTTTAGTCATGTAACATATAAAGTGAATGTTTTGGTCCTTATGTTGATAATCACCAATATGTGTGTGTGTGTGTTATTAAAACAAAGATATTACTCATCCACAAATCAAAGCATGTAATACATTATCCCGTGAACAGTTTTGCTGGCGTAATCCCAAACGTCCATGAGGTAAAAGTAGGTGTAAGTGAGGAGTAAACAGTTGTTGAACATGCACATGGCGTTAAGGAGAGTCTAACACTGTTGGACGACCACAGCTGTGACAATACAACCTGGGGGTCACTCTCCCTGCCAGCTCAGCCCTGAAACCTCTCCCTTGTTGTCATTGTGTCAAGATGTTACTATTTTCATGTAGGAAGACTTCTGAGGTCTGTTTAGTCACTTTCTCCCACCTCTAAGAAAACAGGTGGGATCCTGTGGGTGGTAGGGGGCACAGAAAGAGAAATCCAGTTACTATGGAAATATCACCAATATTGCTATGGGAACTGGAGCACCAGAGCATGCTTTGTCTAGGATCTAGCTGTAATCGTCTCTCAGAAAGAAGCTTATGGTAATATGTGATGCTCTTATGAATTAATTTGTCAGGCTTTGTGTCCCAGCTGACATCATAGACTTTTCTCAAATGGAAATTAGCATTTCTGGGTTCTTCTGGGTAAAGCATGCAAGACGTTAGGGCTCTTCAGCAGTTCACTGTTTCTACAACTTTTTCTTTGCCTGCAGTCAGTGCCCCTATGTTGCGTACATAGTTAAAAGATCTATAATTAAAGGACTGCCTCGCAAGTGATTCACAGTCACATCTAATCTATAGATAGACATGATTGTAATTTGTTTTACACTGAATAACCATTTAACGTGTCTTTGTAGAACAATCACCATTATTTTTTGCATTTCAGTTGTTCAGTCTCTAATGCACATTATATTTTGCCAAGTTTACAATTTTTGTTCCTTTTAACAATTTTCCCTAAAACACTTTCTCTGTCTTCTGCCTTTGCCACATTCTGTCTGCTCAGAGTTCTCGTTCAACTTGTGCGCACTGTGCGGCGCAGCAGTAGTGTGCGTTGACAAAAACAGTAACCTAACTTGTATGAAAACAGACATTCACACCCCTTAAAAGAAGTTTACTTTCACCAGGAAAAAAAAATCCAGCGGAGACAGCTTAAAGCGATGTAGGAGTGAAACCTCTTAACACGACATGAAGCTTGAAGGGCAGGTCTTTATCCAACTGACTAGGTTGAGTCACATAGTCATTTTTAGGCAGCAGCGGCAGAAGTGATCCAATAATCCATGGTCATAAACTAATTGTGTCAGTTTCAGTCAAAAATAGAAAAAAGGAGCAACCCTCTATTAAATCGGGTACATCTTGAGAAGTGAGACATTGTTTAGAGTAACAATGGTAACCACTGTTCTGTGTTTTAGCTGGGTAAACCCAACTGTTGAAAATATTGTTAAATGTCATCAAATTGAAACAAAACATGATGATACAGAAAAAAATGAAAATAAATTGTGCATTTGTGCACATTCACAAGTCTGCTCTGACAATGATCTGGACTTCTTGTTTTGTGAATCTGATTTACTAGAACACAGATTTGCATTGCCAATTTGCTGTTTTTACGGACTTTGCATAGCTTTTGATTTCATGTTGAACGTGTTTCTCTCCTTTAACCCCTGTGCAACAATGTTCTTTTCTTCAGCAGTGAAGAAAACAAGCACCTCAGGTGGATGTGTTTATTTGCTTGTGAGATAATTAGAGAACAGTGGAACAGCGTGAACATTTACATTCTTCATATTTCCGCCGCAGCAATGGAACGTGGTTTCACTCCTCACTGGCATCATCATTGCTTGCTGCCTTGCTTTGCTTGTTAACCTATATTTAAATTGGAAACATGTTGCTGAATACGTATCAGCAGGTATTTAGGACATGTTATTCATGTAACATTAGCTGCATGCAGTGAATATGTACCATGTCTTCATATTCATGTGGCTTGCCCTTCACGTGTGTTGGATGCACATGCACCCTCGGCTTTGCCTGTGGAAAGGTGTATAAGCTGCTGCTGCTGCTTTTATGTTCTTAATATAGCACAGAAAATGTTTGACACATTTTATTTATTGACGTTTTTTTAACAAACCATTAAAAAATACATGGAAGAGACAGCCTTGAAATTGCAGTTTATGATATGACAGGCTGGTCACGGAGTGTTTTACCGAGATAGTCGTTCATTTCTGTCGGGCTAGGAAAGGAAATACATTGCCTGCTTTCCATTTACCATATCCAATAGAGAGCACAATAATGAATAGTCTACATCAACAGCTTGTTTAGTGCAGAAATACATACTTGGCATAGATCAGTAAAGACTTTCCAAACAGCAACTGGTTGATAGTGAGTGAAACTAGGTGCATGTACTTTGATGTCTGAGCTTCCAAAGGGGCGTGGGAATATTCTCCACAGGCACAAAGCGGAGATGTTCCACAGGGATTTTTTCTGGTTGCTTAATTGAACCTTTCTATTTATGATACCAGCCTCACCTCTAGATTTACGAAGCAGCAGTACAGGAAACAAGTGTGGCCTCCCAGGGGGAACAGCAGAATAAAGGAGGGATTCATTACACAGTGCTGGCATCAAAAAAACTCTGCTTCTCTCTGCCTGTATTAAGTCAGTGATTTAAAACCTGGGAGGTTTATGAGGTCATTATACCAAGATTACAGACAAAACCCTGTGCCCATCATGGTGGCAGCAGGGACGATTTAAAAACTTTGATGCAGATTTGCAGATTGCTAGATCTCACACAGCTGTGTTCACCCAAGACAAAATAGAGAAAATGAAAATCATGGAATATATAGGTCACTGTGCACCTGTATGGTTTATTACAGGGAACCTTTCCCTAAAAAAGTCCATTTCAGTTTTTATCACATCTTCAACGATTAATACTAAATTACTGAATGTAAAATACTAAGCCCTCTGATATGATCGACGGCTGATGTCGAATGGTGATGTTGACAACGAGGATAAAGATGATTAGTTTGCTCACCACAAAAATTGTCTCTCTTAGAATATGGTCATGTGAAAGCCTCTTGTTGGACATCAAACTAGCATTTGTCCTTGTAATCTTATCCAGTGTAGCTGTATTTACAGCTGGAAAGATGCTGAGATTGTCCTCTTTCATTAGTGTGACTGTGTCCCCACAAACCACGTACACTGACTTATCTTATACATCAATAACAAAATAGTGGTTTATCTGTGTCTCTTGGAAATCTCAACACTCGGAAGTGCATTTACTTTTCTTATCTTTCCTTAACAGCTGCCATGAATTTTAACAGCGATGACTGGAACAACTGTGTGTGTTTCCTTCATCCTGATTGTGAGTTGACAGGCATAAACCAGAATAGATGACTCTACGGGAATAGTCCAACATTTTATGTTAATATATCTTATATCGTGTCTGAGACATTTTCTCAGTGGCCATACACCAATAAAAGAAATGACATGCAGTAAGCATTGGCTCCAATGTACAGGAGATCAGGACAAGACCTTTGAGGCTATTCAAGTAGACAACAACACAGACAGGATGACTGGGACATGATCAGGGAAGGATGTGTCAGACAGACTGGAGGAGAGATGGGAAACACTTCTCTCATAACACACAGTCAGCAGCACTACCAGACCTTTCATCACACTGAGATACTTTCCTGAACAGTTCAGCTGTTTCTTGCTGTTTCCCTGTTTGAAAAAGATGATCCTTTGCTGAGAGGACGCTCAGGGGGAGTCAGTCGTTAAGTGGATTGTTGAAATACTTTGGAACTCACTATTTATGTTTAAAGTTAAGACTGAAAAACAGCCGATAGAAGTGAACTGAGTCAAACTGTAGCAATATTATAAATTGTCCCTAGCATAATTAACATCAACAAAAATGCAAAGCTGTAGGGTTTCAGCTGTAATATTATATATAAGAAGAGAGTAGTCAGTGCAGTTAAACAGTGTAAAAAACACAATGACTGGTCCTTGATTGGCTTCAGAATACTGAGATAATGTACTTCTTTGTAATGGAGAGCATGGAAGTGAGAGGATGCGGTCTGTCACTGGGACATTGTGCAACATCACATACGTTCAGGAGTAATCGCTGGTCTGTTGTTCCTGTTTACTGACTTGAAATAAAATGACCCTCACTTGCAAGTCTTTCTGCGTGGGGGTTTCATGTCTTTCCCTGGACAGCTGTTTCCATAGCAAACCAAGCTTTGTATCCCTACTTCAAGGTCACTTAGGCACCAAAACACACTTTTTCGACTCTTGGCCTATACTTGGCGTACTTGGCATATAGATTTGCTATGAAGTTACACAGAACATCTGAAACTGAAACCCTCTCGGAAGCACTGGCATTCCTCACATACACAAGCTTTTGTCAGAAACAGTAACAAATAGCATATAGATGAGGTATGTTCTCAGTCGGTATACAGAAAAGAATCAGTCACTTTTCATCAAAAGGCATCTGTACTCATGTGTTGTATCAGGAGAAGAGCTGAGAAACACTGGACTCATTTCTCCTCTGCTCACAGCTTGTTATTCTGTCTCAACTGTGGGTGCATTTTGTGTATGTAGCACCATGGTGCAGAAGCTAAATAGGTAACAGGCAGTGACTGGATTAGATTGGGAGTGTTTTGACGTATTTCATATGTCTGAAAAGAAATGTGGATTCTGCTCGTTACTCTTTGTCCAATTCTTTGTTCAAATTCTAAGCCAGAGAACACTTTTTCATTTAGACTGTAAAAATTAAACTTTATCTCTTTGGAAGCAACTTTGTTGCCAACGATGCTGTTGCATTGTACAGAATTAATGGAGATACAAAACTATAAAGATAAACTATACCTTCCTGCAAGTAGTTTTAAATGTGACTTTGACAATACTCTACTGTCTGTATTCATATACCATGTATTTATTTGTTCATTTGTGTATTTTTCCCTGTGAGAGGTCAGGCTTAGATACACAGCAGCACCCTGGCTGGTCGGGATCCACACGCTTGCGCTCAGCTGTTTCAGCTGAGACAATATTTGCGCCAAACAGTGTTTTTTAGTTAAATGCTGTTAAACATCCATATTATTTTTCACCAAAAGTACATTTCAACCGAAATCCCATTTTTATTTCCATTCACATGTGAAGCCTGGCTCTGCAAATTAAGACTTACTGTTATCTTACCTCTGTGAATACAAGAATAGCCATGTACAGTCAAAACACTGTCTTCAAGCACACAAAGTCACCGTGAACACTAAACTTTCTATGGAGCTTCCTGAGGGGAGGTCTCTTATTGTCAAATATAATTGTGACCTAGTCTGTGCACTGTTATTACTGTCTACAGTGGCTAACAACAAGCTGTTGTCTTGTCATGATCTCCAGAACGACAGTGGGCTAATCAGCTTATCCTGCCTGCTTTAGTAGGTGACACTAGACACTGCTGTGGGTCCAAATGACACATGGTGGAGGTCAGGTTATCCCTGTTTCTTTGAATAAGAGGCTCAACACCCCTTCTGCCTCGAATTAGTAGCAGAGCTTACCTACTGAAGACATTGTATGCACCATGCAGTAGCAGGTGTACTGTACTGTGAATAAGGGTCCAGGGTGGAGAAATGTAGTAGTATATTTATTTTAGTCATATTGTGTCTCAAAGTATTTATGAATGTGTTCCTTTGACTTTGTGTGGGAATATTTGTAGACCGTAGTCTGTCACAATGATTCAGCATGGTACTTCTTCCCAAGGCCCTTTCCCTTCACAGTGTACCAACACAGATCTGTCCAGGGTGCTTTTGCACCATTAGTCCCAAATGGGCAACAACATCAGGCCCTGAGAAAGGGAGCGAGAAGGAGAAATAGTGAGAGAAGGGAGGGTGGGGGCTCAGTAAGCAGTAGAACTACTGGCATGATGAGCTTACCCTGGAAAGGGCACATGCCTCCCTGCGCAATTATCCAGTGTGCATAGAAACAACACCCCCACCCTCATCACACACACACACACACAAACACACACATACATTCACACAATGGTTTGACCATCATGACTAAAAATGGAGTCTGAAGGAATAAGGATAGGGTCATCACAGTGATGTGAAATTGACATTTATGTTTCCATTATACGTATGTATATATATCATCATCATCGTATCACACTGTATCATGAAAATTCATGCTGCTGATAGTCCCATCAGGCATCACCTCCTCTCTCTTCTCTCTTGTTTCTCAGGCTGTGTGTTGGCAGTGGTGCTGAAGACAAATAACAATTCACCATGGACTGACGAGTTTGACAGTAAGCGCCACCCCCCTCTCCCCCATAGCATGCAAAAAATTGTTTATTTTTCACATCAGTCTTAATTTCTTGTCCGAACCATCACCTTTCCTTTATTTTGCAGAAATTGAGCTCTCTTGTTTGATTGAGTCCATTTCTACAACCAGTCCAAGAATCGAATGGAAGAAGATCACAAATAGTGGACCAAGTTATGTGTACTTTGACAAGAAGATCGGAGGTAATGTATGCAATGGACATACCCATTGAACATCAGTGTCTTTTATTTCTTCATTTATTTGTTTACTCCTTTATTAGTTTATGTATGTATGTATGTATTTATTGTAGTTTAGGTCAGGTTTGCAGTTTATTTCTACTTACTGAACAGTGTGTTTGTCCCTACAGGTGACCTGGAGAACCGAGCTGTGATCAGAGAACCTGCCACATTATTAATAACAAACGCCACAAGATCAGACACAGCAAAATATCGCTGTGAAGTCACTGCCGCTGATGACCAGAAGTCATTTGACGAGATTGTGATTGACCTTGTTGTAAGAGGTACTTGGTTTATCCCTGCATCATCAGTGAATATCTCTAATCATAGATTGCATGTAGAGTCAAAGATATGAGGCTGATACATTCAAATATCATAAAAGTTTCTCTAAATGCAGAAAACAGGCTATTATTATGCTCCGCTTAGTGATTCACACTTCGCACTAGATGCTGTAAGATGAAACCGTACTGTAGGTCGCACCAGCCCTTTGGCATACATATGAGGATGCGTAGTGACCAGACCTACCCAGCTGCAAAGGCGTGTTCTGGGCTATAAGAGGAAACCTCTGAAACTGCATCTGCTCTGAATTGCAGTTCTAAAGAAAGCTAGCGCGTGTTTTGGTGGCGTTTTTTGGCACAGACCAAAAATTGTACACTCATCCGCTCCTGTCAGTGCAGTGGGTTCGGTGAACCATAAGGGGTCACAGTGACTTTGTTTTTTTTTGGTTTGTTTGTTTTAGGCCCAGCAGCATCATGAAACAATGTGTCAGTGGTTTTTATCTCTGATGCTCACCAAATGTAAAAACTAATCTCAGCTTTAAAGCTCCTCCTGAAAAGCTCCTCATGAAGACTCAGTACAGTGACTGTGTTCATGTGTTTTGTGTCACCACAGTGAAACCAGTGATACCAAAATGCAGTGTGCCGAAATCGGTGCCTTTTGGGAAGCCAGCTGAGCTGAGCTGTGTGGAGGAGGAGGGCTTCCCCAAATCTCACTACCAGTGGTTCAAGAACAGGGAGGAGATTCCCGACGACCCGAAAACCAGCCTGAAATTCTTTAACTCCTCATACATTCTCAACACAGAAACAGGAACTCTGGTTAGTACGTGTTCTTTGGACAAGGGCACGCATGAGCGACAAGGGCGGGGCAGCAGCGACGGTGGCCTGACGCCCAGGGGTGGGGGCAGATATTTTGGGGAGACAGTTGATGGTGCGAGAGGGCTTAAGCCACGAGGGGAATCTGCTGTCCTCGTTTGCACATTCCTCAATTCTCGCTTGCTTTCCAGTGCCTGGTACACTCTGCTGTCAACCTTCATGCTGCCTCTAAGATATGACTCATTACAGCAAACAACACTGTTGGTCTTCGTGTGAAACTGTTGCACGAATCATAGCTGTAAACTGATGAGGTTTAGCAATTTCTACAATATGTTTTTTTTTGGCCAAGTGATCACAGATTAGTCAGTGGAATTTGTACATTTTGTTCTTTTATATTAGGTTATTGTTTTGGAAAACATTAGGTTGTATTATTTAGCCAGGGAAAAGTTTCAGATTCTTTTGGATTTTTTTAAAAATTAGATTTTTTGTTTATCCAATGTTTTTCCATTTACATTATTCCACATAAAAAAATTTATGTATGTTTTCCTCAGACATTTTATCATACATTTATATAAATGTGAAGGGGTGTGATGGGGAGAAGAAAATGAATATAGGTGTGGCAAAAAATGAATGAATGAATGAATGAATGAATGAATAATAGATTCATTCATTGAAATATTTGTAATTAAATACTTTTGCTTTTCTATTTTCTCTAACTAGCATTTAAGACAAAATGCAAAAACTTGTTTGGACCCTGAGTTAAAATTATCACTCCTATTATTCCCTGAACATTTTAGTTCACACCTAGTGAGTGCAGTGAATTTGACTGAAATTGCACAGACAGAAACAGATAGACTCAGATGGCCTACAGTTTAATGTAGTTTTTAAGACTAATGTAATACAGCACCTCAGGCTTCTGTGGTATGTTCCATTAAAGATTGACAGCACTGCCACAGGGTTCATTTGCTGTGCAAAGTTAAGTTATACACTGTGTGTACTTCTCTTGTGTGTATTGTACCATGTGTGAATTCTGACCTCTGAATTCGCTCATTTGTTCACTTTCTTATCAGAAGCAGACAGCAGCACACCCTATTCTGTCCACTTTTGATATTTAAAGTCAGTGGAAATAAATGGAAATGTGGTATGAATGTCACTCATCTGCTCACAGTGAATTCTCACTGTGTTTGCTTCCCTCTGTGCTCAGTGTACCACTATTTAACCTCTGTCTTCATATACTGACTTTATTTAATTGCTATACACTTCATAAGAGTTGTGAGAGATTCTATCATAATCCAATGAAAACATATTGTCAGACTTCTATAATAACAACTGATAGTCTGAGGATCATATTAGAGTTTTGTCTGAATCAGATTCAGTCAGAACCAGTGATTAATGGCTTTGTGATTCTTCTCATGCAGAAATTCATCGCAGTCAGGAAAGAAGATGCAGGGGACTATTATTGCAGAGCAAAGAACGATGCAGGTTATGCTGAGTGTCTGCCCCAGAAGATGGAAGTTTGTAAGTGTGTGCTTAAATAAATATGAACTAGATCATCAGGGTTGTATCACTACGCTTTATAATCATTGATGTCCCAGTGTCTTTAAACAGCAGGTAAAGCAGATGTCAGTGTTAAATGTATAAAGTCTCACCTGTACTCCACAGATGATGTTGATCTGTTGGGCATTATACTGGGAGTTCTGGTGGTGGTCTTTGTGCTCCTGTGTATAACAGTGGGGATCTGCTGTGCATACAAGAGAGGCTATTTCTCCAGCCAGCAACAGACAGGGAACAAGTAAGACGTCAAGACATCAAATAATCAACAAATAACTGTATTTCTCTCTACTCTGCACTTCTTTAACCTGTCATCCACAAAAACCAGAATGTGCTCTGTGTTTTCAGTTACAAAGTTCCTGCTAAAGGAGATGGAGTGGACTACGTCAGGACGGAAGATGAGGTTTGTAGACATGCCTTAGATCTGATATCTGTTGAATTTCTGTTCTGTTTCATGAGATTAAATATTGGATTTAATCTGTCTTTTTTCTTTCAGTATTTGGATAAGTGTAAGATGTGTATGTTGTTGTTGTCTTGGCCCCACAGACTCACAGTGGGACTAAAACCTTTTTTGCCTTGCTTTTGTGAATTGTTTAGCTTCTAATTCCCATTTTGTAGACAGATACTAAAATCTCCAGGCATACACTGCCTTTTCCTTAGTCCAGGAAGAAAACTGAGCAAAAAGAATATTTAGATTCATGTTGACTCACACATGTAACATGTTCTTATATGTTTGGCTGGTTGTTCTCTGCAGGGGGATTTCCGACACAAGTCATCATTCGTGATCTGAGAAGGGAGAGGGCAATGAAGGGGCATTGTGCTGAGTGATAGACGGGACGTGTGGGACCACGCTCCACGCTGTCTGACCATGGAGCTGCCACAGTTCATGCTCTTATCTCTCAGTATGACTGAAATCCAACCACTCGAGTTTGCCAAAGGAGACACGATTTCACAGAACAACATGTAGTTATTACACGTGTGGGAAGTTTGTCAACTGTAAGCACCACCAGGTGACTTGTTTTGCTAAATTATGGAGCTCTTACTTTACAGTTACTGCATGGTTTTCAACACTAATTGAAGTGGAGAACGGGAAACATTTCTTCGTTCTGCCAAGGTAGAAAAGGAGGTGCATCTCTCCTCCAAAGTCAGTCTATCATGACACATTTCTACTGTAAACGTTTAGCTTCGAACCTTTCGTCGTTTGTATAACATTTCTTTTCTACTGTTGAAATTTGTCAGACTATTTTTGATGGAATATATTTTAAAATGCCTATAGATAAAGTTTTACTTTTTTAAATATTTGTAAAATACTAACATGTGTTTTTTATTATTATTATTTGATTGTGGGTTAAAAAATGTGTAATACTTTAACCACTTTGCATCAAGCATTTACACCTTTGCAGTCAGAACAAAAGAAAGACAAATTGACTAGTATTCGCATATCAAGATGTGGTTCTTGGCAGTCTTACATATTTTATTTCTCCTCTGGGAACGCCCAGTGTGTGTAGCGAGAGAGACTTCCATGTCGGTGTTTGTAGATAGTCTTAGTAAGAGGCTTTGAAGAGTGCCAGTCAAATGCTGTGAAACACTGTCCACAATCAGTGCTGAGTTTTCTTCATTGTAAGTGTCCTTTTATGCTTGCTGTTGATCTTGTAAATATTGAACTTACTGTCCACTATAGAGTTTTGCTGTCATACATATGTTCAGTATTACAATATAATAATTATAACAATAATCATGAAGATGATGATAATGTAGGGTTTGCAAGTTAACCTTCCAGAGCCCCAAAAAAATGTACTCGGCTCTAATGTACTAGTGCGCATCAGAGTGTAAAAGCCTCTATTTGAATTGTAAATAGAAACAGGTTGGGTGTTGTGATACATAGCACACACATCTCTCTGTTACTGTGAGTGACACGGAGCACCTGTTATCAGTACCAGTGTTGTTTGAAAAGCTATAATCACTGAAGGAGCCACCAGCTGCAGTGAAATGCTCCAACTCCTCATCAGATTGACAGTCAGACAGACCATCTCCTTTTAACCTGGATCCTGGTTGATAAAGTATTGATACCCAATTTGTTCACTGACCATTTCTAATAATGTTTAATTAGAGTTGACTTTGTGTTATATGTCTGACCTTTAGTCCTGACAAAGTGTTTAAGAAAAAGACATTAGATTTGAAACTTTGTCTGTTCTCATTGCTCTCAGCAAAGCTAAAGGCAGACAAAAGTGAGCTGACACTTCAGTGATACAGTAAATACAGCTTGGGTCTGTAGGGTTAACAGTTGTACTGATTGTATATAATGTTTTCTCTCTATCAGGATTATGTACAATGGTGAAAAATGTAAAAAAAAATAATCCTATTTGAGGCGATATGAGACTCTTTCCATTTGTAATGCTGAGAAAAGGTAACATTTTACCATTTCAGTCATAACACAATCGGATGATTCTACACATGTCAGTTTGATGGAGGTGAATCTCTGCTCCTCATCACCTGAGCTACATCAGCTCCATGCACCACATGTCAATCTCCTGTTCTGCTGTTATGAAAGTCAAGTGTGGTAAAATGTTAACTGAATATCAGTCATGGTAGAGACGATCTGCCCAACACTTGCACATAGGAAGTTGTCCACACTGCTCAGTCTTTCTCCAAGTTCACGTGTTGCATTATGGAACCAAGAAAAAAAAATTAACCATTATTCTAATGTACCCAGTCAGTGAAAGGTGTTACAGTCACATGGCAGTACATGTAGAGATCCATGTCACACTGCACACAGATTCATCAAGTCCTCCTCCTCATTTCTACTAATTCATTCCTCTTAAGTGCCTTCTGCCTTTCAAATAGCAGCAGTTTGTCCATGCTCATTTCAACAGTGCCGTCAGGCTTCATGTTGTGCAGTCATGTAAGCAGGGCGTTTGAGAGGAATGATGTCACTGCCAACTTCCACCTCACTTCCTTACATATCTGCAAATTTGTAAATAGATTTTTTTTGTCATTGATTTGAAGGTGCAGACATGTTGAAGTAGATGTAGAAATATATTAGTGCCTAAATATAGTGGGAATTATTTTTGGTAAAGACACATGGTACTTTTAGGCTACCCAAACGAGCTCTGGTTTATAAAGGTGTTTTACAGTATTGTTTTCCATTTTACAGAACACAGGTAGTGTGTCCACTGCCGATGGAAATGAACGCAATGTCCAAAAAAGCAGAATAATTCTTCAGGCTTTATAAAGCAGAGTTCATATGTTACACAGCCAGCAGGGACTCATGTATAGCAGCAACATTTCCCCGATGTGAGTGATGTGAAGTGTTCTGTGTTATGGAGCACTTTGAGATCAGCTAACTCAACGCTGTCTTTCAGCTCAATGTTGGCAGAGCTCCACTGATCCAGCACTATTTGTGGTACATGTCAGAAAACAGGATTTTCTGAACCACACTCACACACAGGAGAACATCCCTTTTTGGCCTGCTGTTTTCGTTTTGTTTTTTATTTTAGAACAGCTCAATTTGTGATTAATAAACTCACTTCCTACATTACTGGAGACACATGCGCTTGGTGTTTTATTTCTGAAATGAGGATTCTGTATCTGCACTTCAGATCGTCGGGTCATTTCAATAATTTCTCTGCTTCCTCCAATCCTCCTCAACCAGTCCACAGTCTCCTGCTGTTCACAGAAATCCCATTCAGTGTGAAAGTCTATCAAATATCCCATTGAGAGCATCTTTGTTGATCTTAAGCCATAATCTATTAGTGGGATTTAAGCCATTTCCATTTCCTGCACTGAGAACAACTTTCTTGTTCCTTTCTGGTAACTGTGCCAACTGGCAGCATGTTCCTGGATAAAGAGCTTTATAATCAATGAGCCCAGCAGGGATGATATATTGGACTTTGCAGCAGCGCCAGTGGACCCTTTTATTCAAGTCAGAAAAATCTATTAGCGTTTGTGTCACCTTCGGCTCAACGTGGGATGAAAAAGCACCTTTTTAAAAATGTATTTTAGGCCTTTGAGCCTGATGAATTATTTCAAATTATTTTTAAAGATTTTAACATTTTTTTAAACCAGAAGATATGATTTTGTAGGCTGACTGTTTAATCTGGACTAATCTTGAAATGTTTTAGAATATTCTATATCAATCCAATGTTCGAAAAGCCTCTAATGTCATGAGAAGAAATCTGTGGTCAGTTGTGATGGCTTGCTCTGTCCATAATACTCTATCTCCTCCCCATCATCTCACTGCCATGCAATACATTTAATGTGTATTGCATGAGCTGAATTTGCATGTTCTCGCTGTGTCTGCGTGGGTTCTCTCCGGATTCCTCCCACCACACAAAAACATGGACTATGAGGGTTAGGTTGATTGACTCTAAATTCTCCATAAGTGTGAATGTGAGTGTGAATGGTTGTCTGTCTATATATATTCTATATGTTGGCCCTGTGATAGGATGGCGACCTGTCCAGGGTGGACCCTGCCTCTCGCCCGGTGTCAGCTGGGATCAGCTCCAGCTCCCCCCCACGACCCTGAAAAAGGATAAGCAGCAGAAAATGGATGGCTGTTCAGCAGATTTCAGGGCTGTTTCTGTGATGATGAATCCTTACAGGTCATGTGTACTATATTTTATTAAGCTGTTCACCGCGACATTTGTCCCAGTGACAGCTACAACAACACAAAAGTAAATCAAGGAGGAATTTATGTCACCATGGTTGAATGAGCCAAAAGCTGAGGACACATCATCCACACCACATGTCTGAAGCATATGGAAGCAAATGCATTCATCAGTCATGGGAATCTTATGAGCAGCACTGTGTAATTCCACGTTCAAATACTCATTTATGTGACCTGTTAAAAATCAAACAACAGTTTTATTTAATTGTATTTTCTTTCTGGGATGAAGTGCTGTGCACTCAGCCGTCAAATGACGAGAAGATGAAGAAGACTTTTTTGTTGGTAATAAGCTAATTTTGAGATAAATCTTATTCCATCCCTTCACATCTCCTCTCTTAGTGCCAGAGCAGTGACCCTCAGTGAAACCCGGCATGAGCTGACTTATCAGTCTCATTCCATTATGAATCGACATTATAGAGACAAATGCAGAGGGATCAGGGAGTTAGTGCAGGCCGCAGTGATGGGAGAAAATCATACTTGACAGAGGGATGTAGCCAGTTTAGAAAATATCACAGTGTGATGTGATGAACGAACATGTTGCGAAGACATTAGTCTGTATCCATGCAGAGTCACAGATCCCTCTACTGCTCCCAACCCCTGGAAAAAAAAGGAATTGGTCTGTGTCATGTCAGGACAGCTAGAGGGGCTCTGCATGTTAAAGTTTATTCATCCAAATATGGGAGAAGGCGTAGTAGGGTTTCACCATGTGACACTCAGATGTCCCAGCAGCCTGTTTGTGGAACTGAATTTTGTTTCTTTCTGTATTAAAAAATGAGTCATTTTTGCCTGAGGGGAGTCATTAACTGTTGTCAAGTTTGATCATAAAGTGACTCACAACGGGAGGATCATCTTTCAGAAGTCACATGAACTAATTACACTGTTATGAGAATCTCCTCCCAGAGGAGGCTTGTAATGAGTTCACACACACGCACGTGCACACACACACACACACTTTGCTCCATACACTTATATACACTATATTCAGTGTGTTTGTGTGTGTGTGTGTGTGTGTGTGTGTGTGTGTGTGTGTGTGTGTGTGTGTGTGTAGCTAAATGATCCTAGCATCTGATATACCAGCTTCCTGACATTTCTGACTGATATTTGCCATTTAAAGAATACAATATTGACCAGACAGTTGTGTGTAATATACCAGCTGTGCTCTGGTTACTGATGCCGGCTGTGTCTTTTTTTTTTAAAGTTTCAGAAGCTTTCCATCCAATCAAGAATTAAAATCTGTCGTGAAACGATAAAAAAGGTGCTTATGGTGTGAATGCGGATTTAATTTGACATGGGAATTTGAAATTCCGAATAATACCACAAAGCATCAAGAGCTTATATCCGAAACAGTAAAAGCTTACGAACAGAATTGATTCGTCTCCTGTTGTGGTTCAGCTCTGCCCTCTTGTGGGGTGAGACCGTCATCACATAACAAAGTCTACAGTATCCCTGTAAACATCACATGTAACAACATGTAATCCTTATTTGCGCAAATTAACACAACATTTTAATTTACTTCGGAGTTAATTCAAGTTCACAGACTGCCTAATAAATTGGGTTTGTTCTGTATGATACTGTGAAATGCACTGATTTGTCTCATTTAAGTTTCGCATGTGCTGCAGATAATAAAACGTCAGTTAAAGTCAATTCATAGCGCCACCTGCATCTAACTTGTTTTGTGTCACTGTGGTATGCACAGTCACACCAAATGACAAGTATATGTGAACGTAATAATGCATACACACACGCTGCAGGGGCGATAATACATACAAGTGGGTCAACGGAAAAGAGTACTGTAAAGTTGACATTGTTACAGCACCAGGCTCTGCGTTTACTTCCGCTTGTTGTTATTGCACCGAATAAAGAGCAGAACTGTCGGGCACATGGTGCAGTATTTTTATACACTCTCATTATACAATGTAAGTGTGTGTTGGTTTGATAGCAATGGTGCTAAACGTTTAAAGCCAAACTTCTATTAAAAAAGAAAAGAAGAAAACGACGTCTTGTGATACACAGTGTATACGGAACTTCGGGTCACGTGACGGTGGACGCGTGCGCAGTGAGGGGAGTGGAAGTGGACGGGTGAAGAAGCTGCTGTCTGTCAGTGTCTGCTCAGAGAGCTGACTCTGTCCCCGCTGTCCCATTGTCCCCACTGTCCCCAGGGTCTCCGCCGCCTCAGCCATGAGCTTCTTCGGTTTCGGTCAGAGTGCGGACGTCGACATTGTGCTAAATGACGCCGAGACGAGAAAGAAAGCTGAGCATAAGAGCGAGGACGGCAGGAAGGACAAATATTTCCTCTTCTACGACGGGGAAACGGTGTCGGGGAAAGTCAACGTTACGCTCAAATACCCCGGAAAGAGGCTCGAGCACAACGGCATCAAGATAGAGTTTATCGGGCAGATAGGTGAGCCGCCAGCGGCCTGCGCTCCACACGGGGAGGAGGACACATTAGGCAGCTAGCTACAGCAGCTGGCCGCACTACACAACACACAACACACACCACTCACACTACGACTTTATTACATTTGTCAGGAAAAGTAACTTCGCGCCGGCCGGAAACACAACTCAACACAACATCAGTCTACTGTCATAACAAGTGTCAGTTTCAGGTCATGTCTCGTGACATACGCAGGTGCGAGCTAACGTCAGCTGACAGGCTAGCTATTGGTTAGCTGCCTCGTCAACCTCTGACCCCTCTTTTTTAAAATGTCGATCTGAGTTTAGTCTCTCTGAGTAGCAGTTTGTGTCTCTGTGTGTCCAGATCGTTACACATTAAGCAGTTAACGTGAAAGTAGGTTTTGTGCAGTTAGCAAACCGTGTCTGAAAATTACAGTGACGATGCAACACTTGGGTTGGATGGATACGAAACCAAGCTAATCTTTGATAGTGATGCAGCAGGGTATTCATTTTATAAATATAATGATCTTATAATAAGTGTGAACTGCTGCAAAGTATACAACGAAATTCAGATGAGCCCCACCTAGAATAGCTGCTGTCTACATGTGTATATGTAAGTAAATGACATTCACAAAGAGTGCTGTAGATAAATAGCATCACACACACACAATCTCACACTAAGATAATATATGATGAAAGTCCTGTTAGGTAAGTCTCCAGCATCTGCACTATAGTGTTTGCTTTCACACAAGTCTTCCTTTTAATTAAATTGTTTGCATCCTTGAATAGTTGAAATTCTTTCACAGTGTATTGTTAAACGGTCTTTATAGCGTATCTAATGATGAGTTAAATGCAGTGGTAAGTTCCTCTTATCCTCGCCAGACATGTAAAACTATGACTGCACATTAAGCATTGCAGTGAATGTAGTATGAGGGCCCAGTCACTAGATAACTGATCATTTGAATGCTATTTCAAAATTAAACAGCTGCAAGGCATTGGGCAAAACAAAGCGTTCATAGCGTTCTGATGCTGTGAATGTGTCTTTTCCAGAGTTGTACTACGACAGAGGAAACCACCACGAGTTTGTGTCTCTTGTGAAGGACCTGGCTCGGCCGGGGGAGCTCACACAGTCGCAGACATTTGACTTTGAATTCACACATGTGGAGAAGCCGTACGAGTGTTACACAGGGCAAAATGTCAAATTACGGTGAGTTCAGCTGTGTCCTTTGTGCGTGGTGTAGTTGAACTGTTTGCAGTTTAATTGCTTAAATTGCTAAAACACTAAACATGAATAAGTTAAAAATATGTTAGTGTTTTGGATAATGCACCCATTCACTTCCCTTCTTCCTCAGTGTTAGATGAGATGATCATATCGCCACAACTTCTTGTTTTTATATGTTGTGTTTTAATGATGACAAGGATCAGCTGTGTATTTAGCAGCTCGGCCTCACATGTCGCTTACTGACTTAACTGTGACAGTTACAGTATGTTTCATTGTCATATTATGTTTCATGAACTTCTTTGCCTATTATTACAGCTACTTCCTGAGGGCGACTATAAGCCGGAGACTAAATGACATCAGCAAAGAGATGGACATTGTGGTTCACACTCTCAGCACTTACCCTGAGCTCAACTCCTCCATCAAGATGGAAGTGGGGATTGAGGACTGTCTGCATATAGAGTTTGAGTACAATAAATCAAAGTATGATTTGTTCAGGAAACTAACCTCTAAAATGACTATATTTCCTATGTTGTAAAAGAAAGAGACTGTGAGGAGAGGAGTGTTTGGTTTGACAGATGGTGCCATTTGCTGACAGGTATCACTTAAAGGATGTGATCGTGGGGAAGATTTACTTTCTGCTGGTGAGGATTAAGATTAGACATATGGAGATTGATATCATCAAGCGGGAGACAACCGGCACAGGGCCCAATGTCTACCACGAGAACGACACCATAGCCAAATATGAAATCATGGATGGTGCCCCCGTCAGAGGTAATGCAAAGGGCTCTTTGCTGTCTGTGCCATGGTGGTTCCTGTTGTAGTCCAGGTCTTCTGTAGCACACTATTTCTGCTCCTGTCCTCCTGTGCTGCAGGAGAGTCCATCCCCATCAGGCTGTTTCTGGCAGGCTATGAGATGACACCCACCATGAGGGACATCAACAAGAAGTTTTCTGTGCGCTACTACCTCAACCTGGTGCTTATTGATGAGGAGGACAGACGCTATTTCAAACAGCAGGTACAAACACTGCTCCATAACAAGTGATTCAACTGGTTAATCCATCCAAAGTAAATAAATCAGAGGCGATTTTTTTTAAAATCAGTAATTATCAACACGTGCTTATTTGTTTGTTTAACTATAGAAATGTAAAGTTGATAATGTGCTGGACCCAAAAAAGTTACTGGACTCAGCCTATTTATTTGCCCATTTCCAGATTCCAGAGGGCTGCTCCTGGCTCTAGCTCCATATTGTGTGTAGATTGTGGTATTCATCTCCTCTAACCCTTTGCACGTTCCTTTATTCTGTCATGTAATTGTAATGTCGCAGGAGATCACTCTGTGGAGGAAAGGTGACATCGTGAGGAAGAGTATGTCTCACCAAGCCATCATCGCTTCTCAACGCTTTGAAGGCAATCCAGAGAGGTCCCAGGCCCAGAACAACGCAGACAACAACAGCGAGAGCTCAGCATGTACTTAACCCACATGTAGTGAGTCTCTGAGAGAACACAGCATAAACGACATCGGCAGAGTCTGAGTGTTTGCATTTAGGTAGAATACACTGCAGTATTTTTCCGAACGTGTGAGTGTGTGTCAGTAAGAGGCTTCAAAATATGAAGTGTGTGTTTGTCAAGGGAACAAACAGCCAGACGTTGCTAAGGCTGTACTAGCAGATATTTGTTTTTATTAACCAATCGGTGGGTGGAGTGTGCCACATTAATACAGATTAGACAGTGTCACCTAACCTAACTTTTTGTAATTTAAAATCTGCACACACTTAAATTGGCTCATTATAGAGCAGGGCTAACTACACCCATTAGATGCACTTAAATATCATTTGCAGGTACTGTTACTGTACTATACCTTGAATTTAGTGTGTGTACAAATGTACGGTATGTGGCTACCCTGGGTGTTTTTCTAATGCAAACTCTTTTTCGAGCTGCTTACTTGCCTGGATGATTGCGCTGTGCAGTCTGTAAAAAAAAAAGAAAAGAAAAAAAAAGATCTTGCCGTAAATATATTTCTGTCTCCCCACAAGTAAGTGACTTGAATGAAATTTCGATAATTTTCCTACTGTGTACTATGCTGAGAAAAAGCTTCTCATTTAGTTTTATTTTAAGGTTTGTTTCAATATTTACATCTTGATGAAAAAAAAAACATTTTCATATTTGTATATGACAACTTAGCTTAATATATTTTCATACATTCCAAGACTCCCATAAGAAATAGGCATGCCTACAGAGTATTTATTTTTTAACAGAAATCCATTTTAGCCAGGATGTAATGTGTTTGATACTTCAGGTTGTTGTGGGTCAGGTGTCGTCACTGGAGTCACATGTGTTGTGACTGCAGCGGGACTTTTTTTTTCTTCCATCATCATTACAGTTGCTGAACACTTTCTTATTTGCACTATAATCTGATCATGTTTTTTTTCTGCTCCCTGTTGAACTCACTGGACTCATGACATGGTTCAGAAGTAGAACAGACTCCACTATCTCTGGGTATCACTTCCAATATTGTAGAGACAGTATTACACCTGTGCTTAGGGACAATGCTTGTGAGTCCCGACTACCTGTTTGTGAGTTAGCCCCTTTGCCCAAGGACTTATTGCCAAAATATTCAGTGCAATACTGGAGCTTGACAAGCTTATGGTTAAAATGGGTTTAGCATAAAGGTGGTTTAGTATAGTTTTAATGTGAAAAAAGGTGAATGTATGAGTACGGCTACTCAGTCCAGAGCACTTCATTAAAATCCCAGAACAAGTGTTTCAACAAGTACGATCAGGATTTTTCTGATCAGAGAAAAAAAACAATGGGTTGTCCCTGTGCCATTAGTTATTGATTTTTGTTTCCATTTTTGAAATACAGATTTTCTCCATTCGGAAAAGGCGAGAGAATGTGTAAAATACTGAAAGTAAAGTGCCGCTTGTTGTCCTCACATTGTCCCCAGCCAGCAGCCTTTTGCTTGACATGCTTATCTGTACCTTTGCAAAATCTATTGCCGTGTGTCCCTTATAATTTTGATATTTTCCTGATTCATGCTTCTTTTGGCAGTAAGTTAAGTAAGGTTTTAGTATGCAGCTGAGATGTGTTGATCTGAGCCAACAGCAATTTTACACTCAGGTTAATGTAGCTCGACTAAAGAGGTTTTCTTTGACATGTTACTGATGATGGCAGAAGTAACTGCAGAGTAAGCCACTCTGCATTCTCTGCTAAAAATTCATTTGCATTATGGTACTGTATGATTAATGGGGTCAGAACGGGAGGCTGAACTTCTCTCATCTTTTGCCAGGGTTCTCAAAATTTGCTTTAAAATATTAACAACACTTCTAATTTGCGGCACCCTCATTGATGTCTCAAACTGACCTGGCTTTAAGCTTAATACGGAAATGCTATCAAGCATTCATTACATTGGATTATATGATTTGTATTTATATTTTTCTAATCTTAAAAAGAGCACTTCAAGCTCTTTACACTACAGTTTTCCCATCTACGCATTCACACACACATTCATGCAGCATGTCTATACCCAGCAGTTTTTCACGATTACACACATTCACGCTCTTCTATGCTGTCAGGCTGTACCATAGACATAAATGTAAATGCACAATCCAATCTATCTCCTGCACTAAAATACAGCTGATGCTTTACATTGGCTGTTACTTTTAAGTTTGTTTGAACACACCATTAGAGGGAATGGGGGCAATCCCAGCAATTTATGAAGATCCACATCTGTTTCTCTGGTCATGGTAGAACATCTCAACATGGATGCAGGTACATGAAGCAAATGTTGTCTTATTAAACAATCTACTAAATAATAGAAAATAAAGGCCAGAATGTGAGAAATTACCACTGTCCTACAGAAAATGCATTTTCATCCTTGGTGTATATAAACAAGTTTTTATTCTCCAAATATATATCAAAGTTTAAAGTACAAATGACCTTCTGACCCCCCTTCATCGCATATAGTCTCTAATGGTATAAAATATACTCTCAACCAATCCAGTGTTTTTTTATTATTATGGTAATTACATTCACAGATCCAGCACTTCACAGAACAGATGAAAAGAGACATTTTTTAGCTTTTTTTTCAGTGTGGCTGTTACTGTCACTGTTAAGTGGCGTACAGAAACTTAACAATGTCTGTAATACAGAACTAAACTAAGATTAAAATTGAAATGATGATGAAATGTACAGTGCACTATAAATGCAGAATGTAAACTCAACCTCTTCTTCCTTATGTTTATGTTTGTGTCATTTTTGATCTTTCTATCCATAAAAGTGTCAGTTTTAATAATTTTATATTCCAGTTTTACTTTTCATTAAAAGGGATTAACTGATCAACACACTGTCTGCTCTGCATATTTTGATCACTGTTTTTCACAGAATCAATCAAAAGATTACAGAATGCACAGCCTTGTGATAAGGACGGTTTTCAGTGTTGTTGAAATTACTGTTAATGGATGTAGTATTGTCTTCTGTAAATGTCACACAGGAAATATGTGTGGATTCAATGTTGCCACTAGGGGACAGTTTTGGATCACATTTCCGTATGAACCAATTGTTTTCTGGGCAAATCACTTACTAATTTGAAATGCATTACATAGAGTCTAACAGATCATGAGTTAGAGGGGTTGTCTAGACATTTGTACTTGATGATAGCTATTACAGTTATTATACTAGTTACACTGTACATCTGTTGTTAGGTGTTAAAAAATAGATCAGCCCTGTAAAGACTATCAGCAATTACTTTAGAAATAAATAAGAAATGTGCAGTCCTGAGGCAGACCTTTTTATATGCGTACAGACAGTGAAATACTGTTAAAGACGGAGTGAAGCTCTGGGGTTAAGCAGATGGAGCTGGAATGACATTGTAGCATGTTATTATGTGATGGATGTGCTTTCTCAAGAATGTGTGCTATGTAAAATAAAACCGTGGTGTTGAAAGTGAAAACAAAGTGAAGGTCCTGTTATGCTCAGTTGGCTTCATCTGGACTTCCTCATGTTCAATAGGCCGGATGGCGACCAACAGCCTTGTTGATGTAACAGCAGCTTCTGAAACAGATTCAGTCCAGCAGAATGGCGAGCAGCTGAAAACGTATCTGTTTCCAATAGCCCATTCGAGACAGATTTCATAATATAGCACATTAAAAAACAACAGGAGCTGAGCTAAAGCACCGTACAGTCATGACAAAGAAGAAGCACCACATGTAATGGATACAATGAATATGTGAAATTCAGTAAGAGACACATCGTGTGAGATAGAGAACAATAATAAATCATGGCAGACATTGATCAGTGTGACAGAATCATGCTGAATTTAAAACAGAACTAAAAGCAGGATGATTTCAAAGGCAGGGATTTCATTTAGATGGGGATAGGAAAAAACAGTTTTAAACTTTCATCCTCACATGACTCACTGCAGTAATTACACACAACTGTCCGATGTGTAATGTGTGTCCAGATTTGCTCCCTCAGCCTGACAGCAGCAGCTGATGTATCCTTGTGTATCTGTCCTCAACGTCATCTTTGCCATTAATAAGAACACATTTGACAACAGCAAGCCTTTGTGTTGCCAGCAGAACAATGAACATCAAAGTACAGGTTTATAGTTTCTCTGCCTAATAACACAGCAGGTGCCAAAATAAATGATGAATCAGCCCTTTTCTGACTGTCATATTTCCTTCCAGTCTAAAGACTCCTTTCTAATTGAATGTCAGTGGATGACAGTAGTGCAATACCACTGGTGACTGCGAATTGGTGTAAGCTGTAAATGGATGTAATGGAAAGGTGACATGAAAATTAGGCGTCTATATAATTCACACATACATACACACATCACAACGGCTGATTGTTAATCCTGTCCTATAGGAGACTGAAGTTGAGCCTGTAACATAAAACCTTTGCTGGCCAGTGTTTGACAGGTGGCTTCAAGTCATAAAGGGTCTTCGGTTATATCCCCAGGCAGAGGCAGTCTGTCAGTGACGCCTGCAAAAAGGAAAGTGAACTCAAACAGGTTTTGGGATCAGCAATCTGAGACTGCGTGAGCAGGATCGAATTTCCTCCTTGCTTCTCATGGATTTAATGATCAAGCCACTTGTTGTCCCTATTTTACCCAATGAACACACACACAGTAGATGTAACTTACTAGCTGCCAACTGTCTCACAAAAACAACCCCAGTAACTGGGCCGACCATTAGCTTATAATTGTCTGTTCCATTCAAAAAAAATTAAATAACATGCATTTAACTGATGACATGACCTGTACAGAATATAAAATGTATTTTGCACACTTCCCATGTACAACACAAAATTGATCATTTTTGGGCTCCCTGTTGCACATGTACCTCAGTGCCTACATCCTAGAGACATGAAACAACAACCTGCTTCAAATACCAGTATGATCCAGGATTAGCTTGTGTTTACGATGCAGGCTTGAAGACAGACCCTCCTCTGAGACTCATGTGCAGCAGTGGGCTGGACTGTCAATCCTCCTGTGAGCTTCACACTGTGAGGCCCACAGGCCTCAGAGGTCACACTGCACAGTGCATGTCTCCCACACTGCTGCCATGAGACTTACTAATATTTAGTTTAACATTTACATCAATATAATATCTGTTTATATGAGTTTGAATCTTTAAGGAGAACCGGAAATAACAGCTCCTCTTCATCTCCTGTGTTTACTTCATGCTAAACAAGTCATGTGTGTGTGTGTGTGTGTGTGTGTGTGCGGGGGGGGAGCACGACAGTACTGGTGATTTGATATATATTAATGCTAATTTGAGAACTGAGCGTCATTTTTTGTTGGACGCTACTACGAATGTTGGTTTGTTTTTTTTTAAGGCCCAGGTCGATCCATTTCGAACAACGCTCTTCAGTTGTCAAACAAAAAATATAGTTAGTCCTCGTGTGACTTGTTTTAGTTGACTGTATAATGTTTTAGCTGAGTCCGTCAGGTGCCACCAGGTCCCATCTCCGTTTTTGACCCGTCCCGCTCGAGTGCAGTATTTCCTACAGCTCTTGAACGCGGCACACAGACGGCGCTGCTCCACCGCGCGGCTGCTCTGCTCCCCCCAGTCGGAGGTGTGCTGTCCGCGAGCCGCACATGGAGCGGGACACTCTACGCCACTTGTAGCCAAGAAACTACGTCCTGTAACTCACGAACAATACTACCTTAGCCCGACGTTAGTTTCCAACGAGGACGAGAGCCCGTTGTGAAGGCAGTAGTTTTCTATTCAGTCCCGTTGGCAGAGCGGCGGACAGCGGGGGGACGCCGCCGGTGAGCGCCGTTGTCCCGGTGGAGTCTTTTTGTTTAGGGCTGACCTGAACATAACACGACCACTGGCGCCTTTTCCTCTTGTCGCGGACGCTAGCTCTAAATGTCCTCACATGCTTCGTCCTGGACATGTCTCAGTCCGCTGGGTGAAGCTGCCATGAGGAGATGAGGAGGCAGTGAAAGCTAACCACAGGCTCCGGCACAAAATATACAGGTACTTCAACTTTAACCCGCTACTTGGTGTTATCTTTACGCGCTGTGTCCTATGTTACGTTGTTAGATAACGTTTTGTAGAGCTGGACATGATGTTTAGTGGACAGACAGACAGACCGACAGGGTGAATTGTCTCATGTGAGTCGGCGCGAATGTTTGCATTGTGTGTGTGTGTGTGTGTGTGTGTGTGTGTGTGTGTGTGTAGGAGGGTATTTGCCAAAGGAAGAGGAGAGTACATCTCTGTAGCTCGTCTTGGCTAATCGTCTCTCAGTGGGTGAATTATATGCAGAACCCCGTTTAAAAAGTAGGGCAATTTAATCTTTCTATCTTCTATTGAGTTCAGTGCTGCTCAATAAAACACACAGCACTATTTAAACATTAGTATGCTACATAGTGAATCAGATGTTGCCACAATCACTTGAAAACCTTATCGAGTCGTGTTAAAGTTTAACATAGTGCTTTTAGCTATTTACGCAGACCATTAAATAAAGGAAATATTAAAGTGCTATATTGTTAATGGAGTCTGGTTTATGGTTGTCTACACACATTAAAATGGTTATAATGACGTTTGCCCAGGTCTGTTTTAGTCTGATTTCTTAAAACGTTGATGCCCTTAAAATGTTAGTGTAAAACTCCCATACTCGCATCTTCACTGAAACATGTGTCTGCTGTTTCAGTGGAGAGATTGAGCTCTGCGGCATCTACTGGAGTAGAGACCAGCTTCATCAATTTTAATTCTGTTTTCATCTGAAACCAGCTGTGATCCACCAGACTGTTTGTGAACTATCCCCTGCCTCATATGCTACTTGATCCTCAGTTCCAGTGGTTGTCTGGTGCGTCATACCCTGTATCAGATGACAGCTTGAATACGATATGCATGGAGAACTTTAATCCTTATTTAACTAGACAAACTGGATATGAACTGGCATATACCCATCATGCATATCCAAATTGCTCAACTTGGCAGGAACATTGCTCCACCATGAATTTCCCAGTAAAACATTTGGTTAGAGTCTTGCTCTGGGGCACTTTGAAGTTTTCTCAGGAGGACAGTGTTTTCCAATCCTCTTGAGCAACATTTCCCAAGCAGCATAACCAATTGTTCAGCAACGTGCCCGTAACACCTATTACATGGCTGCTCCAACATGATTGATCTGTAGCAGTTTACAAGTCATGGTTTGTTATGTATAATGTCAGGGTCACGGTTCAGTGGTGTATGTATTCAGTGCAGCAGAAATTGTTATTTTGTGTGTGTGTGTGTGTGTGTATGTGTGTGTGTGTGTGTGTGTGTGTATAAAAACAAATCTTATCTGCATTGGCACAACCGGGTTAGCATTCCTAGCATGTTGGTGCTTGATGTTAATTTGAGCCAGCCCTGTCACTATATACATGAAGAAATAGTCCTGTACCTGCTTCTGTCCCAACTCAGACCAGTCAAACTTTATGAATATTTGACTGGTCTGAGTTGTTCATATAAACCACTGACTCACTGGATTATCGTTGCTGTCAGTTTCCATATCAATCTTGAGTAAGGCCCTTAACCCCCAATTACTCCCCAGGCACCTAGCATGGCAGACCAATGCTCCACATGTGTGTGATGGGTTGTAAGCAGAAACTACAACGTCATTGTGTAGTGTACTGTATAGTGTACGACAAACAAAGCTTTCTTTATTTTGCACTGACTCAGCCATAGAGGTAATTTTTGCATTGCTTTCTGTTTCAGAAAAATTGATTTTGTTTGCAATTTAAGTCATCATTCACATACAATGATGCTCTAATTGCAACAGCATAGCATTGTGTTACTAATGAGAACAAAGCCTTAATTCTTGCTCTTTTTTTAGCTATAGAGAATTTTACAGCTAAAGAGATAAAATTGATGCTATGAAATAGGTTTAAGCTACATCAAAATACACATTATTTTTACTGACTAAAAACTGCCTGTATTCACCTTATTAGTGAACCCTCATTTATCGCGGGGGTTACGTTCCAAAAAGAACCCGTGATAGGCGAAATCCGCGAAGTAGTCAGGTTTATTTTTTACAATTATTATATAGTACTATAGAACGAAACCAAAGATCAAGACCTGTTTTCAGGCCCAAGCATTTGTTTAAGAAATAAAAATAGAAGCATTTTCTAACAAATAACTGTGATAGTTTTTAGAAATACTGTAAAATAATCATTTTAATTATCAACCTTGGACGGTTGGACACATTGTGACTGACGCGTATTTCACAGTTCCTCTGACTGTGCCTCTTCGTGCTGACTCCGCTGTAGCGTCTTTTTCGACTGAAGGCTGTGGTGCAGGTGTCTTTGTCGGTGCAGAACGTTTCGTCGACATTGTGGGTTTTGTCGTGGAGACAATATGCAAACGTGTAAATTTGCCAAGCCGAACGCATTCTGTACTGGACAGAGACGAGGCACGGAGGAGATTGATTGACATTGGCCTACAGTCCCTTAGCCAATCAGGACACAGAGCACAATGCACGTTCATATACTGTAAAAAATCAAAGCATAACAAACTGCACTAAAAAAATTCATGAAACAGTGAAGCCGCAAAAGGTGAACCGCGTTATGGCAAGGGTTCACTGTATACCACTTTGGCATTTAATTGTAAACCACTTCTAAACATGTCCTTCAGCTCACAGAGGCAAGTGCAATAGGGCATCAAATCCAGTTTTCTACCTTTGGTGTATAACACTTGTTATAGCCAATAACTGCAAACGTACTTTAAACTTAGACTTTAAAGTTCAAAAGTCTCTTACATTAAAGGGTCTTAAAACCATGATTTCATTGTTATACATTTTGTAGAGTTTTTCTTTCATCAGCTTACAGTCTTTATTCAGTTTCAAAAGCTAGAAAAATCCAGTTAAATCACCTGGGTTTGTTTTGGAGATGAGAAGACCTCAGTTTTTGTTGTAAAGTCCACTGTTTTTATGCCTCAAATGGGACAGTATAAATTGGGAAGGGGGTGTTTTCAAAACCATGTACCAACAATATAAAGTGGTTTTATATATGATTACTTTTAATATGTGAAATTCTAACCTTTTTCCTAACAGGACTGTAAATTACCATTTTAATTACCACATTACCAATGTGAAGATCTAGATGACAAAATAAATGAAACGTATGCTGCCTTCACAAGTTTGGACAGGCAGCTGCAGCTGAAAAAGTAACACACTCCAGCCCTCTGCAGTCCACTAGATAAGACTGAAACCATTATAGATTTACTGCCATGGTAACTTCAGGATTAGCCATATCTTAACAGATAGAGGGTACATGTATTTGCAGTTTTAAATTTTGTAGACTGCAGCACATTTGTCACACAAGTTAAACTAGCACTGCAGTCTGAGCCGAGATTTTGTACTGGTAGACAAGTGAACCTACTGTAAAGGAAGAGGTAGCAAGAGTAAGAGGAGAAGCAGTCTGCAAATGTAAGGTGCACAATGTGATCTGAACTTGCTTATGTTTATTTCCACCATTTTTCTGTGAAGTTAGTAGGATAGTAATGTCCTTATAAGAAATTCAAATTCTTACACTTAAATTTACAACTGTTCAATGGATTACAGTGACCTTTGCTGAAGACATTCACATTCACGTCATGAATTGTAATGATCATTATTTATGAATTCATTAATATTCCCATCAACTTCAGTAGTTTCTGCTTAGGGTTAATTAGCAAATGCTAGTATGCTATAAGTCTCAAGAAGGTGAACAAGGTTAACATACCAACTTAAGAGCTGCAGGTATCTGCATTGAGAGTAGTACTTTTAGTTAGCATTTAGCTAAGCTGTACTGTATGTGTGAGGAGGAGGTTATGACAGAAAAGAACTCTGATGATGTGATGTTGTTGGTATTTTTTTTAAAAGGTTGATCTAGCTGTCCTGTGCGAACATGACAATGTGCTGCTTAGACTTCACTCCTGTAATCTGGACCTTAATTTAGTTTTTTTAAAACATCTACAGGCGGGCTGCCCCAGTGGTGCTTTTGTAATGTCACCTGAGAAAGGGGATGTTTTGCACATCTCATACTCGCTTATGCATGTAGCACGTGATAGAACTGTACATGAGAACTGCCAGGTAGCAAAAGCTTTGATAAGAATCTTATGTGAATATTTTTTATTGGGTTTTATAATACATACAGCACAAGAACATCCATGAACTCAAACACATCCAGAAACTCAAATGTATCGTGTGCACACCATAAAATCCAAAAGAAATAATAATAATAATAATAAAAATAAACATGATTAGAATGTCCAAAATATGTTAGCGTTAATGACAACACGAAAAATAAACAGACATCCTGACACAAAGAAAAGCAATAATAGTAAAACTTCACAAATAAAGCAAATCAGCTATCCAAAAACGACAGAGGTGAACAAAAATAAAAAATAAAAACAAAAGACAGT
>JAFBJQ010002258.1:0-27500 GCA_016785345.1 Trinectes maculatus
TGATTTCACGCTATTTTCTGCCAATCTAGCGCGTTTTTTCCACTTTTAAACGATGTCCATTTTTGGCAATTTTCGACATACGTTAACCCCTTACGTTTTGGTCCGATTTTTGTTTTTCTGGTGTCTAATGGAGAAAATATCACCCTGGGGGATGATTTCACGCTATTTTAGGGCATTTTAGCACGTTATTTCCGTTTTTAATTTTTGGCCGTTTTTGGGCATTTTCGACATACTAACCCCTTTTGTTTGTTTTTTTATTTTTGACCCATGAGAAAATGAGGTTTTCTGGCCTCCAATCAACAAAATATCACTCTGGGTGGTGATTTTGTGCTATTTCCTGCCATTCTGATGCGTTATTTCCACTTTTCATTTTTGGTAGTTTTTGGGCATTTTCGACATACTAGGTTTTTTTTGCGATTTTTGACCTATGAGAAAATGAGGTTTTCTGGCGTACAATCAACAAAATATCATTCTGGGGGTGATTTCAGGTTATTTTATGGCATTTTAGCGCATTATTTTCATTTTTAATTTTTGGCCGTTTTTGGGCATTTTGGACATACTAACCCCTTATGTTTTTTTGCGATTTTTGACCTATGAAAAAATGAGGTTTTAATAAATAATAAAATAAATAATAAAAATGCTTTCCAGTTGTTAAAAACATTAGCAAAACGCCACAGCATAGTAAATCGTCAAAAATCGGGTAAATAATTTTTTTTGAGTCATCAAAAAAATTAGCAAAAAAGGTCATAGTATAGTACGTCTTCAAGTGACAACAAAACGTCATAGTAAGTCAACAATGACACTCTCTCACAAAGTTTTACAAAACAAAAACAATACTAATAATAAGTAATATAATGTTGAACGTAGTTAGTGATTCCGGAACTGTTGCATTAAATTCACCTACCAATCAATCAATGCTAGGTTGTAATTACTCTTTGTCATGTTTTCTTTATTCTATAAAATAAGTGTCGAATATTTTCTACATAAAAACAAAAAAAACACCAAGAATACACACATATACAAAATGAATGTATGACGCTGACATGTGCACTTTGTAAGCAGATACTTTAAGCGATTTTCAATGATAGATTTTGATCATTAAAAACATGTCTAACATGATGGAACTCATAAAATTAACCAAACTAATTAGTTTTCTCATGTAAATTCTTTCCTGGTTGCATAGCCTATTCAAATTCATCATGGACATCATGGAGTCAATGTGACTTCTTTCAAAAGAGGTTAGAAAAAGGGGTTTTCAAGTATTCCAGTAAAAGTAATAAATTACTGAGCTGAAAGTCACAAAAATAAGGAAATAGATGTTACAAAGCTGCATATATAGGAATATTACATCGGAACTCACAGAAACTCACCTAAAAGAAGCAATACTGATTAACGTCCATTGCTGCCTTCAGGATAAAGAATGCTCACTCATATCAGCAATGAAAATGTAAAAGACCTGTAAAATCAACTGATAATCAGCTGATCGAGTTACATGCTTGACTGAGAGTCTCTCAAAACAGAACACAAAACAGAAAATATCAAATCTTGATATTAGGGATACAAAACTAAATTTCTAACAAACAAACAAAACCCAGGAATCTAATCTGAGAATCACAATCTTTTAAAAGGTTAAAATGTTGACAGTTCCAGCTTGTCAAACGTAAGGAAATGACACACACACACACACACACAATTTTTGTTAGTCTGACAAAAAGAGTCATCTGATCAAGTGAAGGATTGTTGAAAAATTTGGATTGTTGCTCAATTAACTAAAGACATAATTAGCAGATTTATTGCCTCATTGTATGGTCGCAACCAGCCGCAACCGGCTGCAGATTTTTGGCAAATTGCAAATGTGAGATGTGTTTTACCATGTAAATGTGAAGCAGGAAATACCTGATAAATATTCATCATAATTACTGACATGAGAGTTTACACATTTTGTGGCACATATGACTGATGTGACTGGGGCATAACATAACTATTCTTTCATCAGAACGAGATACTTTACAACACATTCTGCACACTTGTTCAAAGTGTATTCATCAATATGATTTCTGTTACTTTCAACACAAAGCAGATCAAAACACAGCAAAACCTGCTGACACACAGGACTGCCATTAGTCAACAGCAAACATCTTTTCAGTAGCTTTAGCATAAAGTGTACACTGCAAAATTCTTTTCTGTTATGCTGAAATGATTTGTTGCGATGCAGCCAGCCGATCTCAGGAGGCGGCTATCTTTCCATGCACACGGAAACGGTAAAGACATGTATATTCAACATGACCCCAGTTACTGAGGACACGCAGCTCCACAAATCTGTAGGCTTTGTCGGTCGGGTTCTGCATGAGGGTTGTGAAGGGACAGGGGAGAAAAGAACAGAATAAAAAGAGAAAAATATGAATAAATAAAATAAAGACAGAAACTCAAGTGTGTGCAAATAAAGTAAATAAAATAATAAAGTAATAGAGGGTAGCAACCACAGTTTTAAACTACGAACTCAGTTTCGCACATTGACCATGCACTAGACTATTTAGTATCTTAGTCTTCTCAAACGGAAGTTGTGTCTTTGCGTAAATACCACGGTGTCCAAGTGTGTTTACATCTGACAGGATGAACTTACAGGCAGCTCAAATGTCTGCATCGACTCTCCGTTCTCATCGTAGGTGAACGAGCCCAGCAGCGTTCCCTCCTCTGTGTCGTTTTTCATTCCCTGGGAAAGAGAAAGAGAAATTACAGCACTGGAGTCCTGATTGTTTGAAACCTGACTCAGACTGCCACTGTATATGACTCACTGCAGTGGGCCCATCACAGCAGTTTCTGATAATGACTGATGAAAAGAGCTTGCTCTGACCACGACAGCAGCCTTTCAGACCGTGCGGTGAAGAAAGCAGTCATGAAAACCACTCTAGGAGCACTCACATAGACTTCAAAGTCTCTTGGCGCAGAGTCGATGCGGCCGGTAGGGGAGTTGTAGCGCGGCAGGTGGTCCAGCGTCACGTGACTTATTGTGACAGGGTGAGAGAGAGAGATGACCAGAGTTCCCTGGACACCGTGAAACGCCCAACATTTCCCTGGGAGCAGCACTGGGTATCCCTGTGAGGGAGAGAGAGGGAATGAACCCGGCACTAATCTTTACCTGCTCAGCTGACACGACTTGAAAACGCTGACAGGTGGAAGACAGGGGGAGTGAGGGGAGAGGGAAATGGGTCATTATACCTGAATAACAGTGCGTGGGCTTTCAGACGGGTACCAGAGGGGGAAACCAAACAGGGTCACACATGCTGATCGAATGCGATACGTCTCCGAACACCTGGTGCTGATCACGCTGGCACCTGCACACAGATGCACAACGCACAGTAAGACACTAAATCTGGAAGATTGACCAGTATCTAAAGGAACTACTATAATGCTTTTAGCTACATTTATTTTATATCTAATTTACAGAAAGATGATTTGTGATAAAATAATTTAAGCTGTGATACAGCAGCACTGACTAGAGCCAAGTGCATGTAACACGGAGATGCTGACCTTGGGTCTCCAGGGCAAAGTCGGCCATTTTGTCAGCCATGGGACGTGCACAGTCAGGACTGCTTCCCTTGCCACTAAGCCTGAGAACATCCTGCTCCTGATACACAAACACAACATGAAACACAGCATGAAACACAACATGAAACACAACATGAAACACACTGACACAACACTGATTTTAAAATTGTTTAAATTTTAAAAATTACATCACATCAAAGCACATCCCTCATCAAATTGAAAAACAATGTACAGCTTAACAACACAAAAGAAATGCCCCTGATGTATTCTCACATCGGTTCACTCGTACGTTTGCCAGAAACGGGCTTCTGACATTTGTGTTCTCACATTCTATCCCTCCAGGTGAATATCCAAACTTCTCTGCATGACTAACAGCAGCTTTAGAGACTCTCTACAGTGTCCTTCCTTCCTACCTTGATGCGATCAGTGAGCCACTTCTCCATGGCTTGTTGGAGCTCTGGGGTTAGGTGGTTATGGACGGGCTCAGTGTTGGTATCAGAACAAGGGGCTGTAGGTGGCATCAGTTCGATGGATGCCAACTCCTGGGACAGCTACAGGAAGAGCGCAGCTACATAAGTATCAACCAAGCTCAAAGAAAAGGTTCAGCAGCTTCCTTCCGTTCAGAAATTTAGTCTGTTGCTTAAATCACAAATCTCAACCATCACTGTTACCTTGGCATTCTGGGCCTCCAAAGCCTGGAGCCTGAGGTGAAGGCTACCAGCAGCAGATTGACTGTCAGTCTGATGTTTCACCATCTGCCTGTCCAGCTCAGATACCTCCTGCTCCAGACGTGCCCGACCCTCTGAGTCCACAACTTCTAGTTCCGCCCTCAGACCCTGCACCTCCAGCTTTATTTGCTCCTTCACCTGAGAGAGACAGGTGTAGAAGTGTCAGAGTAGGGTGACGTTCACTGTGAGGAGTTATGTGGTGTGAAATGGTATTTGTACGTTTAACAGGGAGTCACAGAGTTGTTCAATACATGGCTCATGGCAGTGCTGTGTAGTCTCACCTGGGAGAGGAGCTGTTCCTGCTTCTGCTGCAGCTCCTTCTGCAACCAAAGAAACACACATTCAGAGTCAATTAACAAACAACATGTAAGAGAATAATAGAAATAAAAACATTTTACCTACATAATTAAAATTTTAGGAGTTTGTTTTGCAGCCCCTGTATTTTCTGGCTAGTCTTAAATAATTAATACAAGACTTTAATATGACTGTTTAATATGATTGCTGTTACCACCAGGTGTCGCCAAATCTACCAGGAAGATAACTGGTCGATATGGTGGCTGGCTCACATTTGAAAAAAGTTTGATACATTTCAAAAAAATAGATTTTAATTGCATAATTGCTAATGATCTGCTTCTTACCGAAAGATGCTGCATCTTTGCCTCTATGGCAGCAGACACGACGGCTGGATCCTGGTGAGACAAAAAGACTCTTGGATCAGGGAAAAACACATACACACTGTAAGTGACGTGCAGATGATGTGCAGTTGAGCCCTACCACCACAGGTGCATGATGCATGGTGTTGGGTTGAGGAGGAGTGGCAGGGATAACAGGCTGACTCGTGGATGGCTCTGTCTGTGACGGGGTCTTTGTGACGCTCATGCGGGGGGTGACAGAGTACAACAAGGGAAGGAAGAACCAAACACCTGGTGAAAACAGGAGGGATGGTGCCTTAGGAGCAATACATGGAAACCACAATGTGAACATCACCTGACTCCATCAGCCGTCTGACATCAGAGGGACTCGACATGTGAAACCTGTAATGACGTTAACTGTGACTCATTCAGTTACACTGAGGTGGGGATGCAGAGAAGGCTGAGCAAGTGTTACTGTGTGAGTCAAACAAACACTGGGGCTTAACAACCTCACGGAGGAAACCTGGAGTGCCACTAATCTCACATGTCTTCAGAACGGAAGGAATTTCTCTCTCTCTCTCTCTATCTATCTACCTATCTATCTATATCTATATATCGATATATCTATATTTAAAAAAACTTAAAGGATTTGCCAGATGACCTGCAAACTTGAATCTATAAAATGTTTATGCCACTTACACAGAAGAAGAATGAGAAGGAGGAGACACAGGCTACAAGCCTTCTTCACGCGATGGCTGACTGGTGCGTTAACTGAAGGGACAAAAAGAAAGTCCATTTGCAGGGATTTGATAAGCTGAGGCCAGGTCTTATACAATGGCTGTGATCACATGCTGTACTGATCGACTTAACAACATACCTAAAGCTGTGAGATGCATTATTTTTGAATGTGCTGCCACAGCCATCACTGAGGCCCAGGCTGTAAACAACATGAAATAATAACTTTACTGTATTGTCATGATGAATACATTATAACACACACACACACACATCTATTTAGTACTCACCCATCAGACTGAAGAAGGCACTCGTGATTCTGCTTCTGTATCCAGAGCTGGGAGGCCCAGGGCTACTTTTTAATATACCAGAACTGCTGGTGGAAACTGTGGGGTTCTTGAAAGTGCCCTCAGATGACGAGTACCCTGAGCTATCCACTCCGCTCTGACTCAGCTCCTTGTTGCCGGGCCTCAGGTGCAATCCCGGCCTCCTGGAGATGCAGTGTCCAGTGTAAGGACTCGTTTCTGGAGGCACCGAGCATGTTGGTGTTTCACTCCAGGGCGATGATGGGGTCAGGGAGGGCCGAGGTTTGGCTGTGGTGAAGACGCGGGGTACTGTCCTCATGATTGGATCGGTCTGACTGCGAGATGTGGATGGACTCAGGCCTGGGAGGTGCACAAAGACAAAGAGAAGGAGAAATAAAAAATAAAGAGTCCACTGTAAATAAATGTGTTTTTTGTTGCTGTTGCTGCTTATTTTGGTCTGATTCTAAAGTTGTATCATTATACAAAGATTAACACATCCAATTTAGAACAAGAAAAATCTTACAGCCGCAAAAACCAATCATAACATTAGCTGAACTGATTTTAACAGGTTTAACTAATCATGACTTAATGAGTTTTGGAACCAACAATAAGCAGCTCTGACACGTCCCTGAAACACTCGGTCCACAACAGTCTTTCATTTGTTCTATTATTCTAACTTTTATTTTGTCAGAAAATAATGTCAATGCATTCTACTCTTAAGAAATGGGAAGTTGTTTTTTTTACCATCAGACTGGCCTGCAGTGACAGACGGCTCCAGGCCCTGTGAACTAGCATTGCTATTGGCTCTGCTGGGAGTACGGGAGCCGGCCTTGCGGGTCCCTGACTTCTTCTTGAAAACCCTTAAATGGACAAGATAACACATGACGACACACAGGAGGAGAAATGGGCATTAGAGAAAAGACAGAGGTTTTCCTTACCGTTACGTTTTGAAAACCAGAAACGGTCAACATAAGATTCACAAACAAATGAATACACACAAGTACAGAGTAAACGCACTTGACAGGGTTTTCACGGTATGTTATGTTTGTCACACTGCTTGAGTCAGATTCTTCATCTGAGTTGTAGTAGCCACCAGAAACCAGGCGAGAACTCCTGCGAGACATGACTGAAAGACAAAGAGAGAAAAAATGTATTTATTATTTCATTTTAAAATACACAAACTCCCACTGGACTACTGATGACCAAGAAAAACAGCAAATTATTTTATCTTTCACCATCCAGGACAATCAGTGGCTTGAAATTTACGTAAATGAATAATTATTGGTCGCAAATTAATTTTCTATTAATCAACGACAATACAGTAGACAGGCGACAATAGTAATACCAGCATTTAGTCCCTGACAGACGCTCTCTTGGTTAATCTTAACCACGTGTAATCCAGTCTAATCCACAGGAACCTTCCTGCTCACTCAAACACCCACAGATCTACAGAGATCAGAGATCTAGAAACGCCCAACCATACTAACCAATGTGTTCGAACGCACACGCTTAAAGAATAAAGGCGCATACTGTTTTCATGCTATGACACAAACTCAGACTACAGATGCTGCAAAACATCACTGTAAAACCGACATTAACAAACAGAAATGCAGCCTACCTTATCTAAACCAGCATATTTAAAGAGAGGAAACTCCAAGGAAGTATCGCGTTAACAGCAGGTGGCGGACATGATGAGAACGACCCCATTTCATTGGTTTTATCTTGTGATAGCGTTTGTTATAAAGTATCTGTCAGTTAAACGTCCAGAAATGCTACTGACACAAAGATACAGAAACAGCTCAGCAAACCGATTGGTCAGTGATGTGTCCACACCCTGCAGATAATTAGCATAAACCGGAGCTCACAAGTTTCACGGCTTGTGGTGTTTCATGTTAACGTGCATTCATTCATGAAAAAAACCTTCACTTTCCCTGAATTACCACAAGTTTGCTTCATTTATGCAACAAAACAAGAGTTACTACACACCGGTGTCACTGAAATTGTGTTTAGAAAAGTGGTTGGACTTAAAGTGATAACATTTAATTATAAATTACTCGTCTGGGGAGATAATGTACACATGAAGAAAATCAACTGACCTTCAGGTTCTGCTGCGTAGTCCAATCATGTAAACTTTTTCCTGCATCTTTCTGTCTACTTTCCTCCCCAAAAAAGACTTAGAAGACTCAGATGAACTAAACTGGTAAAAGTCTGAATTAGTCTCCTGAACAAAGCAGCAGCAGACAGAAAGGGAAGCTGTGGTTGTTTGCACCCAACAGATAGAGACAGGAAGTCAGTGTGACAGCAAATGTAAGCACACTGAAGCCTCCACTCCCCAGAGAGGGTGTAAACGTTTACTACATTCAGGCTGTAGCAAACCAAGTTTATTTATCCTACTGTCACATTCATCAATTACCACTACTTTTGCACAGGTTCCTGGCAATAAGCTCGACAACGATGAGAACCTAAGATTCTGCTGATGTCCAGTGTAGGTTCTGGTAGACTGCAGGTAGATCGCGTCAAAAACTGTCTTGCTCCGTAGGCTAACAATTCCTGTTTCTGTTCTCTGTGTGGTCAGGTTTTTGTGTAGTTGGGTTTTTGCGTGACTGCCCCCTCTTACTATATATACATCCATGCGGCTGTGAAGTGTATGAGGTCATCACGACCCCAAAGAAAATATGTCAGCCAATATGGCTCCTACACAGGCACCAAAGGCATTTTTCGGTGCTCTTGCTAAATATATTGTTATTTAAATTTCATCTTTCACTACTAGCTCTGTTCATGTCCGAACATGGTAAACGTTGAAGATGTATCGTCTCATATTAAACATTCAGCTGACAGTGTGAGAGACACAATATCACTATGGCGATGCCACAAACAGGAAATAACGGCAACAACACATATGACTAATACGGGTCCACTCCCTGTGCCAGCAGTCAGGCCTTCTCTATCAGCTGTAAATAACAACAACACAACATCATACTGGAGCTGCAAACAATCCATCAGTGATGTTTTATTTTCCAAATCCCATAGCTGCATGTTATTGTGCTTCACTAATAATAAAGTTAGATTAGCAGCTGCCTCTGCTGTGACTGTAAACACTCACTTTTCTATCTATTCAGTTACAAGGCCATTTATGCAAATTGATTCTTGAAGTTTCAATTTGCATATTCACCCTTGACACTTGTATCCCAGGAGATTTCCAATACAGGAAATACATGGCACAATTAGCATAGACTGCTTGTCATTACAGTGAGTCAATATTAAACTGCACATTGACAAGAAATGTCCCCTCTTGATTTTTATTAGCAAATTTAGTTTTGGGGATTTTGAAAATGCTGCTACTGTACTGTGATCAGTAAAATCATTTATCACTGTAACCAAATGCAACACCCACATTTTGAAAACTGAGAACAAAATGCGTTGGTTAAAATTACAGCACGCTCTAAACCCGTACTACAGACCCACCATTACAGCAAAACATCAACAACAACATCAACAGCAGGTATCTGTGACTGAGACCATAAATGCCTCCTTTCCACACTGCTGCGGTCCAATTTCTTTCTTCGTAGCACCTCGAGAGGCTTTAGCTAAGGCTGTAGAAAAGGGAGCAGTTTGTTCTTTAATTCCCTCAAATCCCGTCTTCCACTTTAAATGGCATCTGAGAGCAGCCTAGCGCAGCACTTTTACGCTCCTGAACACACCAACCCCCACCTCACTCAAACAGAGGACTCCCAGACACAATGATATTTCTCCTCCTTTTTCTTTTTCCTCGACAATAACTCCCAGGGAAATGTTTGATTTGATTTGTAGAATGCTAATCTTCCTATCTACGCCTATCTCTTTTGAAGTAATCTGTTTATTTATTTATTATGGGCTACTTTTGTCTATAAATCATCAGAAATATTTACAAAAGGAAAAACAGATAGAGTCCAAGGTGAAGTATTATTTTTGTATGTGAAACAGTCCAAGCAGCAAAGATATTTCTCTTCAATTACAATAAAATGAAAAATGTAGTTGATCCTCACACATGACAAGAGGGGTCTGTTGCATTTAAGGTATGTTGGCTTCAAAATTGACTGAAATAAGTGATCAATTAGTCAAAACAGCTGCAGGGTACCGGTAATTTTCTTCAGCTAACTGTTTCCACTAGCAGAGACTCTCTGTATCCGAATGTGACGGAGCAGAGATCGGGTTTTCATTGTGGTGTTCGCTCAGGGCTGGGCAGGGCGGGGCACTGAATCTGGTCCAGTATCCCGACCACAAGCACTGGCACACACAAAGAATGAAGACAACATGGAAGCATAAAAGACATAAGGAAAAAAGGAGAGATAAGGCCGGAGCAGATCATGACAAAGGCACTGGGATGGTGGAGAAAAAGACAGAGAAGGCAAAACAAAGATGGAAGCTTGAATGGTGAACACGACAACAAAACATGACAAAAGGGAGAAGAAATTAAATGGTGTGTGTGTGTGTGTGTGAGTAATCACAAAAGGGAAAATGTGTAAAACACGGGGCGACAGAATTTTATAATGAGTGGGGAAAAAAGGCAGAGGAAAAGTCGGGAGGTAAAAATTAAAAATATAAACAGGAGGAGGGAGAGGGAAAAGAAAGGAATGCCGAAAATGAGTTTTCATCAAACCACAACTGACTGGCACATGGTTGCATACTGTGGCTAACTTTAGGACAGTGCCAGTGTAATATGACTCAGACATACAGAGTAGATGAGTCATCTGGGTCCACTGGCTTTTACACAAATTACCCCAATGCCTCAGTAAAGTGGAGAAGAAGGGGAAAAAAACACTAACTACACTCACTCAAGCTTAGCGGCTACCGAATAAGCTCTGTTTGTATTGACACAAACCAGATGCCAGCAATGCATTCACAGCCTCTCTGTTTGCCTCCTCCTTAAATTCTTTCTTAAAGGAGCGTAATATCAACAAGTTTCATCCTATGGACAATGACAACCGATGCCACATCAACAAAAAAGCTCAAAGCTGAAAGAAACAATGATTAAATGCACGTTTTACGCTGTACAGTGGTGTACAAACAATCTCATCACAACAGCATGAAGCCCATGAAATGACCCTGGTGGTCCCTGAAGGCCCCTTGGGATCTACTGACCTGGATCATCAGATTACAGAAAAAGAAGCAGCCATTGTTGTGAGTAGTTATATTTTTCTATAATTTAAACTAGCAGAGCAGCTTTAATGATTACAAGGCTAAACTGTATGCTAACAATACCTGTTGTCGCACTGTGGTCAATGTAAAGTAAAATAAATAAATATATGATATATATAATTGTGTGGAGTGTTTTTACGTACTTACTTACTTACTTACTTTAATTTTACAAAAATCCCCATTTATTTTTGTTATACAAAACGAGGCAAATCAACCAATGTTCTAGCCGGTTGTTCAAATTAGCATGTTAATTTAGCTAACTCGTGTATGAAAATAAACAATTTTGTAAACTTAACGTTAAAGCCTCGACTATGTCCTATAACTTTGGTATTTAACATTAATTTTAAAAACGTTTTTAAAAGTATTTGTGCGACGTAAGAGGCTAACGCCCTCCGAGCTACACAATTAATTCAATTAACCTGCATCTGGAGTTAAAGACATGACTCTGGTCAGAAAGTTTTTTGTTTGTTTTTTTGTTCTTTTTTTTGTTTGTTTGTTTGTTTTAGCGTGTTGAAGTGACCGGTACGGACACACGGACTCAGTGTCCTTAACTCACCCCGTCGCAGCTGAGCAGAAACACGGCGACGTCCAGTCAACAATCAGCTGTCAGAATCTCCACCGAGGAACCAGTTCTCTCCTCCTCCTCAGCCCTCACGAGCCGCTTACACAAACATCTCCCCCCGCGTGCACTCTGACAACGTCCCGCAACGGCAGCTCCACTACCGGTTCATTCCACTGAGTGAAGTCCGGAGCCTGGTGGCATGACGGCGGGCAGGGGAGCGGAGAGACGCCGACAGACGCGCTGACAGCTCGGAGGTTTTCTCCCGTACTACTGTTGTTTACATTAGCAGGGTTAAGCTAGCAGAATGAGCGAATAGACTTCCGGTACGGTTTGACAAAATAAAAGTTTTCGTTTCAGGCTCATTCAGAGATCGTTTTATTTTTATATAAAAAAAATAAAAAATAAACAGCATCCCGTATCGTCTTAAAATATCGCAAATGTCATTTTAGGACCACACGCCTATATTTGTTTAGTAAATTATAACATTAACGTTTACAAAGCGAATGCTTTTAATTCCTTTTTCAACTGTTGTTATTTAAACTAAAGTGTAACTTTACATTGAAATTGGCCGGTGTTCTTTCAAACATGCACATTTATTCAAAAACGTGTTGAATTTTTCTCATTTAAATCAACTTCAGATAAGAAAACTATTTTTCTGTACACTAATTTATGTATTTATTTATTTTTCTATCGGTACACGTCCAAAGGGATGATGTGGTACACATCACAGCAAAACTGCTTCCGGTCTCGTCCTAGGGTCTGACGATTGTAAAACATGGCGCTCCCTCTAGAGGTGATAAAACAGTATGTACCGTGCGTTTGGCTGCTATTCAGCTCTTCTGACACACAGCGGCGCCATCTGGCCAGGAACAAATGCTCACCTGAGCTACACCCCTGCAGCAGTGCAGTAAATATTATCTGTCAGGTGTTTTTATTGTGTTATTCAGCCCATACACACTATTAAGAGTCAACAACAATAACAGCAGCTCTTCTCCGTAAACTGATGCAACACAATGCAAGACAAAATAACGCAACTGCAGCTGAATCAAGACTCATTTAAAAGTGAGCGTGCCATAAATAATCCATATATATATATATATATATATATATATATAATGTTGTTTATAATTGATTTAAGATTAATTGAAGCTAGAAATACCTCGGACATCGAGGCCATGTTTTAAAAATGCTTCATCAGTCTATTTTTGTAACACGTCAGGGAGCGAATCCGCCACAAAACACGACAAAACGCTTTTAAAGGAAACTTTGCCGCGGTGCAAGAAGCCTAAAATAAGTTCAGTCTGACATTATCACTGGGCAGAGGGAGGGAAAGAGACAGGGATATTCTTTATTCCAACAGGTCATTTTGGGAAGGGGTTGGGGGGCAGGAGGACGGCTGGTATGTCCGGATAGTTCCATATTTTATAAATAATGACAGAGGGTCTGGAGACTATCAGCAGCACAAGACGGGCCCCTGACCCCTGAGCTTCACCAACACAATATGTGTGTAGGTATTGTGCATGAGCACGTGTCTGTGTGCGTGAGTATTTACGCCCGTTGAACCCATTGTCTCCCAGTCTGTTATCATTATGCAGCAGTTTCCTCCGGCGAGGGTGACGGAGAGCGAGTGAGCGAAAGAGAGAGAGAGAGAGAGAGAGAGAGACACTCAAATATCACTTGGTGAAAACTGAAGAGTCTATACAGTTGACAACCTCATTGCTCCTAAGGCCATTAAAATGACTTCTAACAGCGTCTGTTACATCTATCCTTTCTTCACTTCAACACATACACACAAACACACACACACACACACACACACACACACACACACACACACACACACACACACACACACACACACACACACACACACACTCCCACCCTGCTTATCTACTAAGCTGGTGGTCCAGACACAACCACATCATGTAAACAAACAGCTGACATCACGTGTACACATGCCTGCGCGCACACACCTGTGTGTGTGTGTGTGTGTGTGTGTGAGAGAGAGAGAGAGAGAGAGAGTGCGAGACAGAGAAAAAAAACAAATGAACAAAGGGGGGATTTGTGAGGTCAGAGACACAAGATGAGTAACGCGTAAACAGATGGATACACACAGACACACACACCTATGGAAAGTGACACGCAGACATTCGCACACACACACACAGTCTGAGTCATCAGCCACAATCTCTTACCGAGCTGTAATAGTCAGTGTGTAGTAAATCAGCCAGTCATTCCCCCAACGCACGCACTGCACAGGTGTGTACATTACATAACTCTGCCCTCGTGTGATCGGACAACTTTTGTTTACACGGCAAAAGTGAGCAGACCCAGATGTGTTTGTTTTGTTTCTGTGTAAACACAGTGTGTACAGTGTATGTACAGTATGTTTAAGGTTAATATTTGTTATTTGCTCAAACCTTTCATTAAAAACGCTCTACGTTAAACATAACGGGTCAGGGATGATGGTATATATATATAAGGTATATATGATATACTGAACCTGTTTTCATAACATGTTACGTATCATACAGCAAAAAATAAAATCTCACATGCAGCCGTCGTCATAGTAACCGTGTTAGCATGTGACGTGAAGATTTAGCTGGAAGCAAAGGGGCGTCACATAAACACTGTTTTGAAGCAGCGGGGAATTGGACTATGGGATGGAGGAGGCACTGAGCAGTAGCAGTGTTACTAAATTGTACCTTATTCCAGAAGGTGTGTTACGCGTTGCCTCAAATGGCTCACGGGCTCCACTCCATTCATCCTCCGTCACATGAACTAAATATTTCATGGCTCCAGTCTGGTGAAGAGCTTAAATTTAGACGGTCAAATCTTGGACGGCGTGCAGGAACATATGATTATCACCCGAGCTACCACATCTGCAGTGCACGTCCCCACCCCCCCCACCCCACAACAACCCAATTACCATAAGACATGGGTGGCGTACCAATTGGTTTTGAGTCGGAGTGCTGTCAGGAGGTCTGCACAGGCAGGAGTAAACAGATCCGGGGTAATTATTTCAGTTCAAAGGGGCACAAACAGCTGCTGGTGCTCGACAGCCGCGGGCCATCGATGCTAATATTTCTAATAGCTTCTTTCTCATAGCTTTTTCACACTTGACCTTTTGAAATGAAAGCAGACACGCACCCTTATCACAGACACCATCTACATCTGTGCACTTTGAAGTACCATTTGGTTAATTATAGGAGATAAGCAATCACGGAAAACATTCCCGTGCTGATAATACGCTGTGCGTTCAGAGAAAACCTCTCACTTCCTGTGCACTGACCCCTTTGTCATCACGACTATTACCGACTATTTACCAACAGTAAATGGAGTCCCAGCCAAGAAGATGGAATAATGAAACTTCCAAAGAATTACTGACAAAATTCCCGTATTAGCGATATTCCCCCCCTCCTTTAAGAACACCTGCATGAGAAAGCAGAGGGGCATTTCCACTTTCATATCTGGTTTCCTGCAAGGAGGATGACAAAGTATGACCTCGGTCAGTTTTGGAATGTCCAGGATGGAATAAACAGGATGGATTTTCCTTCCAGAGACGCCAACGAGCATTTTCCGCAACACAGTGTCCTCACAGGGAAGCACACAACACACACATAACTGGCACCCGCGACAACTTGTTTATTCCCCAGAAACCCGCAGAGGAATAAACGAGGTGTTGACAAGTTGTGTAACAGCCGCGAAAACGGTTTGTAAGGTTTGTAAGGTGTGCGACAAAGTCAGTCAAATTAAATCGATCATGTTTATGTAGCTCAATATTGCAAATCACCAGCGCACCTGTACCTGTCTATACACTGAGCCATCAAACCTGCAAACAAGCTTCCAGTCAACACACATATGTACACATATAAAAAACTGCAGTTGTCCATTCAACAACGCAACAACAAATGTTCTGTGCACTCTGAGTGGGACAGCTGTGGAGTGACGATACACAATGTAGGTCGTGTGCAGGGCTAAACTTCATGACATCACCCGCAGCGTGGCTCACGTTGTAATCTGCTGAGCCGCACAGAGTGGCTCCATGCGGTCACGCTTAAGCTACACTGAGACCAGCGTGACGACAACGTACCGCGGGTTTAATCCGCCCCCCTCATCCCCCACCCCTCCGAGCAGGTCGCTGACCTCACTGTGCCGATGTCATTGAGGTGAGTCAGCGAGAGTGTGAGGGCCGGAGAGATTATTGTGTTACTGTTAGAGACTTACACCTGTGGCGTGTTGTGATGCTACTTGAGAGAGCCACAAACAACTCAGATGTTTCCCTCAGGGGCCGGAGGAGAATCATCTTCAATAACGAACTTCAATCAATCACACGGCCGTAAACATGAACATGGCTCCAGAGGAGCGGCGACACCGTTCTGTGTCTGGTGGAATGACATGTCTGTGACATAGGCAACTGTAAAACCACAACCCTCTGCAAAGCTCATGAGGAGATAATGAGTCGGTGTTGTGTTCACATCGTGCTTGGATTGTGTCAGTGTGTGTGTCGGTGTGTGTGTCGGTATGTGTGTTTGTGCGCGCGCGTGCCCAGTAAAACAGGCACCAGAACAAACAGAGCACACACCTCACAGTGTTAGGTGATTTCATGTCTTTTTCAGTGTGTGTGTGTGTGTGTGTGTGTGTGTGTTTGCATGCCTATCTTACCGAGGACCACGTCCATATCTTATTGAGGACATTTCACCCACCATTAAATGGCTTAGACCTGATGTCATGGTCACGTCAGTATTGAGTAAAGGTTTGTTATGCTAGTGAGTATCCTCTCAGACACTGAAGTGTGTGTGTGTGTATGTGTGTCTGTGTGTGTTCCTGTGTGTGTGTGGTTCTGGGGTCAACCAGTGTGTGTCAGTGTCGGATATTGTCACTTATTAACCGAAGCCTCCCTGCAGTCTCACCGGTGGGGAATTTCTTTCTCAGTGACATCACAGGTAGTGGAAGGGAAACGGCGACAACAACAGTTTCACGCAGCAGCTCGAGGCTCCTTAAAAGGAGAACTGCCATGTTTCCATGGTTTCGGTCCACGGCCGTCAAACATCAACTCCACTTCCTCAGATTGTCCTGAGGATGAGTCGACCGGAATGTGAGAACGAGTCACATCGGTGCCACTGAGACGTCTGAGCCACCTCCATGTTGTTGTTGTTTTTTTTTTCACTCAGTGCGTGGGAGTTAATCCAAATGTGACTTTTAATGTAAAGGGTGGACGACTGGACGGAGTCATAGATGGATGAGTGGTACGGAGACTTTATCGTGTGAGATGAGACAACAAGGGAGGACACCGTGACACACTGAGTGAATGTGTGAGCGTTCATTTCACTAAAAAAAACCCTGAGTAAGATCATTTGTTTTCTTTTAATAAAGAAAGAAATCAGAGCAGTTACACCCATAACTGAATTCTGACAGATCAGATAAAGCCACGCTTTCTGCTTTAGGCCACCGGGCGGCTGAACTGATGCTGTTGTTGGGATTTATTGGGTGGCAGTTTTAATCGTTAAGGAAGCAGAGATGATTTCCTGTTATCAACGTGCCACATCTGCCCTTCAAACCTTCACACCTCTCCATTGTGGCGATGAAAGCGATGGTTTTATGTTCATCTTCATGTGCGTGCATGCAAAACTGCATGGGTGTGTTTCTGAGCATCTGAGCTTTACTCTTATACTGATTTACAGAACACCTTGTGGCCCCCCCCCCCCCCTCCATCCCCTCCCCCCGGTGGGTAACGCAGACACCGCAGATCTTCACCTCCTCAGGGAGTCTCCCTGTGAGCTCATGTCTGGAGCTCTGCGCACAGCCTGTCTCACACCACATCACCCAGCAACACAGTTTGTTGTTTTGAATCGTCCCTGTATCGCCCCTCACTCACACGTGTGCTTTGTTATGATAAAGTATATGCACAGATTGTAGAGTCGCCTATCTTCACCCGCATTTTCTTATTCGTTTCTGCTCAGCTGATTCATTCATTTATGAATGATATTTATGTAGATAGTTTTGTATTTGCACGTGGCCCCGCCTGCATGAGCGAGTGCGTGGAAATGCAGGGTCAGGATGTCTAATGGACGGCTGAACCTCAGCCCAGAGAGACTCACGCCAGCCGATCAATGGAGCCATTGATACATGAAAGGCCACAAACGGGTGTGGATGTCTGAGTCTGCGTGTGTGTGTGTGTGTATGTGTGTGTGTGTCTCTGTGTGTGCAAAAGAGATTTACGGGAACAAATCCTGCAGATGCAGAGTGTGAAGCAAACTTCAGACTTTTCATGTTTGCCCAGGTCACGACCTCTGACTGATTGAGTTTTCCATGACCTGCAGCCAAGACCTTTTCCATAACCCCCCCTGTTAACCGCCATAGCCTTAGTCATTATTTATTGTTTTGATTCATGTTGCTCAATGCAAACCTGCAGTCAGTGAGCTGAACTACAACCCTGCATCCTCTACACAAAGCTGCAATTTTACTGAAATTAACAGCTGCACATATATTCGATATATATATTTGCTTTAAGGGTGTAGTTATTGATAAGAAAACCTGATTGTTTACAAAGTATATTTCATACAGACGTTTTACATTTTTAATGTGATTATGGTATGTAAACATTATCCCATTAATGGCTAATGAAACTTGACGGAGCGGGTTATTACGCCACCAGCTGATGCGTTTATTACACCGTTAACGCTTGTCGTGCTGCCAGAAGCAGTTAGGCATGACAGGAGAATTGATTTAGGTAAAAAGCCGGTGGTGTGTCACACGGTGACAGTGCGTCACGTGATCACAGGGGCTTGAAATTCGCCTTCCTGCCCCGTCTTTCACCTCCTCCTATCAGCATCATCCGCCGCCTCTTTCATTCTCTGTTTGTCTGCGCTCAGTCGCCCACGGCGAGCGACACGCTGTGTTGTTGGAGCAGCTGCCTCTGTTTTGATTTTCACTTGTTGCTCCGTGTTTCAGTGCTACCTGAACTGTGGCTAACGCTAACAATATTCATCCGGAAACTCTACCCACCCACCCACACACACACACACACACACACACACACACACACACACACAAACGGTCATGAACAAAACCGACATGCCACATAAAAGAAAAACAACAGTATGATAATAGTTTGCTGAAGATCCTCTGTGTATGTCTCAGCATGTCTTACGATCTCTGAATCTAAAAATATAGTGTGTGTGTGTGTGTGTGTGTGTGTGTGTGTGTGTGTTGACTCACTACAAATATTCAGAGGGAAAAGAAAGAACGTGATTTGAAAGTGTCCTTTAATTGTCTAAATTGGTGCAATGACCTTCTTACTGATCGTTATTAAAATAATTGGTCACAGTGAACTTAACGACGTGCGATTGATATCATGGGAATCAGAGGTGCGGAAAATCTTTCAGCCTTATTCACACCTGGATGGACGGGAATAACTAAATCATCGGAATAGACACGGTAGATACCTGGTGGAGCGAGGGGGGAAGCAGACGGGGGAAGAAGAGGTTGACCTTTGACCTGAAGGCCAAGGTTGAGAGGTGAGTGACATACCTAGACTAACGTTAAAGTCAGATCACTGCTGATGGGAAGATTTAGGATTTTTCCAGGTCGACCAGTGCTGGGTGGAGTTATTCCGTCACGGTGGAGCGCGGGAACAGAACGTGTGTGTGTGTGTGTGTGATGGAGTGTGAGCAGGGGGTCAGGGATTAGCGGAGCAAAGTGAAGGGTTTTCAGGCCACAGCATAATCTGGACGTGTTGATCTTCATCCACTAACGGGGGGGGGTTAAAAAAGAGGAGATTATACTGATGGCGATTGCGTAATCACAGTGTGTGTGTGTGTGTGTGTGCCTGCGTTTGTGTGTGTGTGTTATGGCAAGCAGACAGCACAATTAGTCACTCCATCGTGGCTCGGGGCTGTGAGCTGACACACACATCCCATCAGGTATGTATGAGTTTACACCCATGAAACCGCTGCTGGAAGATCTGACACTTTTTTTTTTTAAACCGTGGTTAAAGGGAGAAACTGGATTTTCTCCATTTCTCCCTTTCCCTCTCTCCTCTCGTCCCCCTTTCATCCGTCCATCACTCAGTGCCTTATTTACTGTCCTGCAGCTTGCGTTTGTTTTGTGTGTCTGTGTTTAACCAACGTCCTCCCGCTCGTTACACAACAATACAATCAAAAGCAATAGGTTCCAAACCTGCACTTGATCCTCCACGTCTCAATGAGGACCCGGTGGCCCCTGCCCCCGGTGGCCCTCTGCAGTGGCACAGCCATCACATGTCTCCATGGTGATTTTCAGGCTGGGCTTTGGGGCGAGTGAAGATACATTTCTCTGAAGAAGCCAAGTTCAAGAGGAGTCAACGTCTCAATGGGAAACAAACGGACAGCTGCGTAACGGAAACCACTAATTACTGAAGGACAGAGAGACAGACGACTATTTTTTACTCTTAAAACAGGAAGCACACTTCCATATTTGTGTTGTCATCTGTTAATCCACCCTCACACCCCTACTCCCACACACACACACACACATAGACACACACCTTACAGATCAGAATTGCCTTTATTATGATTATTATTGGATTCAGAGGATTAGTACACACCTGCATGGCAGGACATTAGAGAGAGAGCGCCGTGAATGCTGTGTGTGTGTGTGTGTGTGTGTGTGTGTGTGTGTGTGTGTGTGCGTTTACGAGTATCATGAACTAAACCATCTTGAAAGGGAGGGACATGAAAGAAAACCAGTCCATTTGAACCGTTTCAACTTCCTGTTATTGCTCTTCCACCACTGATCACATGGACAAAGACGAGAGGACAGTGACACTTTGTTTGTCCCCTGGTGGTTTGACATGAAGACCCACTCATGTCCACACTCGAGTAACGAGGACACATGGGGGACAATGGGGGACGGCAGGACACTGGTGACTCTAGAAATATAAACAGACGGTGACACAACTTCTAGCATGATTACACACATGTACACACATGTACACACACACACACACACACACACACACAAAGCAGGCACAGTCGAGTATTTTTATCACAGAGTGTAATGAGCAGGAAGTCCTGTAAATCAGATAGTGTTAACTTCCCATATACAGTAGTACTGTAGAAACAGGTGGGGTTGGCACTGTGTGTGTGTGTGTGTGTGTGTGCGTGTGTGTGTGTGTGTGTGTGTGTGTGTGTGTGTGTGTGTGTGTGTGTGTGTTCACGTTGCCCGGTTAGACTTTAAGAGACGGTGCATTCCAGGAATAGTTTAACCTCACAGTCATTTTCTCCCTCTCTCTCTCTCCCTCTCTCTCTCTCTCTCTCTCTCTCTGAGCTAAAACTGAATCGGAATCATTACATTTGTTATTAAATGATATTTTTTACATTGTTCCAAAAATTTATCCCAAACGTGACAAAGTCTCTTTTATGAGACGACACGCGCTGTAGCATCGTAACAACCTCAGTCACACATTAACTCTGACTGTTCCCAAATCAGTTTTATTTATTTAACGCCAACTCAGCACACATCCTCGCAACTTGTAGGGGGGGAAGGGGGGAGGGGGGTGGTGTTTTGCCCTGCAGTTATTTTAATACGGAAAGCAACTCTGACAAACCTGTTTGCTCTGCATGCTCAAACTCACGTCGGCTCCACACTCTGCAGCTGCTCCACACACACAAATGAGTTTTTCTGCAGAAAAACCAAAGTGCAACAAACAACCAGCTTTTCAATATTCAATAGTCGGGTGCAGTGTGTGTGTGTGTGTGTGTGTGTGTGTGAGTCTGTGTGTGAATGGATGAATTTGTCTGGGACGTTAATATTCCTCCTCCGCCTGACGCATTTCCCCTGCTCCACATATCCATACCGATTTTTTCTTAGCAACCTTTTTTTTTCTTCTTCTTCCAAACCACAACTCTGCAAATTTACACAGAAAAACCACCAGAACTTCCCCAGATGGGACGTTTGGGGAAGTGGCTTCCCTTCCAGCATGTGCGATGTGCGTCGATGCGTCTGGCGTACGTGCTTCTTCAGGGCCGTGGTCGCTTCACACCCGGCCCGTGCTTCTTCCTCTGACACCGATGACACTTTGTTCCTAAACGAAGAGCCTGGGTCCGAGTTGGGTTTTGTCTGTTTGCCCTCACGCCGGGAATAGAACCTGGCCTGGAAAGAGCTGCGGTCGCGCTTCACTGAAAGTCGTTCATCTTGTATGGAGGAGGTGGTAACTGCTGGAAACGCAGGTGCAGGAACGTTCTGGTTCAACAAAAGCCTGCAGCCTTTTCTCAAAACTTCTTCTTCTTCTTCTTCTTCTCTTTAACCACATCCTCAACGTAACCTTCAATCATCCGTCAGTGTGTTTGGCAAGACTTTCCCGAGGATACCAACGTAACCCAAAAATAAAACCTGAAGAACTCAAATCCACGTCTGCTGCCATTCGTGAACTTGCTGCCAAATCTAATGCCAATTAATATTTGAAAGGTGCATTTTTAAAACTGGTGTCTAATTATTGGCCTGCTACATCCAGGTTGCTGAGGAAAGTTAATATAGTACGTTTTTCTGTGGAGGCGTGGATGTGATGATACTGTGATGTCACACTCACCTTTCGTGATGCGTTCACTGACAGCGACCTGACAGAAAAACAGGGAAACAGAAACAATACCTCGTCAGCCTGTTATTTCCTGCGTGCCAATACATTCCTTTCATCCCGACGTATTTTCAACTTTCCATTAACGAGTTCCTTGATGAATATCTGATTTAGTTGCCAGATCAAACCGCCTGGTTCTCCACCCCTGCTGTAGGCTCATGTCAGCAACACAGTGAACGTTATGAAGGAGCATGAAGGGGCTTTTTGATGTATGACACCGAGACCTTCCAGAAGATCTATGGAGGACACATGGTGGCTGGGATGTGAAAGGATCCCAGGGGCGGTGAACAATGTGCGGATTGAGTGTGACTGAGAGAGGAGGAGGAGGAGGAGGAAGGGAAAAAAGAAGGCATCAAGGAAGAGGAGAAAAGCTGGGGGCTTCAACCCTAAAGGGCAACAAGCACCAACTTCAGAAGACCTGCAGGAAATAGATTTATTTTCTTTTTCCTTTGGAAGGTAGAAGTCAAACCTCCAACAGAGATACGAGTGGAAATTCCCACCAATTCATCACCTCAAAGTGGAAGAGCACATATGCACATACGCATACAGTACACAGTATACAGTATACAGTACACAGTATATAGTATATAGCATACAGTACACAGTACACAGTATACAGTATACAGTATACAGTACACAGCATACAGTACACAGTATACGGTACACAGTATACAGTACACAGTATTACAGTATACAGTATACGGTACACAGTACACAGTACACAGTATACAGTACACAGTATACGGTATACAGTATACGGTACACAGTATACAGTACACAGTATACAGTATAGAGCATAAAGTATACAGTACACAGTATATAGTATAGAGCATACAGTATGCAGTATACAGTACACAGTATACAGTATAGAGCATACAGTATACAGTATAGAGCATACAGTATACAGTACACAGTATATAGTATAGCGCATACAGTATACAGTATACAGTACACAGTATAGAGCATACAGTATAGAGCATACAGTATACAGTACACAGTATAGAGCATACAGTATAGAGCATACAGTATACAGTACACAGTATATAGTATAGAGCATACAGTATACAGTACACAGTATATAGTATAGAGCATACAGTATGCAGTATACAGTACAGAGTATATAGTATAGAGCATACAGTATGCAGTATACAGTACACAGTACACAGTATATAGTATAGAGCATACAGTATAGAGCATACAGTATACAGTACACAGTATATAGTATAGAGCATACAGTATACAGTATACAGTACACAGTATAGAGCATACAGTATACAGTACACAGTATATAGTATAGAGCATACAGTATACAGTACACAATATACAGTATAGAGCATACAGTACACAGTACACAGTATATAGAGTACAGTATACAGTACACAGTATACAGAGTACAGTACAGTCCAATGTAAATTTTACATTGGACAAGGGGCTTGATCGCAAACGTCCCATCATATATCCATTACACTGAATTACAGCATTACACACATGTGCATATACATTACATACATATGCACAGTGTTGCACATGGATGCACATGGATGCACACATGCAAAGAAACACGAACTTAACCCCTTCATCTCTCACATGACTCAGGAGCAGTGACACCAGAGCGTAGGCCGGGGTCAGAGAGCGTGACCTGCCCTTCCTCCTGATCGCTGTGGTTTTCTGTTTATTTACACATCAGTTGTGGCGGCGACATCGAAGCTGGCACTGTATCCATGTTGCCACACAGCTCCATGTTGTTACTGATGTTTGGTAACCTGCGCTGGTTTCTGGGTTATTAGTGAGTAGTTGTGGGAGTTGCTGACTTCCGAATGCATGTCGGATTTTATGAGACAATAAATGTCAAACATCTCTTTTTCTCACACACACACACACACACAAGCACGCGCGCACGCACGCACAAATGCACACACACAACGCCATTGATCTTTCTTGCTCTCACGCATACGGAGTCATTAAAAACCGGAGAGTCCTGAATTTTACTGGGGACAATTAAACATAACAATGCTCATTTTCTCATGAACTAATTCTGTTGAAATAATGAACATGGTATTTAACATCTGCACTTTGACAAAAAAAATAAATAAAGAAACACAATCAATGGTTCGATGATCAATGAAGATATGGGGACAAAGCTCGTTGGTAGAGATCCTCACTTCAAATCTGGGTGCCCCCTTAACGATCTTTACATAACGTTCTTTACATTTTCCTACTTTTAACTTGGGTCTGCTATTTTCTGTTATCGTCCCATAAAGGACAAAACCGTAAACGTTTAGCATACACCCGTCAGGTCTGTAGGGGCCACGGGTATTTGATATTGACAACGAATGGGGAGATAATTTTTCTTAATTATAGTTTCTGAAAGCGACACCGTGTCTTGACATTTAAATGTGTTTCTGTGAAACCAAACAGGCCTGACGGGCGTCCATGCATCCACTACCAACAACACAGGGATCTTGGCATCAAAGGTGCCGCTCCCCGATGAACACATGAGCTGTTTCACCACTCATGAATGAAATTTTGCATTATTTTTCTTGTTTTAAATGTTACTGTCAGTTTGGCTTCAACACAAATACGATGGTGATATTGCTACTGGAGACCTTTCGGGTTACAGTTAGTAGCTTTACGTCTCGGTCGCCAGTGTTTTCGTTTTTAAAAGCGTCCCTTTCCAACTAAGGACATCATCACATGACCATTTGCGTACGCTGGGCATGCCTGCACTGGCGTCTACTGCAATTGGTTGCTGCGGAAACGCAGAAAATAAAAAAAACAACAATGGCGAAAAGTAAAAGCGGTGACGCAGAAATTAAGTGTTGAAGTTAAAGTGTTATTAGTGGTTTTGCTGCACCACAGGTAGTAATATTGTGTCTTATAAAAAAAAACAGGAAGCAAATGCATGTAATTGCATCGTTAAGTTCGCAGATAACCGTTTTTGCCTGTTCACACGAGCTAAAACGCTGCGGCTAAACTAAAACTGAGCAAATCAGATTTGGGCAGTTTATCGTTTTTTGTTTGTTTGTTTGTTTGCTTTCTCAAGAACTCGTGTCACGTGAAAAGCAGGTGTATTAGTACCGCGTCCAATGTGACTTAAAACAAAAAGTAGTGATCATTCAACAGTTAATCACAGTGATCATTCAACAGTTAATCACAGTGATCATTCAACAGTTAATCACAGTGATCATTCAACACTTAATCTCTCCGTAACTCATAATCCGTCCATTCATCCGGTAATAAGTCCCATTTAGATGAATCATGGGACACGTTGCTTATAAGTGAGTCTCTTGTTTTCCAGTTCACTGATTTGAAAATAAACCAACGGCTGCTGGGTTGGTAAATGTTACAGAGTGCACGAGCGTAACGATTTTACACTGACACCAGTGGGATCCTGCATGAACCTGCGATGACTGTGTGTGTGTGTGTGTGTGTGTCAGCTCTCCCTATGTAAACACCCGGTGGCCGTCAGCGTTTCACACTGTGGAACCTGGTGACAGCCGTGTTCCACAGCTGCTTCGCGCTCGCCGCCTCATTGTGCTTGTTTGTATATTTAGCTGCTCTCCTCCACTTCCTGTGCTGTTGACGCTGGCAAAGCACACAACACCCCCCCACCCACCCACAACACCCCCCTCCCCTACCCACCCACCCACCCCCCTTCCTCCCTCACGCCCTCCATCTCTTCAGAGAAACTGTGATGTCACTCGCAGAGACAATAACAACGCCACTGGACGGACGGCCATGTTTAAAATCTTTGGCCCGAAATGGAAAAATGAGCGTGTAAAAGTCTAAATGAAGGTTGGAGAGGGAGGAAGCAGCAGATATTACTCACAGCCACATTTTATACTTCGCTATTCTGGGGCCCGCCGTCACTGCTTCATTGAGAACTTCCTGTACTTGTGTGCGACTCATTTTTCCGAGGGTCACAGTTTGGATTTTAAAATGTAACGTCACGAGGTTTAACGGCGCAGGTTTGGATGGGCCACGCCCCCTGATGCACATGATGTGCTGCTCCCAGACGTGAACTTTGAAGTTTGTGCCAGAAAAGAAACACAAATATCTTACAACACCTGCATCTAGCAACACGGGAAGCTACATGTTTACGCATGCTACTTTTAACCGTTCATAACCCGTTAACGACAACAGTTTTATTTCCGTCTGACAGGTTTATGGGTTAATATAGTTTTAGGAGTAAAGGTTTCTTACTTTATTAGGTTTGTTTCTGATAAATCAGATAATTCCCAATAGATCATAATACTAATAACTAAATCATAATAGATCTTCGTAGAAAGACTGAGTCATATATCAGTTTATTTCCATTCATTATGATATTTATGACTACGATCATTACGAAATGTCTTCCACTGTAAACAAATAAAAAAATGTAATAACATTTCATATTAATTGCTGTGTCAGCTATTGGCTCGAGTGTAAGTAAAGGCAGCTGTTCTTCTGCTGTTGACCCTGAGGGATGTTTCCATACATACCTGCTGCAGACCAGCAGAAGATGATGTTGAGGTTGCATGTCGCGGCCGTGACCCCTGTTTGAACTCTGGCGGCTGGACCGCGTCTGTTTGCTTCGTCCCGACACAGGCTGCTGCAGTGATGGAGGAAGTTGACAAGAGGACAGGAGAGGGGGGGGGAAAGTCTGTTAATTAGATCAGGATATTGACAGGAAGTTAATTGACACGCGCACACGGAAGCAGACGCAGAGTTGGGGGGGTGGGGGGGTGGACAGACGAGAGCGGAGAGATGCAGCCGTCAACTCAACTCAACTCCCTCAGTCCAACCAATATGAGCCAATGCTATTTTTACCCAAATGTGAAATCTGATTAACTTCACTGTCTCCGTCGCGTCTGGTCAGAAGAAAGACGGCGTTTGAAGTCTGAAGTTAGTCACGTCTGTCTGGGTCATAAAAAAAGCCTTTATCCTCCATCTTAACACAATAACCCAGTCAATAACAGTGTCTGGAAACACACACACACACATACACACACATACGGTGGACTATCCCAGTATTCATGAAGATACTGTTCACTCGGTGACAAAACAAAAAGTAAACAAAACTTTTTTTTAAAAAAGTAAATTGATTTTTTTTAATAAAAAAAAAGCTAAAATATAAATATTATTCAGTGCTGTCGTCACATACACAAAAAGGTAGATTTGGTTATTGACTTGTGTTTTTATTTATTTAAAAAC
>JAFBJQ010002258.1:30000-31974 GCA_016785345.1 Trinectes maculatus
AGTGTGGAGTCAATACCAGGACCGGTCTGGACTCACAGGTGAAGCTGATGGAGGAGATGGAGGAGTTTATCAGCTTGTGATAAAAGAAACATTGTCAGACGGAATTGAGAACGTGTTGCTTTGTGTTGATTGAATAGGTGTGTTTGATGGGTTGTGTACCTGCAGTTGGATGCGTTGTGTACCTGCAGTTTGATGGGTTGTGTACGTGCAGTTGGATGGGTTGTGTACCTGCAGTTGGATGCGTTGTGTACCTGCAGTTTGATGGGTTGTGTACCTGCAGAGGTGATTTTTGGGGACATTTACCACCTCAGCCCTCAGACGGTCTGTGAGATGTTCTCTGTGCCGCAAGTCTGTCTCACACACACTCACACACACACACACACACACACACACACACACACACTGCGTCACAGACAGTGTCAGTGATGAGAGGAGGTGATATCTCCACTGCTGAGAAAGTCATCTGACACACACACACACGCACACACACACACAGTACATACGTACCCCCTGAGGTGTTTCTACCACCTGTGCTGTGGATGTTTTCTACAGTTTCCCTGCGAGGCAGAAAAACACAGTGTACCATCGCGTGTGTGTCTTTGACAGCCCGTACCCATCTGTCATGATGTGTCTCACTCTCTCTGGTGCATGGCTGTGATTCTGCCTGTGTCACGGAGCGACGGCGAGGGCGAGGGCGAGGGCGAGGGCGAGGCAGGGCCCTTGGCTTTTGGCCCATTGTACAAAGCTGGAGCTTTTTGAGATCAACTCACAGCACTGATGTCCAGCTGTCTGTGTGGAATCAGTGGAATCAGTGTGTCCTGTCGTTATTTAACCCCGCGTTCTCTCCCACATTCGTCATCCACGTTTTCATCAGTGCATCTCGCCATCAAAGGCACCGCAGCCTCAGACTTTTGGAAATCGAATCCACTTATCATCGCCAAAACAAACGAAAAAGAAAATTAGTCATCCTGTTGTCTGCAGGATAATTACGGGAACAATTTCCACTCTTAATGTGTGTGTGTGTGTGTGTGTGTGTGTGTGTGTGTGTGCATGATAAGATCAGCTGCGGCTGGAAGGTGCCAGTCTGACGATATGTCGTGTTTTCATATACAAACAAACACTGACCTGCCGCGTGACCCGCGAGCGAGACGGCGTCCAGTCGATGATCCTCATCCTGTCACAGGGTTCAGTCCAGCAGTGGAAAACATGGACGTCGGCAACATCTGTCACACACACACACACACGCAGAAACAGACACAGAGAGAGAGAGAGAGATTAGTCAGCAAAGTCACGACTGCTTCACCAATGTTTACTTCATATATTCATCCAGAAATCATCAGAATATATGAAGGACAGATCATTTTCTGTCGACTGTGCAGCTGCTGCCTGTGTGTGTGTCTGTGTGTGTGTGTGTGTGTGTGTGTGTGTGTGTGTGTGTGTGTGTGTGTGAATAATCCAGTCAAACCACGTCGCTGATACAACCTGCTGTCAAACACACACTGTCACACTGAGAGTGGTTACAGTTCATATTTAAATCCATCAAACACACAAACGCTCTCACACGAGAGGTCAGACCTCACACTGTGCATCACACACGCACACACACACACACAGCTGATTGGTGGATTCCAAACAGGTTGCTGTCAGACTGTCAGAGTGAGCCGTGATGATTCGCTGTTGCCTCGCTTGATCCATTTTACATAAGAACAGCAACTAATCTGCTGGCGATTGCGCAGACGTTGCGTGCGTTGTGTAGCAGTATGTGTATTTGTGTGTGTGTGTGTGTGTGTGTGTGTGTGCACATCTGGGAGCTGCGTGATGTGTCAGTTGACATATGTGTTTGTGCGTGTGCATGTGTGTCAGAGAGAAAAGCGCAGTAAAACATAAGAGCTTTTGTCTTTTAAGCTTTGTCTGTGTTGCAGTATGAAAAAATCATATATATATATATATATATATATATATATATATATATAT
>JAFBJQ010002258.1:43664-74898 GCA_016785345.1 Trinectes maculatus
AGTCCAAGAATGGACAGAAGATGAATGAGAGAGGGAGGGGGAGAGGGAGAGAGAGGGAGAGAGGGAGAGAAAGGCAGCAAGGACAGCAAATAAATAACAAACCAAGTTGGCGATGAAGTTTCAGAAGAAAACGCATATAAACATAAACGATAGAGAGAATGTAACAGATACATGTCAGAGAGACAGCCAAGCAGTTCAGATGTCGGGGTTCCCCCCTCACCCCCCCCCCCTCCCCTCGCAGAGCGAATGTTGTCAGCAGATTCTTTTCTTTTTAAAAGCGATGACTCGGCGTGTACGTTACCAGGCCTGAAGGTACATAAACACATATTAACACACAAACATACACAGTGTGAGACTGAGAGAAGAAATCTGAGCAGATAACATATAGACTATTAATTAAGACTACTGTATTAATATTACTACAATATAGCATTACTATAATATAACAATACTATAATATAATATTACTATAACGTAACATTACCATAATATAACATTACTATAATATAACATTACCATAATATAACATTACTATCATATAATTATAATATAATATAACTATAATATAACATTACTATAATATAACATTACCATAATATAACATTACTATCATATAATTATAATATAATATAACTATAATATAATATTACTATAATATAACATTACCATAATATAACATTACTATAATATAATGATAATATAATATAATAATATAATATTACTATAGCAGATTGCAGATGTTACGTTTCACTGACAGATTAAAAATATTTTTAAAATGTCAGCTGTTGAAAAGAAAGGGGAAAAGGGAACAATCAATATCCGATGCTGGTTTTGAAGGAGGATCCACACAAAGCAGAAATGTGTGTTTGTTTCCTCAAATGAAGCGAGGGAACTTGGAGACATTAGTGGTCTTGTGCGACAGGATTGTGGGTGAAGGAGTAAGTAACACAACGACCTCACAGTGACAAAAGCTAAAAGTCGTACGCCTGCCGTTCCCAGATTGAATACGTTCAAATAGAATGAAATCATATTTTGATCTTTTGTTGTGGTAGTCAAGATGAATTAGCAGTAATTAATTAATTACATCTCTTTGATTCATTGTTTAATCATCTGCAGCGTTAATATGATGAAACATTCATGTATCATGTCACATGTATTTGTTTTTCCCTCTGCATGATTGTATTATATGTGTGTATGTGTTCCTTCTCTGACCTCCGGGTCGTGAACCCGTGGTTTTGTTCGGTCGCCAGCAGGCGTCTTGGTGCGAGGTTGTGTTGTGCAGTGAAACAGCGAGGTTGAGCCAAAGTTCATCCAGGTCACAGGGGCCAGACGGACAATGTGTATGTGTGTGTGTATGTGTACGTGTGTGTGTGTGTGTGTGTGTGTGTGTGTGTGTGTGTGCGTGCGCATGCAGGAGGCGGCGTGTGCCCGTGGCTGCCTGCCATACCTGCAGTGTTCCTCTGACGGCTGTGTGTGACTTTGTCCGTGTGTTGTGAAACAAATGGAGAGCGTCTCACTTGGCACCGTGTCCCCGTGTGAGCGGCTTAATGAGCTGGTACCTGGCAGCCAATCACGGTCACCGGCAGCCTCCGAGGTCACACCGAGCCGTTGTGTGTAAACAGTGCGGTCGGCCCGCCTACGGTTGACGCACACCTGACAAGAAACACACACACACACACATGAGGTGGGGTCACGGTGGTCAGGGCACAATTTTAGCAGATAAACACACACAACCAGCTGAGTGTGTTTATACTCATGTGTCTGTGTGTGTTTGTGTGTGTGGGGGTGGGGGGTATATATGTTGATATATGTTTCCCCTGGAAAATGACACAATATTATTTGCTGACTCAAACTGAACATGCCCACACACACACACACACACACACACACACACGCACACACACACAAACATTAAATTGATTCAAATATGGCTCAAATATCACATATCAAAAAAAGTTGTACAAAATTAGCATCGGAGGCAATTGGAACATATTCCTCACATATTGGCTAGGTCAAAGGTCATATCCAAATTAATTTAATTAATTTGGAGTTATTAATATAACTGTAGTTATGAACACTGTCTGTGTGTGAGCTCCTACACTTAATAACAACTTCAGTGGGGTTTTTAAACCTGATTTAAAAATCATATTTCTGTCTTGATCACCAGCGACACACGCGTTGTGTACCGATGGAAACATTAATGTGTCTGTCGGACATGAACTCTTCACGCTGACGTTCAATCGGCCTCTTATTGTGTCAGACTATGTCAATATTATCTGTCTGTCCCAACGGGGAAGTGAATCTCCCTCACTCACACACACACACACACACACACACACACACAGTCTCCCCCTACCACAACAGTGTTGTCATGTGCGGACAGTGTGTTTGTATGGGCCGGGTCTTGTTTGCAGTGGGGGTGTTGTGGCTCCATGTCCCACTCTGTCTAGTCCACTCGTCCTCCCACACCCTGTCCTCAGTCCACCCTCTGTCTCCGGACACACACACACACACACACACACACACACACACACACACACACTGCGGCTCTGCAGTAGATATGAACTGAGGGGGTGGATCTGACTTCAGGGAGCCACTGGATGTGATGGTTGAACTTGTAACCATTAAAACGACGACACTCGCCTTGAACTTGAATGGAACTTAATGTGAGTGTCACATTTTAAGTCCTTTCAAAATAAGATCTCACGTCCAGATCCTAACACAATGCAAAAAGATGAGATGCATCACAACGAAAAAAAAAAGTTTCTGATGCTTCTTTACTTTGATTGCATCAAACCCAAATGTTTTTTTTCTTTGTTTGTTTATTGGTAGTTTGGGAACTAGGTTAATAATGAAAGTCACTAAAAGTCAAGTCCAGGTTAAGTCAGTCATTTTTGTTGTTGACTTGGGTCCAAGTCTTTTGGGTCATTTGGGTCTTCAGGGGTTCACGTGTCAAATAACACAGGTACGCACAAAAGCCAGAATCCAAAATCAATTCCGGTTCTCGCTTTTATGATAAAGTCCTAATTTCAATCACCTCACTGAACAAAACTACATCAATTCATTTTGGATTTGACATCTCCAGACATCGACACACAACAGCCTAGTACTCGGCCTTCCTGCACCATTTCCTGTTATTATCACCGCGCAGGGAGCTGGACTCATAATGACCAGACTCCTCCTGCATTTATCTGCCGCCCGCAAAATCTATTCGTCTCCAAAGAGGGAAGCAATTCGACATTTCTGCAAAGTCACAGTTGTTATTTTACGTACTTGTCCTTTTCATTGCACAGAATGGATATATTTATACGACTTTCACAAACAGCGTGTTGACCGTTCCTTCGCGCTCAGACGGAAAACCCATGAAGGGAGTTTATCGCCCAGTTGTTCATTAACCCGGAGTCTCGCTCCTCGGAGTCTGGGATCCCAGCTCAGCCGGCAGTATTTTAAGAACGGCTTTATTTGTCCCGGGGCTCTTGGTAACGGTAACTACGCGTTAGCTCATTTCCAGATACCGAGCGAGCTTTACAGAAGTGAAACATGAAGTGAATGTTTTTTTTCTCCCCCCGTCCTGTTTTTCACAAAGAAGTGCAAAGATCCATTTAAGACCCCACAGGTTTTTTTCATCCCTCTCTCTCCCCCCATCACGCTGCTCGACACTCGTCCTTCTCATGAGAACAGGAGGGAAGTGACACGGAAAGAGGAACAGTGTTTTCTTTCTGACCGGAGCTATGTTTGTCTCTGGGTTCTTGGGGGGGGATGTGGTGTAACGTGGTCTCTGTGTTACGACATTTTGCATGTACTCACATCCTCAAAACACACACACACACACACACACACACACACACACACAGAGAGAGAGAGAGAGAGAGAAATATTGAATAAATAGACCTAATAACCCAGAATAACCTTTAGTCCCAGTGATATCATGCTAACGGACACTTTCTAAGGACGCGGCGTCTATTTCTGTTTTATTTAGCTGAATCACAGAATATTGATCAGATATCAATCACAAAATATCCGACTTACAGCTGAGATGGTTCACTCATGATGGGAAGGCGGGTGGTTTGATTCCCGGGGTTCCTCCACCAGAGATCCTGAGCCCCATCCTGCACCTGATGGTTGGACAGTGACAGTGACAGTGTGTCAGTGAGGAGGTAAATAATGTTAACATAGATAGATAGATAGATAGATAGATAGATAGATAGATAGATAGATAGATAGATAGATAGATAGATAGATAGATAGATAGACTTTATTGATCCCAAGTTGGGAAATTACAGTTAACATGCCAGACTCCGTGTGCACATTTTCATCTTTTAGGTCTGAGGTCGGAGGTCGGTGCATACAGACGCCGCCATTAACCACAGGAAACACATCGAGGAGGAAGTGGATGTGATCAAAGCCGCGTTGAACCACGATGGTTAAAAACCTCAGAACGACAATTTCATATACGAATGAATCACATGGAACAGGATACAGGGGTATTGTGGGTCATACATGTGTGTCGTGCGTCTCCACTCTCTGTTTATTTGTTTATTCTGAATGTTTGTGCGTTGTGTAGGTTATTGCTATGTGTGCGTATGAACGTATGCGCCGCAGTGTATCATTAGCAAGAAGTCAATGCAGTGGAAACTCTGACAGCGCAGGTGTGTCACAGCCTTCCAGGCTTTATCTCATGTGAGAAACCAGGTGTATCAGCCAATTAACACACACCCAATGCACACTCAAAGGGATAAACACACACACACAACATTAATGGTGGTAACAACACTGGGTACAAAGGCAAAGTTAAGCCGTTAAACTGAAGAAGATAATGAGGTAGTATCTTCATTTCTATTATTCAGGGTGTATCGTGGGATTCAAGAGAAGTCACGCCGACAACAATGTTGACGATGCAGAATCTCTATCTCGTTTTGGGGTTTTTTTTTAGCCCAATCATGAAGAGGACCGTTTCAAACTGTCCAAAATGTCTCACTTCAAACACGTCTTCAAACACGTCTTCAAACACGTCTTCAAACAGCGTCTTCAGCTAATGACCACGTCACCACCGGCCTTTCTCTCTCCGACAGTATCACTCTGCCTCGCTCCACTGTTGACAGCTGGAAAGTCCGAGGACAGACTTTCCTCAGTCACAGGTCAACACTCAGCTTCCTCTCTTTCTTTCTTTTAACCCCCATACAGCAGCACCACCCGCCCACCCCTCCACCACCCCCACCTCCCGTCTGTTTCTCTGGATGCCGACAATGGCATTTTCTGTGAGCAACTGACTAAGACTCAAAAGAATGTGAGTCTCTGTGTTTGTGCGAGTGTATGTGTGTGTGTGTGTGTGTGTGTGTCTGTGTGTGTGTGTGTCCCTCTCCGTACTGTCACAGGCTGTCAGGACCAGTAAGACAGCAGAGATGAGGACTGCTGGGTTTCAGTCTCCCATTGTGGCCGGGTTCGGGTCACGGACTCAGTCTGAGTGTCAGAAAAGGTCAGAGAGAGAGAGAAAACAAAGCCTAGCTACTTTAAATGTATAAGTGTGTGTGTGTGTGTGTGTGTGAGTGTGTGTGTGTGTGTGTGTGAGAGAGAGAGAGAGCAGTGCAGAATGAGCTATTCAACAAACAGATACACTGTATATAGCGTTTTTGGGAGTTAGATACGTAGTCTTGTCAAATACATTTCAAATCATGATTATTCAACTCGTTTTTAGCTGCACACTTGTGATTGTTTTTACTTCAAATAATTTTACACTTCCACTTAAAGAAAACCAAGTTCTCTCCAAACATCCATAAACATTGATATTTATATAGATACATACTTCAGATCCCTTCCTTGGATCTGATTCCCTGCTGACATGAGCTCACTCTATGCAGACGACACCCAACTAAATCTGTCTTTCCCATCAGGTGGCGCCTGACATGAATCCTGGCTTGTTTCTCAGACACATCCATGTGGATGAAGGTCACGTCATCTTCTTCTGAAGAATGGGTTTTTATGATTTAGTTTTCGTCTCAGTGTCGTCTTTGTCTCCATATGATGTCATCCTTCAAAATGAATATGAGAAAGCTTAGTGGTGAGAAAGAGGGAAAAAACACTGACTCCTAGAACAAGTGAGTGTGTCAGTAGGCATGTGTGTATTTGTCTCTGGGTACACGCATGTGTTTTGCATAAGAGTGCTGTTTTCCAGGTCCTGAGACAGGAAGTGTTACCTTAGCGACATGAGGAAAACACAGGAAGTACAAACTGCGTGCTTTGAATTCCAGTGTTACATCAGTGATGGAGGGAGGGAGGGAGAGAGAGAGTGAGAGAGTGAGAGAGAGAACAATGAGCAGCACACACAGTTTGACCACAAAGACACAAACGTCCAAACTGGAGGGCTGGAGTCGCACAGATGGTTGGACACACACAAAAGGTCAATTATGAAGCTGTGGAAAGAAAAGACAATTATGTTGGACGAGGACGAATACACACATATCTCCAGAAACAGTCGCAGCAGGAATGTCACTGTGCCGATAAACATACAGACGGAAGACAGACGGAAGACGTCCCTCTGGACGGTTGTGTCTGATAGATCAGTCCGGGACGACGTGAGCATATGGAAGACTCTCCAAAACAAGGATTTGTCCTTTGTCCTTCTGCTGTAAGAGAAGAGACTTTTTCTCCCGAGTCAGGCTGCAGTAAAAGTTGCCGGTCAACGTGAGTGATGAGCGCACTTACACAACTGTCCTCCATGTGTCCCCGGTCAGTTTATATTTAGACGACTCCTGCAGGAGGTGACGAGAGCAGAGATGCTCCTGCACGAACAGAAATGATTTCACATAAATCGTCTCTATCGCACTTCACACTCCCAAACACAAGTTTGTGAACACAAAGAGACGTTGTCCATGCTGTGCACGTCTCCGGGATGTTGGACAGAAGTTGCCTCCTGCAGAACGTGCATGAATGGAACGAGGGGAATAATGGCATTTTAAAAGCTGTTTCGTTTACTTTGAGCAGCATGCACTTCCTGTTACCGACGTCGTTAGCGAGCTAATTTAAAGCTGATGACCCGTGTCCAGATGTAAAGACTCATCCTACGTCTCAGACTCAGTCTGCCGGGACGATTCAGGATTGGATTCTGCAGCAACCATTAACAGCACATATACCGTACACCACCACCTCATCTTCACATTCACACAACCAGCTCGTCCCCTCAGGCCGTTACAACCTCCACCTTCTGCTGTGTGGCCTAACATCACCCCTCTCTTACCCGTCTCCCGTCTCTCGCTCCATCACTCTTCCTCTCCTCCCCTCAGCTCTTTGTGTTATTCTGTTGGCACAGATTATTCCTGGCCAAACATTGGTGGGATTTACTCCACTGCTGCCGCCGCTGGCTCCCGTCCCTCTCTCCACCCGCTTCCTGAGCTCATCTCATCTTATCCTCCATCATCTATCACCCCCTTCTTCTCTCCTTTTAACCTCCTCACTACCTGTTTTCTTCTATGTCCTCAAACTCCTTCCTCCCATCATCATCATCATCCTCCCCCCCATCCTTTTCAGCATCACACAAACAAACGTACTATAAGTGGACACTCATCTGTTGACATTAATGACATCATCTGATATCTTGATGTGCAGATCAGCGTTGCATTATGGGTTGGCAGCCTGATGGAGGTGTCCCATAGCGTCTGAATCCTGCACCACGCACTTTCAAAGTCTTGTGAAAAAGTTCTCTCCGTCCTCTCTCCCTCTGTGCTCTGACAGTGTGATACATTGGGGGCATTATCTCTCCATTATCCGTCCATCCCATAATCGTTCCCCTCACCTCGCCTGGCGTCTCTGGAGAATATTAATCAGCTCACAGATGACTCTAATCGCGGCTCTGGGGCTATAACGGGAGCCGCAGTCCATCAGGCTCAGACCGCGCTCATGCAGGAACAGTTTCCAATTAGCCTGCGACTGCGTCTCCTACTCTGGACTCTGTTATGTTCGTATCAATCACAAACCAAAAAGTACGAGCACGTACTGATGTGTCGCTGTTAGAACAACCGATACACACAAGCAGTTTGTCCAGTAAACACCCAGCTTCTCCAGTCTCAGCTGTCACTGTCGATGTCGATGTATCGATGTTGTCGCTTGCGTTACAGAGTCTGTAAAACCCTTTGTGACGGAAATGTTGATTTTTGGCCGCACACCATAACCTGACCTGACTCGACTTGATCACACAGCAAGTCAGGGGATGTTGAGCCTCCGAAGTGTTCCAGGGATGTTGAGCCTCTGAAGGGTTCCAGGGATATTACAGTGATTTTTTTTTTTTTTTTTTTTGCTGCAGTTTTATGACTCTTAGCCCAGTTTCACGGTGCCAAGAGCTCAGCTCCATTGAGCGTCGATGAGATTAGGTGGAGTCTACGCTGTGCAACAACACTGTTCAGTCAGCGACACAGCAATGCAGGCGTTAGACAAAACTATGACAGTTTCATTATACGAGGCAGGTTTGGGAAGCTGGAGGTAAAAAAAGGAAAAGGAGGAAAGTGGGCAAGATGGAGATGGGGCTCGTATCATATGAGTGAGACATAAACATAAAGATATAAAGGAAATGGCTCCCAAAAAACAACTCAACTTGACCTATCTGTGTGTGCATATCTGTGTGTGTGTGTGTGTGTGTGTGTGTGTGTGCGTGTGTGTGTGTGTGTGTGTGTGTGTGTGTGTGTGTGTGTGTGTAAAGGCCTCTTGGACACAGTGACTTTCATGATAGGCATTTGTGGATCATGGGATTCTATTCTGATATTTGATGTATATTATATATACACACACACACATATATATATATATATATATATATATATATAATTGATGATATAATTTTGGGGGATTAGCATTTTTAGTCACTTGATACTTTAAGTACCTGCTGAGTCGCACACTCGGAGCATGAAGCCAAGTTTATCCCATAAATCCTCTCTGCAGCAGGGAAGTGTGTTTCAGTGTTTCAGTCCAAATGGCAGAAGGAGAAAAGGGCAAAAGATGAAAGAATCAAATGCCCCCCCCCCCCCGACAGACTTCTGCTCTGCAGAATGAGCGTGATTATGAATGGTTGCCCCGGGGGAGGATGAGAAGAGGAGGAGGAGGAGGAGAGCAGAGAAGAGGAGGAGAGAAGAGAGGGATGAAAGGAGGAGAAGACAGGACGATCAGAGGCTGAGGAATGTTCTCCATGGGGGGGGGGGGGGGGGGGGCCCCCGGGGGGGGGGGGGGGGGGGGGGGGGGGGGGCCGGGGGGGGGGGAGAGCGACAGCGAGCCACAGCACCTGTTGGATCATCTGTGCTTTAAAACGCTTAATCACTGTCTCTGGTTACACACACACACACACACACACACACACACACACAGGCCACAGCATGCACACACATCACCTTTAGGCTCCACTGTTCTCTGCCCTGCCAGGAGTATCTTGTAACCACATTGTCCAAAACACACACACACACACAGAGAGAGAGAGAGAGAGAGAGAGAGAGAGAGAGAGCATGGGGGACAGGGTGTATAATATTATAGCAGCCACCTGACTACCATATAGATTACCACCACCACAGTTAAAACACATGCCACTGCACTGTATACAGGAACACAATGGCTGACAATCCGCATGCCAGGCAGTGCAGTGATGCCAGCCAGCTCCCTGTGTGATTCCAGAGCAGTGGAGGAATTTCGAGGATTATTTTTGTGCTTCGACTCCGACCGTCAGTATTTTTCATGTGGGTGCTCTAGCTTGCAAGAGTCGACAAATAATGACTCACTCCATTTGCCGGTTGATAAAAGCAGACCAGATTTTACAGACTTCGTTTTCTTTTTTTTTTTCAACATTTTCAGACAACAAAGTGATTTATTTTAACAACATGGGAATAAAGTCCTTTACAATTGCTGAGTAGATTACTGCCTTTTTATCTCGCTCAAACAGTGAGTTCATTCCGCGCCTTCGTCTTTCACGTTTCCTGTCGGGTAATGATTGAACAACTCAACTTGACCTTGCATGCAGCGCATATCTATGTGTGTGTTTGTGTGTGTGTGTGCAAAGGCCTCTTGGATACAGTGACTTTCATGATAGGCATTTGTGGATCATGGAATTCTATTCTGATATTTGATGTATATTATATATACACACACACACACACACACACATATATATATATATATATATAATTGATGATATAATTTTTGGGGATTAGCATTTTTAGTCACTTGATACTTTAAGTACATGCTGAGTCGCACACTCGGAGCATGAAGCCAAGTTTATCCCATAAATCCTCTCTGCAGCAGAGAAGTGTGTTTCAGTGTTTGAGTCCAAATGGCAGAAGGAGAAAAGGGCAAAAGATGAAAGAATAAAATGTCCCCCCCCCCCCGACAGACTTCTGCTCTGCAGAGTGAGCGTGATTATGAATGGCTGCCCCCGGGGGAGGATGAGAGGAGGAGGTGGAGGAGAGCAGAGAAGAGGAGGAGAGAAGAGAGGGATGAAAGGAGGAGAAGCTTCTGCTCTGCAGAGTGAGCGTGATTATGAATGGCTGCCCCCGGGGGAGGATGAGAGGAGGAGGTGGAGGAGAGCAGAGAAGAGGAGGAGAGAAGAGAGGGATGAAAGGAGGAGAAGACAGGACGATCAGAGGCTGAGGAATGTTCTCCATTGGGTGGGGGGGGGGGCACACACACACACACACGAGGACCAAAACACACACAATACCACAAGCATCTAAATGCATGAGCTCGCACTGATGTCAAACAGTAAACACACAATGCACTGCACACACACGTGTGTGCGCACACATGCAACCGCACAAACGCACCGATGCCCAAACCCGGACCTGCCTCACCTGCACTGTCCCACATCGCCTTAAACGCCCCCTGTTGGCAGAGAGGTGGAGGACGGGCTGTAGCGTGAGGTGGGATTTTATGGAAAGATCAGGGATGAGGAGTTACACGAAGAAGTGTGCGAGTGTTTGTGTGTGTGTATACACGTGTATGTGTGTGTATGTGTATGTGTGCGTGTGTGTGTGTGTGTGTGTGTAGCTAGGCTATAAATCCCAAGGGGGACTGCAGGGAGACACAGCTGTTTCACAGGCGTCCAGATGTCAGCGGAGACGGAGCCGGAGCAGCACGGAGAGGGACATGCACAGGCCCATACTGTACACATCAAAGACAGTCACGTATCACACACACACACACACACACACACACACACACACAGTGCAGATGGCGTTGGGACTCACTGAGAGCATCAGACAACACTTTGAACCCGGTGAACGAGGCTCACCTCCACACTGCTGTTAGCACGCGCTCGGTGGCGGCGGAAGCTGCTGGATGGAGGTTTGGCGTCTTGGCGCCGCGACAGCAGCAGCAGCTGGTCACTGATCGTCTCCAGTTACAGAGACGCAGAGTGAGAGGAACGTTCTCTGACGTTCACCCAGGTGAGAGGGGAATCAGATCACTCATCGTGTGAGGAGTCAAATCTTTGGCTGCAGGTTTTCATGCCTTTACAACAAGTATTGACACAATCGGCTTTTAACTGGGCCCCTGTTCCTTCACTCTGCACATCACACCTTCTCCACCAGCAACACAGGCTCCAGGGGGAAAGGTGAAAGGTCAATTAGGGGCTCAGAGTTTTGAGGGGGGGTGGATTTGTGACAAACAGGAGCTAATGTGACAAAAGTCAACATGTGGAAGAAAGAAAAGCTGCCTAACATTTATTAAAGCAAGTTCGACTTGTTATGCCTGCTAATGTTTTTTGTTTTTTTTTTCCAGGAGACCACACCTCCCGTCAGGTTCGAGCACGCACGCTGCACAGGTTACCTGTAAGAAAGCATTTCCATGATCCGGTTTCTGTCCCTGCTGTAAGATAAACTGTGCCACGGCACAGCGGCACCTTGAATCCGAGCGGCGTGATTGATCCGCTAATCCCACATCCAGTGTTGCAGCTTTACTGTGACACACAGCACAAACGGCAAAACAAAAGCTCGCTTGTGTTGCGTGACGGCCATTGTTGGATACGACGCATCAGCTGTGACGAGGTGGAACATGATGTTCACAGTCGCACAAAAGCATCTTTCAAACAAAAGACCCTGACGGTTATTAGTTTTCATTTTTATTTTTCATTTTTTTTGTTATCTGAGGTCGCTTCTCGACACAGCCGGGAGTTTTCATGCTGCTGAGGAAATTATTTTCCTGTTCATCATATACGAGAACATTCCTTTCTCCCCGAGAGGTGGGAAAACTCACACGGCGTGTGACGGAATGTCATGATCAAACGACACGATGATGAAATGAGCTGCGAGACAAGTCAGCACACAGGGCGCCGTTTGAATAAGCAACCGATGACTCATCATCATCATCCGACATATTTTAGCGTGGCGCTAATATTCGACCGTTATAATACAACTCACGTGTCGTCGGACGTGTCGTCGGACGTGTCGTGTTCCGTGCGGCTGCGCTAACCTGCGTTTGGATTGGGAGGACGATTGATCCGCCCACCAGCGGCTCTCAGGGGGGAGGTGTCGGCAGCGGTTACAATAAAGGTGGATTTATTTGTTGGGAGCTGCATCCTAATTTTTAGGAAACATTAAAAAAAAAAAGTTTTTTATAGAACGTTAATAAATTAGTCACTGAAGGTGGCGCTGTGGTAAAAAAAATAGAGTGAAAAGCGGTGGCAGGCCTGGATATGCAGGTGTTAGAAGACGTGTGTGTGTGTGTGTGTGTGTGTGTGTGTGTGTGTGTGTGTGTGGGAAACAGGAGCTTTCTGCCTGATAGGGGATGAATGCACTTTGTGTAACGCTGAGGGTAACAACAAAGAACAAGTGGATCTGTTTCCCTCTTCAGGATGTTATGAAAGTGAAGGTGGAGCCTTTCTTCTCCTATGTGTACGGGTGGACACACACACACACACACACGCACACACACACACACACACCAGCATGTTAACCTGCATCTGTCACAGCTGCAGGTTCATGTTTGTGGGTAAAGAAAAAATACATAACACACATAAAGTAAAGTGTCTCCTAATGGCCTGTGACCTGACACACACACACACACACACACACACACACACACACGCACACACACACACACACACCACACACACAGACAGACAGACAGACAGACAGACAGACAGACAGACAGATAGACAGATAGATAGATAGATAGATAGATAGATAGATAGATAGATAGATAGATAGATAGATAGATAGATAGATAGATACTTGTTATGACCAGTGACCTGACACACATACGCACACACACACACACACACACACACACAGACACACACACACACACACACACACAGAGTAACAGTAACACAGTCTCAGTGTGCGTGGTCCTGATGTAACATGAACCTCGAGCTGCTTCAGGACACTGATCTGAGATGATTTGAGTTTAAAGGTCAGGCAGAAGGTCAATAAAAGGTCAGAGTTATGTTGTGACCAGGCCTTCACAGAATCGTGCATCTAACTATCAGATGAATGTGTGTGACCGAAACGTGAACCAGAACAGCGACGTCCTGCACTAAGACCCACTGTTTCACTGACCCATCAATCACCTCTGACCTCTGACCTCTGACGACGCAGTTGCTCCGTAATAACGTCACACCACTTCCTCATATTTCCCTCGGTCATTTGCACGTAAACGTGCGTCATCTTTCAGCAGAACTGCTGAAACAACACAAACTGCTCTCACTCAGAGACCAACACGAGCAAACACAAGACAACAGAAGCGTTTCAGTCTAATTAGTCTGAATGCAAACAACACACAACAACACACTATTAAACGAGCCGCATTAACGTTTTCACATCAGTGTGCAGTTTGTTTGTCCTGATTATCCGATTCTACAGTGACGATGGAAACTTGTTTACGTCTCCACCTGACTTAAGGAAAAAACCGGGTCAAAAGGTCAACAGGCAAAACATCTTCATCAGTTTAACAAAACAAATTGACAAATACAAGACGCACATTCATTCATTGGTTCATGGTGACGGTGGTCACTGGGTGATGATGTGACGTGTGATGAGTCACGCTCCCAGCAGCTTCAGCACCAAAGAGCTTCAGCACCACCTGATAAAAGAACCCGACTCCAGCTGTGTCGCTGTGAACCCGACCACAGAAACCAACTCAAACACGCCACGCCGCTCTGAGGTCACAGACACTCGCCCGCCCCAAACAACACTGGAGGTGTGTTCATCCACCACCGGGCCCATCAGGGGCCGCGGCTCTTTGTACGGGCAAAACCCTAATTACAGTTTGGCCCCTCATGAAAAAGCTTCCGCTCTGACATCAAACGCACAAAGTCAGTGTACAGAGTACAAAGGCTTTCATTTTCCCTTTTGTTTCAGATGCCAGCGCAGCAGAAGGAGCGGAGCGGCGAGCAGGAAACGCCGGAGAGATAACGGGATTTAGAAAGAGCCGGCGGAGAGAGGGAGAATTGGACGGAGACAATGGAGGAGACAGAAATGGCGCAGGCAGACAAGAGGACAGACAAACAAAGCATGAACACAAAATGGAAACATGATAAGGATGATGGATGCAGGGAGACGGGCGGGGGGGGGGGGGATGGGGGGGGGGCGGTGGGAGCGGAGGGAGACGGGGGGGGGGGGGGGGGGGGGGGGGGGGGGGGTGGAAACGGCATTGAGTTTGGATGTGGACAAAAAAAATGAGGAGATGAAACAGACGAGGAAAAATAAAGCATAATAATAATAAAGTCTTTTTTCTAATTACTTTCTGTTTCACGTGGTCTCATCTGTGTTTCACTGTGACAGGAGACCAGACACACAATCTCACACACACACACACACATACACACATCTACTCACTGTTTCCAACTCTGTGTGTGTGTGTGTGTGTGTGTGTGTGTGTGTGTGCGTGTGTGTGTGTGTGTGTGTGTGATGGTATGTGAGGATGATAACAGTTTATTCTTTTGCACAAAGACATTTGGCGTGTGTGTGTTTTCCTGTTTGTCAGTAGATTGGACAGACGGTTTACACTGCAGATCCTGTGGAGGTGTGTGTGTGTGTGTGTGTGTGTGTGTGTGTGTGTATGTGTGTATCCACGCCTGCCTTTGTACTTTGTTGCCTGTGAATTTGTCTGTTTTGTCTTCAGAAACAGTTAAAGGTGGAGACGCCGATGACAAACGTCTGTTACCAGTATTATACCAGATTAAAGGAAAATTACAAAGTAGGACATTGTTAATTAAGTTTTCATATCAGACGCAGGTGTATGTATTATCATACTGTTTTTACTTCAAAATACCTTTATTTAATATGTTTCGATCTAAAAGTGTAATTTTTTTATTCTTAAAAACATGTAAATTAAAAAAAAGATATGTTTTCGTGTGGATGTTTTGACTGTGTAAAATTCCGAGCAAACATAAATGGAAAGTAAACACTTCCGATGACTCCTCCGTACACAAACATCTTACAGACGACTTCACCAGCGACTTCCACAGAAGTGTTTACTTCAGCGTGACCCCCCCTCCCCCCGCCCCCCCCCAAAAAAAACATATTAATATGTTTCATTTGTCCAAACGTGACTCGGATAACGGGAAAACAGCCTGTTTCCCAGCAGGAATCAGACCAGCGAGCTATGATTAAAAACAGGGGACAGGAATGGAACTTGTTTTGGGCGACAGAGAGTGAAATACAGCAGAGAGTCGTCCACATATAGAGAAGTGCTTCTCCAGGATAACATCTTCCCAGGTTTACTGGAAACCTGGGAAAACACACTTCCCACTGTCAATCTCTCCACAGCCACTTTTTATCGCTGTCGAGAACATTAAAGTCTCTCTGCTGCTTTTTTTTTTTAAACCCTCCCACCTGTCTCACCCTCTTTCCACACAGCCCCCACCCGTCTTACTACACACACACAGACACACACACACTGTATCCTCACACCAACCTCTCAGGCCCAGCTCTTGACAACAGACTCACAGCCGTCTCCTCCACAGCTTCATAATTGACCTTCTGTGTGCGTCCGGCCATCTGTGTGACTCCGACTGGACATTTCCACCCTGACCTCATCTCCTCCTCCGTCCCCGTCTCCGTCCCCGTCCCCGTCTCTCCCCTCGAGCCCTGCAGGCCTGAACAGAGATGACAGTATCGATCAGTCTCACGCAGGTCCAGGCATCAGTCAGGTATCTGTGTCATTTTGGCCCCAACATGGAGATTTTATCCAAAAACTGGGAAAGGGGTCAAACCACATGGGGATGCACCTTCAGTTAGACCAGTACCAGCAGTAATAAAGTTACTGTGTGTAATGAATCTCTGTTGCCAAACGACAGGAAACAGCAACGTTAACGAATGATTTTGTTTTCTTTTGTTTCGACTCTAATTGGCAGGATGTCGCCGAGCTAATGATGACAAACGCTCCTGATGCAGATGACCTTGGTTGTGACGACGACGACGATGTCGGCGAAACTGTGCCACGTCTCTGCAGATGCACAGGGTCACCTGACCCTCCCCAACGAGCGGCTCAACAGCACCTCTCTGTGGTGAAGATGGAAAAGTCATGCTGGTTGAGAGAGAGAGAGAAACTGTTACAGATGTGTTTAACATCAACGCCACACACATGAAGTCGTCATCTCAAATTCTTTGGACGTTTCCTTTTAATTAATTTCGTTTAATTAAATCCAGATAATTTATGGGCCTTGCTCTTGTTGTTAAACGAGTAAATCGACAGAGTGACTCATATATTCTTGTTTTTTCTCTCGCCTCATGACTCTGTGTGTGTAAACGACTTTGTAACATAATTAGCCGCTTTGCCTCAGAGGCTTTAATGAGACACTAACAGAGACAACGCGTCTCTCAGTCTCCTCCTTTTTTCTTCGCTTTCCATCCCTGCAACTTTGATGTGTTTTAAACATGATGGTGCTAATAAATAAAAAGAGTCTGCATGAAACCATCAGCTGTAACCATGTGTCCTTTGAGAGTCTCTGAGGGGGCGAGGTTAGCTCCTATTGGCTGAGACGTGGTGTGTTACTTCCTGGGTGTGTTACTATTTACACCTGGTTAGTGATTAACCAAGAACCTGCAGGTGAACTTTTTACACTGTGGGGCCCAGAGGAGACCTGAGGAGAAGATGTAAACACCACAGAAAAGACCTTCAGGTCAGACAGGAAGTGGGTTCACTCTACATTGTTTTTCAATAGATTTCTGTTCTGATTGGCTCATCAATTATCATTATTGTTTTTTAATCAGGTCACTTTACAGTCTAATAACAATGTGATTTAGTTTGAACATTAAACTGTAACAAGAAGCCAATTTTTTACACATCTGTGTTACTTAACTCTCAGTTTGTTTCTAATTGTTATATTCCAGTGGATTTATTTACTATAAGCATGAAAGTGGGTGAACATTTCCATCGCTCAACTCGTCTAACAGTTAAACAGCGCCACCTTGTGTCATAAAATGAGAAGATTCCAGTATGATCACAGTGCTGAGTTGAGATAATGGTTTGATGAGGTTAATTATTATTTGATACAACGGAAAACTCAGTTGGACAGAATCAGTGTGTCAGTGATGAGACTGGTCTAATATTATCTGTGTGTGTGTGTGTGTGTGTGTGTGTGTGTGTGTGTGTGTGCGTGTGTGTGTGTGTGTGTGACAGCTCTCTACATGATCATAAATGAGGATGAGGAGGGTGAATGGAATAGGGTGAGATGAAGATGGATTGAACTCATCACCTCAGACCTGGAGCAGACAGACAGATCCATCCCTCATCTGCCTGGTGTGTGTGTGTGTGTGTGTGTGTGTGTGTGTGTGTGTGTGTGTGTGTGTGTGTGTGTGCGTTTGGAGCAGAAAACAGATGTAAGCACAAACATTCACTCATCAACTCATCTGTCTTTGTTTGGCTCTGTGTCAGTGTGTCGTACAGTTGTACATCACTGTGTGTCAGCAGCAGAGATACAGCGCCACACTGTGCTGCTCAAACATCACTACATCACAACATCACTACATCACATCACAACATCACTACATCACAACATTACATCACCACAACATCACATCACAACATCACAACATCTGTCTGACTGACAGTTATAAACCTACATCATCGAAGGTCACTGAGCCAATTAACAGAAATGATTACACTGCATGCAGTACCCGACAAAGACCAATGAGTGGCAGCACTTCACAGCAGGACATATCTACAGGACATATAATTCCCACAATGCATCTCATTATGATCTGATTCATGCTCACTGAGATGGTTTCTTGAATCCACATGTTCATGTCTCAAACTCGAACCTCCATCCTTCACCCACACCCACACACACACACACACACACACACACACACACACACACACACACACACACCTCCCCCCGCCAGAAGACACAAAACAAACAGCTGGTTTTAAAGGCTGAAAACTTTCTACCTGACAAGTAAACCTGACCTGACGCGTGGGGTCGTGACCCCGTACCAGGGTTCAGGGTTCACTGTGAGTGTGTGTGTGTGATCTGCAGGGTAAAGGCTGCAACGGATTAAATGAGGAATTCAAAACGACAATAAACCTTTACAAACAAAACAAATAATCCCCTGATGCAATTCATTTGCCCAGAGCCACATCATCTCAGTCCATCAATCACCCACTGGAATAAGACTCATCCTCCAGGCCTGTTGCCATTTAACACTGATAAGTTACACTCACGTTTCCCTTCATGTGTAAACTGCAATAGTCAAAGTAACCAGCGGGGGGACGGTGCATCTCCAGCAAACGTCTCCACCGCCCTCTATGAAAAGGGTCCGAAAAACAATTTCCCAAAGCGACATAAGTCAAACTAATGGGAGGGTTTTACCTTATCAGAAAACGTTAGCCTCCCCGCGCACGCTGCCTCCAAAAGCAATCTGGTTTGTAGAATAATGTGATTTTGGAAAAAGCAATCTCCCAAAACACAACTGCGCGGACAAACCACCGCAGCGGCAGCGGCAACTTATCACCCTGTGATCTGGCCACACCTGCCGCTGTAAATGGAAAAGTCTGATTGCAGACTGAGTGAAGACTTAAAGCAGTGGATTTGCCAAACGAGAGAACAAACGAGAAGGTGAAAGGAAGGTGGGAGAAATGAAAACCATCCACCTGCTCAGGTTAGATCTGGGTGTCCACACTGGTTCCGGCCCAGTTTACAGGTTTCCTATCCGACCCCTCTCTCTCCATCTCACTTCATGAAGGTGAAAAGAAGATTTCAGACTCTTTGGGGTATCTTTCTCACACACACACACACACACACACACACAATTAAAAAACTACGGCAGTTACTGTGGAAACTGGAGGAGGGTATTTTTAGCGGCGCCGGCGGCTCGGCTCTGTGGACGTTGGATGTCAGGCTTCTGAAATATCCCAATAACTGAACGATCGATCGCTGACACGAGCGCTGAGGCCTGAGAAAAGACAACGTGTTTGTCCTGAAACAAACAGGTGATTGAGATATGGTTATTGTTGTGTGTTCAGGGTCAGAGCCACTGGAGCCACCGACCCCAGGCTGGAGATACAAAGAGATCTGAGATGTTTCTACCAGTGTCGACACGGTGTGAGTAGCAGTGAATATCTTCTCTATAACCCGGAGTGACACCCAGAGTTCCCACCATCCCACACTGCCTTCAGTCACAACCCGTCAATCTGTCACCACACAGCCATCAGCTCGTCACCGTCAGGGTCCACGCTGACTTTGGAGAAGTTGGGTCCAAATGTGCAAACGTCGACAGATCGGGTTGGTTTCAATGTTTGAAGCTAAATTTTTTATTTTTTTTTTTAAAAAAGGGTGTGTTTAGTTTAAATTCACATTATACAGAATCTAAGCGACAATGGAACATGGAATTTCATTTCTTTATATAACTTATATATAACGAGAAAATACTGATCTGGCGCTTTTTAACCCACAAACATAAACACAACCCTCCTCAGGAAAACATGACACATCATAACGCATCAGTGTCCTGTAGGCCAGTGTGTGTTTGGCTCCACAGGACAGACGATCTCCTAAAAAAACCCCATTAGCACCTGAAACAGAAACCATTTACACCATTTGTCTCACGGGATCATTGCTACAAAACGACCGTTGTTTTTTTGGACACTGGTTGAAAATAGGTTGCATTTCTCTCATTAAACGTCTTCTCTCATTATTTATTTTTATTTATCGCTTTGCCAATAACACTTCCTCTGAGAACGCAGGGTTTTTTTGTTTGTTTGGAATATTTCACTTCATCAAGAATACATGCAAACATGTGGTTAAATTAGTTGTGGTGAAATGTACTGACCAATTACTTAATACTACTTTAGCTTCACTTCAATCTCAGGCCTCGGTGTTGTAAACAGAAAGGTCAGAGGCCATGGACACATGCAGCTCCCATGGAAACTGATTGACGGGTCTCTTGTCTTTGCCCTGCTGACCTCTGCTCTCCCTGATCATCAGCTGAACGTCCTCGTCGTCCAGGATGCGGATGAGGTCGCCCTCGGGGTCGCGGTAGTTCAGGGCGATGTCGTCCTCCTTGAAGACGTGTCTGGAGAAGACGCGGAGAGCGAGACATGGACTTCAGACTGAGGCTGATTATTTCCCCCAAATAAAAAGTACTGGGATTAGAGTAATCGGATATTCTTAATTGACCAGAGGTGTGATTGGCTGTCTGTCTGTGGGTGCTGGTCTGTGATTGGCTGGTGACATGTGCAGGTTGAATCCAGCTGAATCTCTGTGACCCTCAATAAGGATAAGAGATCATTTTCCCAGCACAGGGAGTTTAATGATATTTATATCTGCTCCACTTCTCCTAACTGATTGCACTTTTATAGGATGCATTGATCTCTCCTCTCTTCTTCTGCTCACCATCTCCTCACACCTCCTCCTCCTCCTCCACCTCCACCTGATCTCATCATTCTCCCCTTCACTACCAAGCCACATTAAAACCTCAGGACCAGGGTCTCATCCACCCTAGGTCTGAACACAGAAAAACAATAATGAGCAGATGAGCGGCGGAAATGAACTGATTATAAATGGGGAGGACTAATCATCACAGCACTCACCTATCTAAATGACCAGATAATGAGAGATGGGGGGGGGGGGGGGGGGGTTGACCGGGGGGGGGGGGGGGGGGGGGGGGGGCATATGCACCCGGCAGGTGAACAAAGTCACAGGTCCCACAGAAACCAGTCTGACGAGAGTGGTGATTGGCAATTAGCAAATCGCCTCAGGACAGGCTGGTGACTGAATGGTCGTCTACTCATCCCTGTTTCTTTTGGAAATATCCCATTATAACGTCGAATTGGTTAAAAATAATAAAAAAAGGCTTTCATACAACAGGTCAAGTACTTTACAACAGCTTCACATAGCCGAGGTCAAAGGGTCACAGTCAGATTAGTCCTCCTTCACCGGGGGGGTGTGTCTGTGGCACAGTGCTGATCAATTAAAACCGTTACGATGTAAAAAACCTGATGTTTTATATGCAAAAATATTCTAATGGCCGCCTCCTCCGCCCGACCTCGCTGCAACCTTTCATCAGACAGTGTCAGCTCTGTGTTCCATTATCACATTTACAGCAGGTGTGGTGATTCACTCGCTCAGGTGTGAACAATCACCCCCCCTCCTCCCCCCCATCAACAACAAGGAAAAAAAGAAACAGTCTACTAGCAAACAAAAAATAATAACACACTGTTCCTCTCAATCGTTATTTCCCACCTGAGCAAAAATGCAATTAAGAGAAGACGTAAAAGCAGGTCGGTCTTTATCAACCATTATCTATGATAATCATGTTTCCTTCATCAGCGTCACGTTTATCCATTCATTACCTCATGCGGGACAGCAGGTCCTTGTAGGCCGGCTGGATGCTCAGGTCCTCCTGCACACACACGTCTCTGCAAAGCAACACAGGATGAGAGACGGAGAGATTCACCCCTGAAGGCGTAATAAACAGAATCTCATTGAGAAAGTCATAACGATATGTTTCATTTATGCTCTGAGCGGCTGAGGGTGACAATTAACACGCGATTAAAAACGAGTTTCAGCTGCGGAGTCGCTGATCTCAGCACGAAGACAGTTTTCAGGTGAAGTAAAGTATTCAAAGTATTTTTTGTATAAAGCAAAAACAAAAAATCACATTTGAACTGCTCAACTGATTCACTTTAAAAATAACTATAATTTTTTTTAAAACCATCAGCAACTGAAAGGTCAAACCTTTAATGACCTTTCAGATCATATCCAGCCTGAGGTTTAATATAATAATTTAATTATGACAAAATAGGTAATAAACATGTTTACAGACATAAGCCCCTCCTCCTCCTCCTCCTGAACCCACCTGGTGTCGACTCCGGCGGGCGTGAGCAGGAAGCAGCGCAGGCAGCTGTAGGTGTGAGCGCCATCCTCTCCCTCTGAGTCGCTCTCTGGGAGGGGCTTAATGATCTTCACAAAGGACAGTGGGAAAATTCCCGTCTGGTTGTTGACCGTGCCCTGACGGGGGGAGCAAAGGTTCGAGTTAGAGACGTATGGAATCCTCCAGTTTCCATTACGCACGAATAACGACCTCGCCATCTTTGACGAAGACTCACTGACGTCATCACAGACGTCATCACAGACATTCTTCCCATTTTCTGGAAAATCCTGAAACTGATGGAATTTCATTGGAAGCATTTGACCGCGCCACGTCATCTGCTGACTAAATCCAACGCGCCCTGACAACTTTTCTTCCACAGGAAATGATGCATTAACCTCGGACGCCATGAAAGTGTAAAATCCAACACACACGAGCAGTGTGGAAGTTAGCAGAGTGTTTACACTGTTGCATAAGCAACACCATTCCCAGGATCAGTGGGATCCTCACTCTCCACCCCTCCCACCACATCAGCCTCCACCTCTCTCTCTCTCTCTCGCCCGCTCGCAGCCTCGCTCGCACACTCCATCCTCACACCTCACACACGTTTTGTTTTATCAAACGCGCGTCCTGACCTTTCTTTAAGCGCCACGCGTCAGAGCAGGTTTCCTGCCACGCGTGTGCCCGTGTTGCGTTTGCATGTTGCGCGGCTAATTAAAATGTCCCACACGTGCAGTGTGTGTGTGTGTGTGTGGTGTGTGTGTGTGTGTAATCGGCAGAAAGTGGAGCAGAGTGTCACTGTAGCGGCCTGCTGCTTTATGGAGATGACACAGATTTGTTCTGTGAGATAATGGAAAATAATAATAAATTATTTTCCATCCTTCTTGTTTTTTTTTAACTTTTAGTTTCTCTTTCCATTTATCTGTCATAGATGCTCTCTTTCTCTCATCCCTCCCTTTCTGATCCATTTTCAGTCTCTCTCTCTCTCTCTCCTCACCCCCTCCACCTCTTCACCATCTTTCCCATCACTCCCTCTCACTCTCAAACCATCTTTCACTGACTTCCACTCTCCCACACTTTCCCTCCCTCCCTCCCTCTCTCACTGCCTCCCCCCTCTCTCTCTCTCTCCCTCCCTCCCTCTCTCTCTCCGTTCTTACCTCCAGCCAGTCGGCGTTAACTCGTCGCAGCAGGAAGATCACCTCTCCCCTCTTCAGGTTCAACTCCGCCTTGCTGTTGCCGCGAAAGTCAAACATCGCCTGGGACACACAAAGATACACACACACACACACACAAGTCAGTGTGAGGAGGACGGGAAGAAGCGGAGAAGAGACGGTGTGAGCGGACAGGTAAGACTTCACACGTCTTTACCTGATGGAGAATGACGTGACGTGTGTGTGTGTGTGCGTGCGTGCGTGCGTGTGTGTGTGTGTGACAGTGCACGTGCTCGTGTATGAGACACAGGGCGGCAACTTGCTGATTTTCATCACCGTTGATTATGGAGATCATCTGAAGACTGATTTATTGATTAATTGAAATGTCTGGAAAAGTGACCCAAGCCGAGGTCAAAGGTCGAGCGCTTGTTTTTAACAACCTTTAAAAACTCGTCTGACGAGTTTCCGTTTCAGTGACTGTTCGATCAGTGATTTAACTACATCACATCCTGATGCAAGTGCGACACACAACATGATGGCTGTGTGCAAGCACACCCACGTGTGTGTCAGTGAGTTTGTGTTTATCGTGCATGTGTGAAAAAGTGTGTGTGTGGGGGGGGGGGGGGATTAAGTAAAGATGTTTGAATTTGCAATTTGCAAAAGTGATAAAGCCTTAGACACCCCGCTGAAAGGCAAGTGTGTGTGTGTGTGTGTGTGTGTGTGTGTGTGCGTGTGTGTGTGTGTGTGTCCACCACAGCTGAATTAACACTGAGAGAACAGCTCAGCAACTCCGTCTCAGTTGGAGAGCTGTCAGGAGAGATGGTTAAACAACAGTTGGAGGAAACAGGAAGAAGCACCTCCACAAAAAGCACAAACGAGGAGCGGTAGCAGGAAAGGCAGTGGGACGGAGGTGAAGAAGAGGAGGAGGAGGAGGAGGAGGAGGAGGAGGAGGAGGAGGAGGAGGGGGAGGGGGAGGAGGAGGAGGAGGAGGAGGAGGAGGAGGAGGAGGAGGAGGAGGAGGAGGAGGAGGAGGAGGAGGAGGAGGAGGAGGAGGAGGAGGAGGAGGAGGAGGAGGAGGAGGAGGAGGAGGAGGAGGAGGAGGAGGAGGAGGAGGAGGAGGAGGAGGAGGAGGAGGAGGAGGAGGAGGAGGAGGAGGAGGAGGAGGAGGAGGAGGAGGAGGAGGAGGAGGAGGAGGAGGAGGAGGAGGAGGAGGAGGAGGAGGAGGAGGAGGAGGAGGAGGAGGAGGAGGAGGAGGAGGAGGAGGAGGAGGAGGAGGAGGAGGAGGAGGAGGAGGAGGAGGAGGAGGAGGAGGAGGAGGAGGAGGAGGAGGAGGAGGAGGAGGAGGAGGAGGAGGAGGAGGAGGAGGAGGAGGAGGAGGAGGAGGAGGAGGAGGAGGAGGAGGAGGAGGAGGAGGAGGAGGAGGAGGAGGAGGAGGAGGAGGAGGAGGAGGGGGAGTGGGAGGAGGAGAAAAGTGAAAGTTAAATAGAGGTGCAGAGGATGCTGCTTCACAGCAATCACACTGAGTGAGTGAGTGAGCGAGCGAGTGAGCGAGTGAGCAAGCGAGCGAGCGAGTGAGTGAGCGAGTGAGTGAGTGAGTGAGCGAGTGAGCGAGTGAGTGAGCGAGCGAGTGAGCGAGTGAGTGAGTGAGTGAGAGAATGAGCGAGTGAGCGAGTGAGTGAGCGAGTATGAAGTACCATGAGCATGAGGTCACCAGGTCAACCAAACTACACTACTATGTGTGTGTGACAGTGCATGTGCTCGTGTATGAGACACAGGGCGGCAACTTGCTGATTTTCATCACCGTTGATTATGGAGATCATCTGAAGACTGATTTATTGATGAATTGAAATGTATGGAAAAGTAACCCGAGCCGAGGTCAAAGGTCGAGCGCTTGTTTTTAACAACCTTTAAAAACTCGTCTGACGAGTTTCCGTTTCAGTGAATGTTTTCGATCAGTGATTTAACTACATCACATCCTGATGCAAGTGCGACACACAACATGATGGCTGTGTGCAAGCACACCCACGTGTGTGTCAGTGAGTTTGTGTATATCGTGCATGTGTGAAAAAGTGTGTGTGTGTGGGGGGATGGGGGGGGATTAAGTAAAGATGTTTGAATTTGCAATTTGCAAAAGTGATAAAGCCTGAGGAGACACCCCACTGAAAAGCAAGTGTGTGTGTGTGTGTGTGTGTGTGTGTGTGTGTGTGTGTCCACCACAGCTGAATTAACACTGAAAGAACAGCTCAGCAACTCCGTGGCAGTTGGAGAGCTGTCAGGAGAGATGGTTAAACAACAGTTGGAGGAAACAGGAAGCACCTCCACAAAAAGCACAAACGAGGAGCGGTAGCAGTAAAGGCAGTGGGACGGAGGTGAAGAAGAGGAGGAGGAGGAGGAGGGAGAGTGGGAGGAGGAGAAAAGTGAAAGTTAAATAGAGGTGCAGAGGATGCTGCTTCACAGCAATCACACTGAGTGAGTGAGTGAGCGAGTGAGTGAGTGAGTGAGTGAGTGAGTGAGCGAACGAATGAGTGAGTGAGCGAGTGAGTGAGTGAGTGAGCGAGTGAGCGAGTGAGTGAGCGAGCGAGTGAGCGAGTGAGTGAGTGAGTGAGAGAATGAGCGAGTGAGCGAGTGAGTGAGCGAGTATGAAGTACCATGAGCATGAGGTCACCAGGTCAACCAAACTACACTACTACTACTTCACGTAGTATTAAATACACGTGTATTTACCATTGATTATATTGTATTATAATTAATATGACTGGCGATAGAATCCCAGGATTTTTCCTCTAGTGCCACCATGAGGTCAACTTGTGACATGTCAATCATATTGATCCTGATGAAGACTGATGATTAGTTGCGGTTAGATAAGAGTGAGGGCGTGAGCCAATCAGACGTCTTTTCCAGCAACTGCGTGGTAAATTCTCATATTTGAAGGTTAAGTAAAAACAAAAGATACAAAATCACCACTGTTGCTTTAAGGAAACAGCACCTGAGGTGGATGTGAATCAATACCTTGATCAATCAATCAATACCACAGAACTTGTGCTGTACAGATGTTTACCAACCACAGTAACAGCAAATAGGCTGAAAGACAGACACACACATCATTGTTTTTCCCATCACATCCTACACCTGCATCGTATGTGCGTATCTTTTGTGAATATGTGCAGCCACACCTTTTTTTTTAATAAATTTAAACTACGAGATAAAGAGACAAATACTGAATGGAAATAAATGTACTTGTTATCGCTGACAAGACGAAAAACTGGGTTTGACAAGTTGGAAACATGAATAATTACACTTTTAAAGTGCATTTGTGTTCAGACAGGTCTCTGAGTGAGTGAGTGCATCTATGTGTGTGTGTGTGTGTGTGTGTGTGTGTGTGTGTGTGTGTGGTATATGTGTGTCCAAAGAAAATGAGAGATGAGACAGAGGCTTGTAGCAGATTAATGAAGCTGGGGAGTGAGGGAGATGGCTGGATTACTAATCCACTGAGATTACCCTGACCCTGATGGGACACACACACACACACACACACACACACACACACGCAGTCTAAATTCACGGCTGCTATTTTGAATAAATGACCCTAGAAGATGTTTTATTATAGCGTTGACAAGACGCTGGGTTCATTTTATGGACGACGTGAAAACGTGTGCGATGCGATATGAGCCACTCTCATTCAACACAAACACCAAATATGATGTGACAACGCAATCCCTCCTTTCTCTATACCTCCGCTCATCTCTCCCTCTCTTCATCCATCTCCTCACCATCATTACTCTACCTCGTCACCCCCCTCCCGTGTACTTGTCTTTATCCATTACTCTCCAGTAAAATTCCATTTCTTTGGCTCAATTTGCACAGTTCTGTCTCCGTCTGTAATAACAGTTTATCCCGGTATTAAAATTAGCTCAGCTCAACAGCAATTTTTTTCCCAGCGTCTGTGAGAAAAAGCAAATTTGACTTTCAGACGGGTGAAAATGTGTCACCAGTGAGAAAAGTGACGAAAACCAGGCTGTGCATGAGTGAAAACAGCTGATTTATGTGTCGGTGTGTGTGTGTGTGTGTGTGTGTGTGTATCCGAGGAAACAGAACTACACTGACTGACTAAACCAGAGAAGCCCGTTAAAAAAAACAAACGTATTAGGATGTGATGACAAAGTCACACATCAGCTCCAGTCCATTAGCTCGAGGAGACATGATGTGGTCTGTCACTGGATTCTTCTTAACCAGATGTTCTGCTTTGAGTCTCCGTCACGTCTTCTTCTCTCTCCTCTTCCTCCCGTTTATCCAGGCTGAGGATTTGGTGCTCGATGAAGATAAAGATCTAAATGTAGCTGTACAACCCTTGGGTTCCTGCAGCCACAGGAGCAATCAGCTGGCGCTCAGCCCGCCTTAATGAGCTTGTTAAATCTTCTGCTCATTAATCTGGCAGTGGGGAGGAGATGAGAATTTAGGTGTTTTTTTTTTCCCTCCATCTCTCTCCTGACGTTTAATAAAAGTGTATTTTTCTAAGTCAATGGCCCAGTTCCATTCCTCTCAGGCCTGGAGTGCAGGATTATAACACGTATATGTGTGTGAGAATGAGCAAAGGTTATACACACACACACACACATACACACACATATATATATACATATACACACACACATATAGACGACAAGCAGCTGAACCACCTGACACCCAGAAATCATCATTATCATCATCACCACGACAACCATAACCTGACATCAGACACCTCACCACAAGTTTGGCCCACACAAAACAAAAAAAAATATCTGGCTCCACTTCCACTAAATCTGTGTGTGCGTGTTTGTGTGCATGTTTGTGTGCGTGTGTGTGTGCGTGTGTGTGCTCGGTGAGTGGCAGGCAGTGCAGAGTGGGTTCAGCGGGTTCAGCGTGTAATAAAGGTGGAGGTGCAGAGTTGGCTGACAGTGAGTGATAGGTGTGTTGTTTTTTTTTAGAGCGATAAAGATCTTTATCTGAAACAGGATCTAATTTCTGCATGAATCAAACAAAGTGGATTAGGATCTCTCTGATGTTTCATTCTCCACTTCAACTCGTGCACTCACTCCTCATTTCTTTCTTCCTCCACACATCAGAAAAACGCCGCTCGATCCTCGTGCATCATTAAAAGCGCGTGCTCAGCGAAAGCCGCTCCGTCCCATTGACCTTGTTTGGCGCTCACGGTGCCAGAGACAACAAGTCCAGGCGGCGCGTGGTGTGGGGTCGAGCCTGAGCTGATGCTGAGTGGAGTGGAATGAAGTGTTGTGTCGTGCAAACACTGTGCAGGTCTGCACCAGCTCGACTGTGACAAACGCCGGCGCTCTCCTGCTATCGATCCGGCTCAGAGCGGCCATTGATCATTGTTTAACTGCCACGTGCCTGCTCTGGACACACACACACACACACACACACACACACACACACACACACAGGGTCATACATATAAACATGCAGAGAACATTCAGGGTTTTTTTCTCCCAGAGAGGAGAAGAAGAAGAGAGGGAGCTAAAATAAATGTTGAGTAGGCTGGCGGGTCTGGTCGAGTAGAGCTCAGCAGTGTTTTACTGCTGTGTGGGAGAGAGGGGGGGGCGGAGAGGGAGGATGGACGCAGGAAAACGATGCTGCCGATACTGAACGAGCACTAAAGCCTGCGGTCAGGGAAAAAAGTGTGTTTTCCCTTTCTATGCAAGGTTCTAGGTTCTATGCACGACAATGAGTGGCGTGTAGGTCAAAGGCTGCAGACACACACACACAAACACACACACACACATATACAAAGCACATGCATACAGTTAAAAGTAATACACATAAAAGTCTCTCATTCTAAATCTACTGCACATCGCTGTTAACAGCCAATAGTATGCAGTTCATATAATAAATAAAAACCGAGCATCGTTTGACAGTTTTCATTTAACGATATGGTCAAAAGAACCAATTAACCAAACTTTTTGTCAATTACTATTCTATTAGCTGAAGAATTAACTCGTTCATTTACTAATTACTAACTTACTGAGGGAAAAAAGTGAGGTCTCATATTAGGTGTCTGAGATGTAACTGGACCTTCTTGGATTCCCACTGAGTAAAACTAAAACAGATACAATAGCAGTACTAAATAAAATCAATCCAGTGTGTGGGCACCGTACTGAAGTGGTTGAGACAAAATTAAAACGAGTTGTGCAATAGCGACACGTGCACGCGCACACAAAAATACACAGACGCAGTGAGATGAAATTCCCAAACAAAACTGGGGTTCGAACCAATAACCTTAACAACTGCAGGGACCCCTGAACCACTGTTCCGCCCACACGAGCGTTAGACACAAATTAATTGGACAGTGCTACAGGGGATGTCATCATCAGTCAGACTCTACTATCAACATTATTACTCCCACACACACACACACACATTATTACACACAGTCACTGCAGCGCCTATTGATCCATTTTAAAAATAGACGTTTGTGATAGCTGCTGTTGTGTGTATGTGTGCGTGTGTTTTGTCATTTTGTCTGTTATTTGTTCAGTGGGCAGGCAGAAGGGTTGAGATTTGGCGTCGGGGTGAATTATTTCGTTGTGACGGTTGGATTCAGTGTTAGGTGATACAATAATGATACAACTGAGTATAAACGTTTCCTTTTCCGTAGATTATGGCGACTTAACGAGGACAAACGTAAGGGATATAAGAGACGGGGGAGGAAGATGGATGCAGAAATTAAGGAAGTGAAGCGAGGCAGGAACTATTGATGAGGTCAACGACACGAGGGAGGAGAAAAAGTGTGGCACAACACTTTGAGGCATCCTCATTGATTTGTCGCATCAGCCGATAAGTGATGCAGTGTGTGTGTGTGTGTGTGTGTCACGGCAGTGGGGTGATGTTGTGCATTCTGCATTGTTGTTTAACTGAGAGGTTGTTTCTCTGTGGGTAACCATGGAGATCGTCTCCAAAGCAACAACAACAACCTGAACTCCACGTACCTCTGCCCGCGGGGAAGAGAAGAGGTCCATCTTCGGTTTGACCGTTTTCCTGAACGACAAACAACATGAGACAATATATAAATATATAAATATATATATATATATACATATAAAAAACAAACGTGAACATTATCTGAAGGTGTAATCGACACCAGGACCAGAGAGAGAAATATTATGAAGCAACGTCCAAAAGAGGAAACAGCAAATTCCTGTTCATGTTCAAGAGTAGAGGAAGTGATGAGATTCCTTTGCATCACTTCCTGTTGAGAGAGACTACCTTTACCCCATCTCCTTCTAGTGTAACCTGACCACAGGTAGATTGGGCCAATCAGAGGGCTGAGTGGCCGTTAGGAATGAGGAAGTAGACCACAGGAAAAAAACTGAAGTGACTTTTTTTTTTTCTTCCACCCAATATTAATGCATTGTCTCCTCCATTGCCTCTGATTGAGATTGTTTTATCATATAATTATTGGTCATCATATTTCATGGTCATGTTTTGGGGGTGGGGCTTACACTTTGCGAGTGGGAGGGCGGAGGCGGCGGAGGGCTTGGGGTCGGTGCAGGCTGTCCTGTTCGGTCTGGTAGAAAAACATCCTGAGGACCTCGTCGAGCAGGAACCATGTTGGCATGCCGAGCAGCCTCTGAGGGAGAAGGACGGACAGACGTTAGATCTGTCCGGAGGGAGAAGAGAGGATGGAGTGAAAGATGGGAGATGAGGATGAAGGGAGGATGCGTGAGAAAGGTGGAGTGATAGGAAACACGAGTGGATGAAGTTTGATGGAGGAGGAGATGGATGGATGAAAGCAAAGAGAAATATTACAAA
>JAFBJQ010002258.1:75741-178641 GCA_016785345.1 Trinectes maculatus
AAAAAAAAAAGCAGGCGTAATGTGCAGCCCTCATGCCGACAGACACGATGAAATGAAAGTTTCTTCCTGGTGTTTTGTTTTTTGTACATGAAGAAGATGTGATCTACATTCCTATGTGTATCAGGTGTGGTAACGTGGGAAGAAGCTTAACTATGCATCAACAATTTAAAGAATTTTTTAAATCTGCTTTGCTGATGTGTTGTTGCTCACTGGAAGTCTGCACTATAGTGACTATTGTTTTCACTTTTAATTTCACTTTTAATTTAATTTCTTTTTCGAAACTTTAACGTTGTCGTTTCCGGAAGTTAAAAAATCCTGATGTCTGGTTTTGTATCAAACCTGCATTTTTTTTGCACACATGCAAAGACCAATAGACTTGAATCTACACATTCATGCATCTGGCCCTAGTTATAGTTTACTTTAAAAACAAAAAAAAACCAAAACAAGCATAATATATTATAATAATATATAATAATAATAATAATAATAATATATTACAGCAATATGTGCTACAGTTGCAACAGAAGCACATTTCTTGAAACATATTACCCCACCGCTGCCGTTAAATCAGATTTAATGACCCCTGCTCTTCCCACGCCGCCCCCCCGCCCCGCCCCTCTCCACATCTCATCTCCTTTGACCTTGAATCCATCATGCACAATCTTCTATTTCTGTTCTCTGTTGTAAGATGAGCGGTGAATTAAGCCCAGACATCGTCCAGGTGACTCATGAATCTAAAACAGAAAGACGAGTCGGAATCGAAGGCCAACGTGGAAATAGGTTATTAAAAAAAACAAGAAACAAAGATATTCTCCACGAGGTTTCTTTTCCTCCAACCCCCCCGCCCCCTCCCAGCCCACGCCGCACGTCTTTCTTATTCCCTTCTCATCCTGATGAGATTGGACACTGCAATTAAACCCATCACATCTAATATTATCCAGCACAGTCCTCAGTGGCAGACGCTAAATCAGAGTTTTGGAGGAAAGTAGAACTTTCCCAGTATAAGTAAGTCTCAGTGAGAGATGCAGGCCCAAATACACAAAGGATATTATCCTAATAAAAAATATAAAATCTCATGTGACTGAAAGTAATATGGACCTCTCTGTTTGAGTTATGAAAAAAAAAGTTCAATACCTCACACATGAAAGAGGAAAAAAGGGAAAAATAAACTTCACCTTACAAAGGTTGTTTATCAATTACAGATACTAGTAATTACATAATTAGGTAATTAGATATTTCAATTGTCAGTTCTTTACATGCGATTGCGGCAACTCAGCAAACTCAGTAAACACGAGCGAGAGGAGGAGACGGAGACAGAGGAAAGGAGGGAAAAGAGATGGGAGAACAGTCGGGGCCTTTGTTTTAATGGGCCGGGTCCAGATCGGACTCTGGCTCAGCTCCAGACAGGAGCAACAGCACAGGTGCAGCATGACGATGAGAGCCACGATGCCAGTTACTGAAAACGTAACTCTAGAAGACACAAGATCAGTCGTATCGTCCACTGGCTTCTAACGCGGCGTCGCTGAATCCCAGCTCCATGAGAGCGGTTTGTCTTTTTCACTTTCATTGTATAAGTACAAAAACAGTGGTGTTTTTGTAAATTCCCCCCATTGTCACACTAATAAAGGTTCATTTCAAACTTTTTTATTTTTATGATCCTGACCATCACTTCCCTGAATATAATAGAATGACTTACATTTATGGGGAGGCTGTATCTTTTTTCTTATATAAGAAAGATAAGTCCTCATAATAAGAGTGTGTAAACAGATTCAGGTCCCCACAACGTGAGTAACACCTGGATCACGTACACACCTCAAATCGATGGTCCAAACCATCCATTCAAAGCCATCTTTGCTTTTATTGGTGCAGATACAATGTAATCAATACGGACACTGATGGCGACTCTGAGACAGAGAGACTGTCAGACATGCTCTGGTGCTTGTATTTCTTCTGTCTGTCAATTTCGCAAATTCTGCCCCCCCCCCCCCCCCCCCTTACCTAATGTGACTTGTCATCTTGTATCAATGTAGAAAAGGGTTTAGTTGATACTGTACTTAGATCAGTGTCAGTTCTTTCAGCCACAGAGAGAAACCTGGTGTGCTCCTCTTCATGAATGGGTTTGCGTTGGAAGGTGAAGGTTACGACGTGAAACGGCAGAAATTATGCCATAAAAGACCTTTTTTTTTTTTCCTCCTTGCGTTAAATTTGCAGAAGAATGCTGACACAGCAAAATCGCCATCATGGCTGTGAGAGTGCAGCAGATGATCGGACTGATGATCTGATTGATGATCTGACTGATGGTGGATTAGCTGCTACGCAAACAGTTTCTTTTGTTCCCGGAAATAAAACGCAAACAGATAAACTTTTTGGTTGTTGTTTTTTTTTTTTTTTTGGCTGACTCACTCAAGTTAACGCGCAACTCAAATGGCACATAGTTAAATTACGTGAGGGAGCGAGTTGGTGGCGGAGGATTGGTACATGTGGGTAAAAAAGCCAAAGAAGAACAGGATGTGTGCTGATTGGCCAACACATGACATGACGCCATCACACCTCACCCAGCACTGTTTACTCAGCTGACTGTCACTCAGGGCCGACACATATGCACAGATTTACATGTATACGTTGTTCATTTGTTTGTTCAAGCCTGTGAAGCCTGGTTTAGTCATCAGTGTTTACAGTGCGGCGGGTTAACTTCCTGCACCTCAGAAAGTGAAACGTTGACATTTGGAGTTGTGCATTAGCGTGAAACTGATACATACAGAATGTGAACAATGTGAAACTCGACACACAGTTGTAGGATATTGTGTTACGGTGTGTGCTGCTGTGTATTGTACCTGGGAGGGGGGGCAGGACGCAGGTGTTGGGACCGGGTCTCTCTGGGTACTCGGGGGAGTATTTGGACTCGAGCACCTGGTGGAGGTTGAAGAACTCTCGGTACCTCCTGTAGATCAGGTACTTGCTTCCTCCCTTGGTCTTAACCTCGATCACAAAATTCTGAAAAGGGAACAGAGGCACTGTGAGAGACACGTTTGTGCGTGACTTTTCAGAGCTGTGGTTTTGTGTTTGTGTTTGTGTTGTGTTTGGGACGTACGTAGTAGTCTATGAAGCCGCTCTTCTCCTGGACGTCAGCGATGGTGGCACTGATGGGGATGTTATGAGGCAGCTGGTCAAAGTCGCTGCGTGACAGAAACGTGTGGTATGCTGTTAACATAATTATTACTAACACAATTCAGGTTGTGTACTTTGTTGTCACAATTTTGTACCAATAAAACGACCATGACACAATCGAACTTTTGCAGGGCAGAAATGCACACAAACAAACACAAACAATTCGTTCTGCACTCCTGAGTGACGTCACACCGCGATAGTTGTATACAGTTGTATATAGTTGTATGTAGTTGTATATAGTTGTATGTAGTTGTGTGTAGTTGTATGTAGTTGTATATAGTTGCATACAGTTATATAGATGTATATAGTTGTATGTAGTTGTATATAGTTGTGTGTAGTTGTATATAATTGTATATAGTTGTGTGTAGTTGTATATAGTTGTGTGTAGTTGTATATAATTGTATATAGTTGTATGTAGTTGTATATAGTTGCATACAGTTATATATAGTAGTATGTAGTTGTATATAGTTGTATGTAGTTGTGTGTAGTTGTATATAGTTGTATGTAGTTGTGTGTAGTTGTATATAGTTGCATATAGTTGTATGCAGTTGTATGTAGTTGTATATAGTTGTGTGTAGTTGTATATAATTGTATATAGTTGTGTGTAGTTGTATATAGAAAACGACCATGACACAATCGAACTTTTGCAGGGCAGAAATGCACACAAACAAACACAAACAATTCGTTCTGCACTCCTGAGTGACGTCACACCGCGATAGTTGTATACAGTTGTATATAGTTGTATATAGTTGTATGTAGTTGTATATAGTTGTATATAGTTGTATGTAGTTGTGTGTAGTTGTGTGTAGTTGTATATAGTTGTATATAGTTGTATGTAGTTGCATACAGTTGCATACAGTTATATATAGCTGTATGTAGTTGTATATAGTTGTATGTAGTTGTATTCAGTTGTATGTAGTTGTATATAGTTGTATATAGTTGTATGTAGTTGTGTGTAGTTGTATGTAGTTGCATACAGTTGCATACAGTTATATATAGCTGTATGTAGTTGTATATAGTTGTATGTAGTTGTATTCAGTTGTATATAGTTGTATATAGTTGTATATAGTTGTATATAGTTGTATATAGTTGTGTGTAGTTGTATATAGTTGTGTGTAGTTGTATATAGTTGCATGTAGTAGTGTGTAGTTGTGGGTGCATGTGAAGCTGCGTGACGACACTGGCGCACTCACCTCTCGTCCCGCAGCTGCTGCGGCGGCGGCATGATGATGATGATGATGATGATGATGATGATGATGATGATGATTTTAACGCAAACAAACAACCCGCGCGACTGCGGCAAAAAACAAGATTTGTTCAAGATCCGTGCAAAGCGACTGCGCCTGTAACTGCGGCCAGGCGCAAACTGAGAGAGCGGAAACAGGCAACAGGAAGCGAGAGATGAGGGGGAAGGTGCGTCCAGTGACGGGGGGGCTGTGAGGGGGGGGGGGGCGGGGGGACCAGGGGGGGGGGGGGGGGGGTGACAGGGCAGGTATGATAACACATAATTGATTATAATCCTCCTCCACCCATTTAGTCAACGTCTGATCTGCCACATATGTTTGCCAACGTTCGACACACACACACACACGCACACACACACACACACACACGCCACCCTACACAATTCTATATGGGATTGTTGTATTTACAACAGGTGACATTTGATTTGTGCTGAAATGAGGTGTAAGGAGTTCCAGCATGGAATCTGAGGCGATTACATCTTACAACACTAGATGTCAGCAAAGTCATGTCTGTGCAGGAGACGTGTGCGCGTGTGTGATTGAAAAAAATAAATAAAACCTCCAAATTTGAGTCATAAATAAAAATAAAACACATAAAAATATAAAAAGAAAAATCATTACATAATCTGACATTAAATAACTATAGGAAAAGGACGCACATGAAAAAGTGTAGAAGAAGAACGTATGAATTTATGTTTATGATTTCGATTTATGATCTTGATCATCTTCAGACTCTCACTGAACACACACAGCCGGGGGGGGGGGGGGGGGTATTAAAAGGGGGGGGGGGGGGGATATTAAATCACACTGTACAATCGTCATAAAACACACAACGTCACGGCTCAACAATCCACTCTCGTGTACATGTCAGGTCAAACGCACTAAAAAAAAAACCACTATCTATTTCCAGCCTGGTTGGGGCGTTCACACTGCATGACCGCCTTTTGTTTGCTCTGTGACTGAACCAGAATCTGAATCACTGCACCACTGACTGCACCTGCACACACACACACACTGCCAGACACACACACGTCAGCGCAGTTCCACGCTTCAGTGAACCACACACTGTGTGTGTGTGTGTGTGTGTGTATGTGTGTGTGCAGGGATGTTTTCACTGCGTTGTGTTCACTCTGATTCAGAAACCTGTTTCAACATAGGGTTTCCACTGAGGCCAAACTATCAAGGTCATCACATATAAACTGTATTTATCTTCAAGGTCATGTCAGCTGCTGCAGTCTGTTGTGTTGGAGTGTGTGTGTGTGTGTGTGTGTGTGTGTGTGTGTGCAGGGATGTTTTCACTGCGTTGTGTTCACTCTGATTCAGAAACCTGTTTCAACATAGTGTTTCCACTGAGGTCAAACTATCAAGGTCTGCATGAGCAGAGACATCACATATAAACTGTATTTATCTTAAAGGTCATGTCAGCTGCTGCAGTCTGTTGTGTTGGGGTGTGTGTGTGTGTGTGTGTGTGTGTGTGTGTGCACGGCTTGTTGTTGTCATCGAGTTACCGTGGCGATGTCACAAGGGAAGTAGAAAGGGGAAGAGGGTGAACCTGGGCAGAAGGCTGATGTGAACACTGAGGTGATGGTTATGGTGAAACATCTCAGTTAGTTCATGAGAAACCATTTTTTTAAAAAACTGTCTTTATTTAATTCAAATCATTGAACGCGCTCTGGTTTGCACGGCCTTTTGCGTACGTGTCGTTATTTTGGCCTTTTGCGTATGTAATCATCAAATAGAAAAACGTACCTCTTGACTCATAATGATGCGGCAGTTTCTGATTTCGTAAAGGTCCCGTTTGTCAGGAGGAACTGGAATCTACCAGGGAACCGTAACAGGAACGCACCAGCAGCTTGGCATATTCTTTTTAAAACCACGCACTCCCACACCGGCTGTAAAATTAGCACTGAATGTAGTGAACACACCACCCAACCAGAGCCTGCAGCCAAACAGAGGGGCCTCCATCTCCCACTCTCATCCACATCCTGACCACGGCTCCACTGGAGGCAGCAGATACGGGCCACTGAATGGATATGAATTAGTAGACAGCAAGACAAGGGATACCCCAGTGATATCAATACTACATGACACACACACACACACACACACACACACACACACACAGAGCTGTGGCTTGTGTCTTCCCCTGCCATGAATCAATGCACCACCTGTTGCTAAAAACTGTCATCGCCTCCTCTTTGATGTATTTATAATTGACATTATGAAGCACTCTGTCATGTTTCTACTGTGTAATCATCCATCAGCCTGCGTCTTTTCTCTGACAAACTCTCCGCAGGCCTCTCCTCACTCATCACAGCGTTTCATTTCAACCATCCGTCCTCCATCTGCCTCTCCAAACACTTCTCCACATCACATATTCTTCCAGCATGTTGACCTCACCACCTCGCACGTCCCTCCGCCACGCAGCAAAGTGCTGATGAGGGCTAATTCAGACAGACGGACAGGCAGACAGACAGGCAGACAGACAGAGACCGACTGCATGGTTTGTGGAACGACACACATCCAAACCTGAGGAGCAGAAGTGCAGTTGTCCTTGTGAAAGTAGCTTATTTATAACATTAGGACTATCTGGAGTTTGAAAAGCAGGAAAGATTATTCCTTAAAGTAGTCATTTGTTTATTTTAAAGTAGGTTTGACCTTTGGCTTTTGGAAAGAAAGGATGACGGATCCTTTTAGTGCTTTGCTACTTAACATGAGTTATACGCAGACTGATGGCAGAATAATTTATCTGAAATGAATAGAGGCAGAAAATGTTAAAAAAAAGCATGATGGAAAGCTAAGACAAATTCCTTTATTAACCACCTTAATAGGATCCTCTCAGTAATGTAACGTGTCATGACCCAAACCAACACACAGACAGACACAGCTTTGCCCCTGTGGTCTGGTTTTCTGCCGCTCATATGTCATAAACGAATCCACCTCCTGGCATCAACACAGTGGGAGAAGGATGATTCATCACATCGCTTAACAACAGATAAGTGATAAATGAAAAGAAAAAGAGCAAGAGTCAGACAGAGTCACAAGGCGTCAGGGCCCCTTAGAGGACGGAGGCTGATCAGTAATAAAGACGGAGCCGTGAGCAGAGAGGAGGAAGCAGTTCCTGTTCGACTGAAAGTGAGTTGACAAACAATGGAAATGTGAGAAAAAGAGCGAGATGAGAGAAGAGATACTGATCTACTGGAGGAGTCATTAACACTGAGGAGTTTCAGGACGTTCGTGTGTCAGGGTGGAAAGGTTTTTCAAAAATACTGTTTTGTTTTTTTACCACATTCTCAACAGGAAGCAGTTTCACAACAACCATATATGTTGTTTGTTCCTATTCTGTGATACAACACACAGGAGCGTGCCACATACACAAACAAAACAGAGCCAGCGTTTTAGTGTGTACGTGTTTTGAAGTGGCTATATAGGTCTTATTTGTGTTCATCATCGTCGTCTTACCTCCCATCCACTCCATTCTCCCTCCATCACTTTTCTTCTTGTCCTCTTTCTCCTCTTAGGTGCATCCATCCATCCCCTCAGAACAGATTAATATGGCTGAAACGGAGAGAAAAAAAAGAATGAGCTTCAGGAACACAGAGATTTCCGGATTTATCTAAAATCATTACGTGCAAAATACTGTTACACCAATAATTAAGCCGGTGTGAAAACACAGTGATAAAATATTTGGATAAAAAAACTTTCTAGAAGCTCTGCTAAGAACTTATCAGACTCAAATCCATCAACAACATCACGGATGTAAATTCATCCAGGGTTAAAGCGGCAGGACAGGAACATATTGATGATTAAATGATACATTTCGTGATTAAATAAATGTTAAAAGATAAACAGATGGCGAAAACACATGATAGAATACCACCATTGTCATTTAATTTAATAACACCAATAACAACAATAGCATCAACCCATGTAAACACAGAGTCATCAATCATGTTTCATTAACAGTATAAGCTACATGTTTTTTTCTGCTATTGCTTGTTTCGTCTTTCAATGAATTCATGATTGTTACTATTAGACCCTGGCAACCCTCTTGAAAATAAATAGGCCGAGAAGACAGGTGAGACTACCTGTATTAATAAAAAATACTTTATGAATAATACAACGTCTATGCCATGACTCACTGCTGACTCTTTTTTTCTTTTCTTTTTTTACCAGCGATTCAATCTTTAACTCCCTTTTGTGCTTTAGGGCGATGTAGCGTCTGTGTTCTCAAACAACGTTGACACAGTCTTCAACACATTAAACTCTTGCCTCCCTCAGGGGAGAAGCTGGTTGGCTGGTGGTGCACAAGTTCACTTATAGACACAAACACGTTCATCAAACGTCTCGATGATCTGACACCTGCTCCCATTGGCCCCCAACACTAACACAGGAAGCCCGAGAGACTCCAGCTCAACCCTGACAACCTGCTGACATCTACAGGCTGCTGCGTGTAATGCAACCGAGGAAACCCATTGTGTTTTTAACCTGAGGGGAAACATGCCTCTCTTCATTTCAATTGATTCTTTACTAATTATTTTATTAGCAACATCCATAAATGACATGACGCAAAACCCTGTACTTTGCAAATACTGTGTATATAGTGGCTGTATCCATAACCTTTATTTAACATTGTGGGTGAATGGTTTCCCGTCCTGATCTCTAATAACATCTCGTTACTGCACCGGCGTCGTCACACAGTTCACAGTGCAGCCGATATAAAATAGGATTCTGTCATTTCTGATGCTGTACCTTTCTTATTGTCTCTCTCGCTCTCCAGTTGACAACATGCCGATGACAGATCTGCTGAAAGCTGAGGAGATCAAGAAAGCTCTTGATGCCTTCGCAGGTCTGTATCCATTGTCGAGGGGATATCTTGTTCACACAGAGCTGCAAAGTGTAAGAAGTTATAGCGACAATCACGATAAGTGCAGACACATTTGTCTTTCAAACCGCTTTCTATTTTTCCCGTTTTCTTTGTCAGCAGCTGTTTATCAGATTCATTGTGCTGTCTGAAAGTTCAGTCTGTATTTTTTTTTTTGTTTGTTTTGTTCGTCTTGCCTTTTTTAAGCGGAAACGTTTGATCCTAAAAAGTTCTTTGAAATGGTGGGAATGAGGGCCATGTCAGCCGAAAACGTCAAGGAGGTCTTCCGGGTCCTGGACGTGGACGGTAGCGGATTCATAGAGGAGGAAGAGCTCAAGTGAGGGATGCACACAGACCTAGAAACACACAAAAAGTCTAAGCCAGTCGTAAAAGAAATACTGAGTCTGTATCTTGTTGCCTTTCATGGATTCACTTGATGCTGCCAGTGCTGATTTTTCTGCGTCACCCTGCAGGTTCGTACTGAAGGGCTTTTCCAAGGACGGCAGAGATCTGACTGATGAAGAGACAAAAGAATTCCTCAAAGCAGCGGACAAGGACGGAGACGGCAAGATCGGCATGGACGGTGAGAGAAAGAGGAGGGAAAAAAAACGCTTGTTATTAACTTTATTAACGAGAGGAAGGTAAAGAAGTCAGAGGGTAGATGTAGGCTAAGGCTGTAGCTCTACGCCTCCAGACTGGGTCTCAGTGTGGGAGTTTTCAAAAGATAATACTAACATTTGTATCACCACAGAGGACGTCAGTGGTTTATAGCAGGTACCGATTTTTGGTCTTTTTATAGGTTTTGTAGTCAGTACAGAAATATGAAATATTGCCAACCTTTCCTTTAAGTTGCAGGTCTGTAGAGTTTGTAACTTGAGCACATTTCTTTCTTTTCCAGAGTTCGAGGCCTTGGTGCATGAGTAGAGGAGAACCCAACAGCCCCTTCATCAACCTCCTCCTCCTCCTCCTCCGCTTCGTTCCTGCATTCGTTTTTTTGTACCCGACATCTTCAAACTCCTGTCACCTCCCTACAAACCCCGAGCATGGAGTCAGACCAGGCCTGCTCTCTGCGAAAAGACGACCTGAGACAGGACGATAGGGAGTTACCACACGGAGAAACATGCAGGGCACCGGTTTCATTTTTATAAATATATATATGTATATGTAATCGCTCCTGCTGTATGGGTTTCAGAGTCCTTCTGAATGATTTCTTGAGGATAGTGTGTGGTCTCAAAACAGGTGGTGCAAGTGCTGTAGGTTTGCTGTTGTGCTCTAAGTTTTTCAAGTCGTGCATCTTGTCTGATCGGTTTTACTTCTAGATGTTCACATTGCTGCACTTTCCTCCCACTCCTCCTCCTCCTCATCCACCTCTCCTCCTCACTTCCTGCCTCTGATCAGATGACGTAGTAAGTAAAATGATCTATAAGATGAGCTGTGAAGAAGAGTGAGAAACGAAGATGTGAGTAAGAAATTACAATAAAAAAATGGAGATTGAGTTAATAACTTTCTCTTTACTTACTGTCATTCACACTGGACACAATACATTAAACACAGTGAATATAATGCACCGAACAATGTCAAACACTAATCACAGAACAATATAGAGGATTACAACTGTACAGTCACCAGGGGTTAAGAAGACCTAGTACTATAATACGATCCTCTATATGCACCTAAAGAAATACCTATCAACATAAAAAAATCCTAATGATATAACTATTTTGAGGTACTACAGTACTATGTTTGCTTTTGGTACAAGAAACACTTCATTTAATGTAATAATGTACCTCACACTTATCAAACTGATCTTCTGGCTCCAAGCCCTCACATTTCAGCCATATCAGAAAAAACATAAACACATCTCCTGCCTGCACCACCTGATCCGACAGCCTCGCTTTCAAACCCTGTCTGCATCAGTGCCGATGCGTCAGTGGATCCGTGGAGCAGATCTGTCATTGGTTGTGGTGGGACGAAGCTTGACGGTGGCGAAAGGGTTTGTGCCCCTGAAACAAGAGAATAACGGAAAATGTCACACAATACCTCGTGCACTCAACTGCTTTCTGCCGACACAAATAAAGCACATACAAACAAAGGGGCACACACCAGGCTGGAAAACTAACACCAGAACAGCAACAGATAGGAAAGCTTGACTTGGACTAGTGCTTCAGAGGTCCTTCATTTTTTAACTACACTTTGATTCCACTATGGTTCGTTTGTAAATACTGAATTACTGAAACCAAGAAATGCAACTTGTGTTGGTTCAAACAAAGGGTTGAAATTACCTGGGAAACAGACGGTTTTCAGATGGCCCCTGAGGTGATAACATCTATGAAAAGAGAGGACTTTTTAACTTTAACTAACTTTTTTTTTAAAATTAACAACCAAAAACGTGTTCGTGGCTCTGTCACGCAGGGTTTATTTATATAAGAGAGAAAAAAAATCTAATCCTTTGAGAAGAAATGTTTTTTCAGAGTTTAACCTCTCATACCTGAGCATCTGATGATGATTCACCCCTGCTGTCAGGGAGGGGGGACACTGGTCGAAAATCTGCAGACGCTCTTCTAAGATTTTGACCTAACGAAGGAGGCGGCGGCGGCGGTGGAGGTGGATGTTCATTGTGGCTTTTCATTTGATTGGGCTTTAGCTCCGTCACTGGTTCTGCCTTCTTCTCAGGTAGTGGGGAGATTGGCCGGAAGTCTACAGAGGCTCTGCGGGTGGGTGTGGCCGGGGGCGGGACATCTCCAAAGTTGCTGCTCTCTGACTGGTCGGTGTAGTTGTCAGAGGGGTCGAGCAGATTGTTCATACTGTGGCTTCTTAGGGATTCACCACTGAGGGCACACACAGGACGTACAGTCAGTTTCTAGATGATACAGTGGCTTATTCCACGCCAACATGTGGCCCTAATGTAAACAAACACGTGTCAGACTGAACTCTATCACCCTGCCGCATATTTGTTTGTAACGTGCATGTTGGCAAATAAATGTTGCCGTTCAGACACACACTTGTTCTTACCTTATGGCTAAAGTGTCGGAGAAATCTTCTGAAGGCGCCACATAAGCAGCAGGGAACCAGCCCTGACTAGAGGAGAACAAAGAGATTCTATAGAAACCTACATAAATCAGATGCAATTTCTCCTGGATGTTAATGAAATCAAAACTCCGAGGCTCTTTCACGTGTCTTCACAAGTCTTCTTTCTACTACTTACCGCAAGCCGCCGTCGGTGCGTCCATACAGCCAGCCATTGCGTGGTTCCTGGACCAGTACGGTGATGGTCTCTCCCCTGTTGAACGGTAGAAGCTTTGGGTTGGATGAGGAGGGGTGAGACACCAGGGCTCTCATTGATCTCCCTCCGCCCAGACCCAAAGATTCACCCACTGAACTGGAGCGAGAGCGACTAGGAAGAGGTGATGGTGCTGGAGGGTGAGAAAACATGGAAAGGGACAATAAAAAACATAACAGTACAGTAACGAGTAATGCTGCTGAAAAACAAAATCACAACTGCAGAGATAGGAGAGAAGGGAATTATGATATTATGAAGGCCTGTTGGATTATTACCATATTAGTATATAGGCATTGTGCTAAATACTCTATACCACCCACCTCTAGAGGGCACTCTGCCCAGAGCCTGTTGCTCCCTCCTGGCCCAGGACATGTCTTCATCTCTTGCAACAGTCTGCAGCAGGGAGCTCACTGAACCTCGCAGCTGGTCAGATACATCATACATACGTAAATCAGCCCACTGTCAATTTAAACTATTCCTAACTATAACTATAACTATGGAGCTAGTTATAAACAATATCTTCTTAAGATAATAAACATAAAACATAGTGGGTTATACCAGTGGATGTGTGGGTACCTGTGTCTCTTGGTCTATATGGGTGGGCGTTCGAGGTCTGGACCCTCTGGTCTCGTTCACTTTCTCCTTCCATCCATCTGCCTTCTGCTGCAGAGATACACCCGTCTGAGAAAACATGAGAAATGAGCGCCTCATGAAATCACACGCTGATCAGGCAAAAACAATTTGTGTAAAAACACGTTGGCAGATGAACCAATGGGCTCTGGGACATGAGTATCAGACTGCCAAGGAAGAATCACATGGGTGGAATAAAATGCTGGACAGTCCAATTTCTCTTACATCTAATTATTCACAATAGCAACTGTATACCTAACTGCAAAATGAATATTTAGATGTGAATATTCATAATTCAGTGCTAATTGATGATTTATTAAAATCATGAAGCAGTTTCTTTAATGATTAGACTTATTTATTTTGACAATGAATGTAAATAATTATCGTCTCACTTGTTTACTGAGGTGCCTGCAGCTCTGGTAACCATATGGATCTGAGCCAGCTTCATTAGACCCAAAGGCCCGTGTTAAAAAGTTCTCATTAAGGCTGCTTGTTTCACTTGGCGAGACCAGCCCCAGGAGGAGGAGGAAAACACTTGCGATGTGATGTGTGATGGTTGCGAACGTGTATTTGTAGTTGTTTACCTTGTTTATTAGGAAGAGTAGTGACTGTGTGAGGCCACAGTGTTTCTCTGCCAGGAATCGATACCTTCTCTCTTCCTCCTTCAGGATTTCTTGCTGGCTCTGCCTCAAGTACATCATGTATTCACTGTTCTCCTAAAACACATACACACACACACACACATACACATGAATACATACAGAATGATATATACACACAATGGTAAAAAGTAATGCGACTGGAGGTACCAGAGAGTCTCTGTAGGTTCCTCGTCTGAGCTGTTTCTCCAGAACCTCGGCCTGATTCCTCACCTCCAGCTCGTACACTCTGCGACTGCCCTGCAGCACAGGAAACACTTTGACTGAAGAAAGTCTACTGTGGCAAACTAAACTTTTTCTGAATTTCTTGACAGCTTTTTAAAACACAGTTTTGGTCAAACCAGTAGCACAGCTACCAGCCTGTCTAAGTTTGCTCCATCAGATACAATTTGCTCTTACACCAATTTTAGTGAGTTTTAAGGAGTAGTCCTAAAATAGCGTAAAAACCATAACATCCAACATGGAAAAGACATCATTTACCATCCGTAAACCTACCTCAATGTATTCTTCATCCAACTTAACATTCTTCTCCATGGCTTGTAACACCTCTATCTGGAACCATCGAAACTGTAGCAGGAACAAAAACATTTGTTCCCAATGAGTTAGCTAAATTATGTTGTGCTCATTACTCACCAACACATTTAAAAATTAGGATGAGTTCTGAGACTGAAGAAGTTTACTGACCACTCCCTCCATCTCTGCAGTGAGTCTCCTCTGGGTGTCTGATATTTGGATCAGGACGTCCCCTGTTGAAGGTGTTGAAACATTGAAAGGTTTAGGACAACTCAAAACACTTGCTACAGTTTATAAATAGTTGTTACTAAATGTTAGACTTTATAGATATATTTGTATCTATAAAGTCTATAAATATATTTGTTGAACTTGAACATTTAATAACATTAAATGCAACATTTCAAGTGTATCACCCCCTTTGTTTGAATTTGACATCAATGAGAAAAGACTGGCACAGTATCTGTCATTTGAAACTTTAAGCAGTTTGACACTGCTCAAGTCATTTACAGCTTCTTCTGATCTTAAAAGCTGGATTGCAAAGAGAATGGAAAGTTAGCCAAGTCCCTCTAGGTGCCTTTGGCCGTGTCTGTTGTCACGGACTGTGGTTGAACTAATGAATTGAGTGCAGCTGAAAGACTGTCCCTATCTATAATTCAGGGGCCGTCACTCAATATAGTCCCAGGTCATGCTGTGGCTCCCTGACCTTCTCAGTTAGCCAAACTAGCATAACCAGTCTGTCATGCCGTGTGCTACCACAACCGTACAGGCCCTCAATGGGGATGCTTTAGCATATTGCTAACTGCTACTGCTAACAAAGCTACTGCACGTCCCAAGGGTCAGAGTGAAAGTGAAGCTTGTGGAAAATATGCACTCATGCATGCACACGCGTGCGTGCGCACACACACACGCACGCACACACGCACGCACTTTGAGTAGAAATATGGTTCCCAGCCCTGCTCAATAGGTCAAATTAGTCTTCTTTAATAAATGCAATGAATTAAATATTAATATTGTCATGAAAAACAGTAATCAAACAAATACACAAACGACACACACTTACCAAGAGAGCGTGATGAAAGTGTGTGAAGAGCCTGCTCTCCCATTTTAGCCACAGCGCTAAAGTAGGCCTCACTGCTAACAGCCAAGGCTGCGGTAACACACACACACACACACAGACATAATATATATATATATATATATATGCAAAAATACACATAAATATGCAAATATACACATATATAAACTGCATTTCAGCTACTGAAAGCAACATAAAAACCGTATAGACTGAAACCCGTTAAACTTAAATTAATCAATCAATTAAGCAAGTGTGTCAGTGTTGATGTGTGATTTCATGTATGTCTACTAGCCCCATGTCAGTGGGTGTAGTTTTACCCTGCTGACTCAGTGCCCTGTGACTGACAGCCTGCTCCAGTTTTATCAAGCAGAGGTGCATTAACGATACATGCTGCTCACAGTTACCACTGTATTACACATGGTAAATACTGGACAGACATAAACGATAAAGGATTAGCACAGTCGGACAAGCAAATACAAATGTCTCTGTTTTACACATTACTACCTGGTTAAATTGGTAAAACGTTGTGTTGATTAACTGCAATTATGTGCAACAGACCAAGTATTTAAGACAGGATTTTATTCGAGTCAGGTAATGAACTCTCCCATCACCTCTGGTATCACTACCTTACCTCCGGTATTACAGTAGGCCTATGTCCTATAACATCATATTGGTATGAGTAAATTGACAGGTTAAAACGAACCCACTTGCACACACGCAGACACTCACAGAGATCACTCACCTTGGAAAGCTTTGACGTAGCTGTTTCCTAGAGCAACCAGCTTCTGGAGGCCTGGATTAAACTGCTCCATCAGGTTCTACAATGAGACACACACACGCACGCATACACACAGAAAAACAGAGCAGACACCAACAAACAATGTTCCAAAAGTTTTACTTTAGCTGACACAAAATAAACTGGATATTCAGTACATCACACTACATTGGCCCTTTTAAAATGATCAATTCCAAACTCACCGAATAGACGGTCAGAGTTGATCTGTGTAGTTGGTCACTGCTGGCTCCTGACATTGTGATTTCAGTGGAAATATTAACTTCAAACAAACCAAAAAAGTCTTGAAAAATAAATGTCAGAGACAGAAAAGGCTGCTGCAAACGGTCTCTTTTCCCATTCAATCTTCTGAACAAGCTGTGGTGCTTCTTCTCCGTATCAGTGTCTGAAGGCAGTGAAAGTCACCTTCAGCGAGATCCTGCTGTTTCTGCTGGTGTTGCACAGACCAATAACACCTGTTTGGTAGGCTGACAGCACCTTCGTCCCTCTCTGTCACGTTTTCATTTGTTAATGTGCTCTTTTAGTCCCTTGTCATCAGGAGTTTTCATGGAACGACAGAGCAGAGTGAGCAAGGGGAAGAGAGAAGGGAGTCGGTGCCATTGATATGACCCGGCCAGGTAAATTATTGATCGCGAAGGAGGAGGTGAGCCAGCTGTCCAACTAACTGTGATGTATACTCACAGCAGACAGAATGCTTCTCCTCTGGAAAGTACAAATTAAGTTATCGTATGCAATTACAGGCAGATTCTTCAATGAGAAAATATCACACACGTACAAGTTCGTCCATTTCAACTCGGCTCACGCTATAGACATGGAAATATTATTTAGAGTTTATTGGGATTGTTTTGAGACTACATAATGTGGTACTACACATCTGAAGACATGTGCATATTTGACCATCAATCTACATAACCCTTATGATCTGAACAATGATATTCATATAACATTTGACACAATTTTGCATGTGCTGGTGTATTGATAAACATAAATACCATATAAAGGAGGGGTGAGGCTGTTCTACCCACCGGGAGAGACAATGTCTTTCAGGAAGGCAGTGTCATCAAAGATGACCGCATCACCACTACTGATCTTACTGTGTTGCTTTTGGCAACGACTTACAGTCTCCATCACAGTTTTCAAACGTCTGTCAAGGGCAGCGAGGTGGGGCTCCGACAGCAGCGGGGCCACTCTGTGAAGGGGATCATGGGAGAGCGAGGCCCTCATGACATCACTGAGACGATACTGGGGAAGAGACAGGAGCCGCAGGCGAAGCCAAGTGGACTGACGGATTCTGTGAAGTGAAATAAAAGACGTCAGAGAGGAGGACAAGGGAGAAGACTGAGGGAATCACATTGGCATTTTGGCCACAGGCATTTACAGTTGGGTTATTTAAATGGGACCATATATTGTTTTTTTATGTTTTCATGCATAAAATAAAAAGACAGGGATAAACAACTAAACAAATATGGATAAAACAGAAAAAAGAATAACATAAAGAATAATATAACCTATTATTCTAACTGAATGTAACCAGAGAAAAAGCATATTAGTATAGAGTAGGCATGGTAGATGATTACAGTAAATTTCATCACATTTTATGACATTCTTTTTTTGTACCTGCAGCACTGTTCTAATGGAGCTAAGATTGACGGCTCATCTTTGGAGTGACGCCCAAATCTGCAGTGAGAACACACCTAAAGTCACAAAGTCACATCTGTCAAACCAAAAAAAAAAAAGAAAATATGGTGGGTGTACCAACACCGTTCCACAGAATAGAAATACTTGCCCTCTCCCATTGTCAAGGTGCAACAAAAAAGTATTGTTGCCAAACTTCTCGAAGGTCTCATAGTGGTGTCTGTCCATATTACCTATGGGAGGAAAAAGTATTATATTTAGTATTAGGTATGAGCCGTATTATTGTAAAAACTTTCTGTTATAAATATCTTTTGATAGATAGAAAATAACACGTTTGTTGTATTGTTCAGGCACAAACATTGTGGCTTTACATATTTCTATGTAAACAACAACAATTCAGAAATCAATAATAAACAATAATAACACTGACATGCTGAGTATCCCAGACGCTTTTTCATCTGCAAATTTATTGGAGAGAATTTGAGCAATGTATAAACAGAGATCATACAGTAAATGTCCATTTATCAATATTTGTTGATGGCTGGTGAGGTCAGAGCCTGCTCACTAACCTTACCCTTCTCACACTACACAACACAGGATTTAGCCTGGCATGAAGCGGTACCCTAGTGATAATGTTAACATCTGCCAACCCCCAGTCTCCTGTCTCCCGCTCCTCATCGAGATAGAGAGGGCAGTGGTAGACTGGTAACTGAGAGGCAGTCAGCGGAGAGGGCTCTGACACCTGAACAATACCTGTGTCCATTAAGTATGAACTTTTACAAGGGAAGGTATCGCTAGTATTTGTGCTCCTGACTTCAGCACTGACGTAAACAGGGGGCAGTGAGCACGGCTGCACAGAGACTGTGTCCTGTAGGGCTCCCAGCTGTGTATCCCATGATGCCCCTCTGAGCTCCAGGCCACACAAATAAACAGCATCCGAAGGAAGAGAGGCTGCGTATGTTGTATCACGCGGAACCTATAAGGACAAGAAAATGATAAAAGTCTTTCTCCTGTTGCTCCTGCAGATGGTTACACAATAATTACAGAAGAGTTCAAGGCCATTTAACGATGACAATTTCACAATTTACCTGAAAACGCAGTTTGATATCACCGATACATTTGCGTTTTGCTTGAGCAGCTTCCCTCATCAGTGCCACCAGAAATCCTCTGGCGTTTCTGAAGGCACTTAGCCTGTATGCACCAGGTGGATCTGCACTGTCGTGGCGCCAGACATAAGCAGCGAGCAACTCTGCCTTTCTCTCTAAGCGAGACAAGTCTGCGAGGTTGACGAGGGACGCCAAGGTCGACGTGGTGCATTGCACGGGTTGCTGCAGCTGAGAGAGGAGCGAGGACACCATGTCAATGAGCTCGTCCAGCTCTGCCTGGAGGAAGTCACACAGGGGACTGTGAGCGACGGCCCCTGCATGTGTAGCTCTGTCTGTGAGGTAACTCTGTAGAGCCTGCAGTCTGTCTCGAGCCTGCTTGTAAGGTGGCATTATGAAGGGCTTCTTCAGTTGAGGGTGGTGTATTTTCCTCCCTGTTCCCAGAGGATTCTGGGAGGCCTGCAGTAGACTCTTCAAATTGTGGCTGTTGATTTTGTTTATCTCTGTTGCCACATTCAGACTAAAGCCCAGCACAGGGGGGTTGTCGATGTTCTCTGAATCCTGAAGACCCACATTCTGCAGTAGTCCTGACAAATCTGACAACGTAAAACACAGCTAATATCAATACACTGAACTTTCGGCTGACAACAGCCGACAAACAGAAACAACCACGGTGCGTCTGAGGCTTTTGCTACTCGTTTACAATGTCGTCTTGTGTCACGGAATCCTAAAATAAAAGTTGTCCGTTACCAAACCGGCTGGGATTGTTGATAATGTCTGAGAGGATGTGTGGTCCACTGTCCCTCAGAGGTGACGCTCCACTGAGGCAGGTCTTGGCAATGCCTTCTACCGCCTCCAAATCTGCAGAGTCTCGCACATGGCCACCATGCACTAGATGGACTATGAAAAGTACAAGGAGGTTAATGCATGAAGTCACAGAACTAGTGGGACAGTTTTAGCTGTTGATGCCACCTCACCCGCTATATACTGCAGAGCTTTGCTCTGATCATGACAGAGACTGGCAATGCCGATATATGCGTCCACCAAAACTAGGAGGTCTTCCTGACTCCTTTGAAAAATAAACAATCAACATGCAAAATATTAAACTGGTTAACCATATATACAACATATACACACACACACCATCTCAACGTTGTGTCTTGGTCATATTTCACTTTAAACTGACACACAGACAAAAAATGGACATAAAAATATTTTGAAATGAGACACTTCTACTTTATATTATCTACAGTATGCAGGATGTTTCCTCACCAGTTGTAGATTCTGCTCTGACCTAAGCATTTACTGGTTTGTCTTTGCAGTAAGACAGAGTGAAAGATGGCACAGCGGAGAAGGAACTCCACGTGTTCTGACTTCACGCCCGGCAACGACCGACACTTTACGATGGACGCCACCTGTTGCAGCGAGCAGCTCAGCTCCTCCTCCATATCGCAGGAGGAGTCACAGACCAGAGGCAGGGCACACATTCGCACTGCAGCTGTTTAATTATATAAATAGGTGTTAGCAGTCGTAATTATGAATATCATTATGTAATGTGACAAACATTCAGATTTTTTTATATAAGCACATTTTAAACGAATCCATTAATTAAAGCATCTATAACCATGTGGTAATATAAACTATGGTCTTAGTCAGAGCAGTAATGTAAATAAACAGATCTACCTGGTATGTGATGTGATGCATATTCTTGAGTTATAAACCACAGCCTAAAGTGCGGGTGTATGAAGCCTCGCTCCTCTGAGCAACAGGTAGGTAAACAGGGAAGCAGGCAGGTTGAAGGACACACAACAAGGAAAACCACTGTTGTAACTTGGCTTGTAAACTTTGATCATGATGATAATTGATACGAATGCATTATGAACCTACCTCTGTGAGAGGAAATCAACTGACTGAGGCGAGCCAATACTTTATGATCCCATTTTTCCAACAGATGACAGTTGTTAAAAACAAACCAGTGGCCATCGCTGATTGCTGCGTCCAGTGCTGAGAGGATGTCTCGGTTACACTGAGCCCCAAAAGAAATTAACTGTACCTGCAAAATGAAAAAATGAGAAATGCTGCACTGATTTAAAGCGATTGGAAGCGTAAACAAAAACATAAATGGGGTGTTACCTCTTGTTTGCCGCTAGTTTTTGCCAATTTGTGTATTAACTGAAGAGGCTGAATACTTGTCCAGTTGTCTCCTCCAGGACCAGGCAAAGCGAGAATGATGGGTCCCTGATGTTCGGCAATGTAAAGTGAGAGGGACTCTGGGTTCCCGGTGTGAGCAGCCTCAGACACCACCGTCTGCACAGGCAGGCAGAGGGTGCAGGCGGCTATCGCATCAGCTACTCCCTCCAGGCAGTGTGGGAGCATGGTTTTCCAGAGGAGAGCCCGCTGTAGCAGGGACAGGTGGGAGTGGGAGCGACAGGGAACAGTCCCGATCACGGTGGAGGAAGGGAATCGCAGGTACTCCTGCCACTGTGAGGGTGAAGTGGAAAGTGAGGAAATCAGTCCTGTGAATGCCGGAATATGGTCCAAACAGAGAAGGTCTGGGTGGATGTGAGGGGGGATCCAGCTGGGCAGAGAAGTGGTGGACGGTGAGGCAGTCTGAGGTGGGGAGCATGGTGTAACTTTGATAGGATGTTCTACGCCTTGAAGACCCCTGAGAAAGGCAGCCCTCTCTCCCTCAGAGCAGAGGCGGTTGTGCTGGAGCAGAGCCACAGACGCCAGCAGCTTCAGAACTGAGACGTGGCTCTTAAAGAGACGAGGCCGGTATCGGACCAGCAGCTGGGCAATCATCGTGTTTGTAATCTCTGGTCCTAAGCCCCACGTCAAACCTCGAGTGGTATATGTCACTAACGGCCTGCCGTTTACCAAGAAGGCATCTTGCGTAGCTGAGATGAAGCCACGTAGGGAAAAGCAGTATGCAGGAGAAAGACGGGAAACCTCCTGCAGAGCCTGGTAGAGGGCAGCAGCCAGCTTCACCAACTGTCGCGGGGTAGATACAAGAGTTTCATGGTACTCCAGCTCCTCATTCAGCAGCTGGATCTCAGCCTGCAGCTTTTCCGTTGCCTCTTGAAAAACAGCCATGTGACAGTGATCGCAGTCCTCCAGCAGTGAGGTGTTGGACTGCAGGATGTAGTCCATCAGAGCATCCTGACACAAGATTGTTTTAAGGAACATCTTATAAGATTCAAGTACAAATGTGTAAAATGAACCGATAATCATTTGTGCATGATATACGGGAAACTAAGATGGAACCATATAAGTTTGGTATGATGTTAAAGGGTCACCTCCTCTGTCACCAGTTGCTCCTGCAGCAAATGCTTGTCATTCTGGAATCGTAAATGCTGAACCAGCAGCTCTTTGCGGTCCGACTGCAGCAGCTGTGTCAGCATCAGCTCCTGGATTTCGTCTGAGCTTAGAGAGAGGTCAATGACATGTAGCTGAGCCAAGATGGATGGATGGACCTCTAAGAAAACAAGAGCACCAAATAAACACTCATCACTTTCAGACAGTTTAAGAGGCCGTATCCAAAAAGTCAAGGGCTCAGTTCGATTTATCATGCAGCTCCTTATACTCACAACAACGTAAGATGACTTGTATTCTTAAACTGTACAAATGTCTTGTTTACTTATTCAGGTAATTACCAAGAAACAATAATGTACATTTTTTTCTGGTGACGTTATTCATGTTATTCTGTGTTGTGTTTGTGTTTTAATCTAGTGTTATTAATCTAGTGTTTGTGTGTGTTTTAATCTGCTGTTATTCAAACCAGAAACAAAAACTCTGTCACTTATTTGGCAGTTAAATACAGAGACTATGACAATTTATAATAAACCTAACAAGAATCATTCTTACCACTGCTAAGCAGCCGGACAGGCAGATGAGTGCTGAGAAAGAGGCGAAATTCAGGGTGGGTGGACTGAACATGGTGCTTACACCCCGACAGGCAGCATCCAGCAGGGGGTGCCAATCTAGCCAGACACTGAGAGAAGCTGGGCATTGCCTGTTCTACATGATTTACTAGAACTCTTAAACCTGAAAAACAAATTCTTGGATTGAGTTGAGAACAAATGCGGGACATTTTCAGAATAATTTAGTTTGTGTAAAAATCCCATAACTGACCTGTCTGAGCAGCTTGGTTTAGTTTGTCCTGCAGCGCTGGATCACTGGCACAAATTTCCATCTCCCACTCCAGATGAACATTTTCACCTGCAGAGCAGACAGATGTTGTGCTATTCAATTAACAATTCAGATCGATTTCTACAGGGAGACTGACTGCTGGGGGTAAAACAAAAAAAAAAACACTACTCTCTGAAAACGAATATCTTCTATCAGAGGTATTTTTCTTAATCGTAGGACTGACCAGTGATGAGCCAGCTCTGAGAGCTTCTCTCCAGATGCTGCTGGAAGTCTGCCAGCAGAGGCCAGCGCTGAACCAAGGCATTTCTGTGGCCCCAGAGCAGCAGCTGAACCACAAGTCTGGCACATTGGACGTTCTGGCGCTGCCACTCATTCAGGCCAAGAGCTCGACTCAGAGGCAGCTGCACCCTCTCAGTCACGGGGATGGGAAAACCGAGAGGGGGAGGAGAAGGTGCAGGGTCTGACTGTGTAAACAGGGATGTTCTGGGGTCCTCTGGGTTGACGCTGATGCTTCCTCTGTGAAATAGCTCTCTCCACTTGTTTAGTAGTTCTGCACGGCATTCCGGTGTAAAAGGACCTGAGTAGGCGATGACTGCAGCCAGGATGAGGGCATCTCCTGCTAGGTTTTGGTCATGTAATTCGGCCTCCTTTAGGGATACCAATCAAAAAATAATAATGCTTTGAATAAAATATGAAAAAACTGACACCACCATAATATTTTTCGATATTAGACATTATAATTGCAAATTCTGTTACCTGAGCAGCAGCCTTCCACTCGATGACACGTTCCTCCAGCTGCCCAGCAGTTATAGTAGCTTCTCTTTCCAATTTCTCAGCTCTTTGGAGCTCCAGCCTCTGCTCCTCTATGTCCTTTTGCACGACCTGAAGCTGAAGCTTTAGCTCCTCTAGACGATGGGATGCATCCTCCACGTGCTGCTTTGCCCGGTACAGTCGACTTCGAGCCTCTTTTTCCAGCTCCTCCAGTTGCTGCTTGACCAGCAGCTGATGTTGGACGCAGCACCATTCATATACAGCCTGGATCCATCGGCACAGGGACTGGCAGGCTTTGCTCACCTCTTGCACCGACTCCGGCACAAACTGGGGACTGTTAACTATCTGGCCGAGCTGCTGCAGCTGTTCATTTGTCAGGTTGAAGCGGTCAAAAAATTCCAGCTCCTGGTAAAGGAAGATATTTTACCTAATTTAACTAAATCAAGACCAACTGAAAAGCACGTGCCTATACTACAAACTGGAAAAATGATGCAACTTAGTACGCTGTATTTGCATAAAGTACTACACTATAATGTTTAATACATCAAAAATAAATAAATGAATAACTCACTTGAAAAAAGTTAGATTGTCCAATCAGCTGTTTAGCGTTCTCCCAGCCAGGTGGTCGATTAAACAGCAAACAAATAGCATCCATGACTGTCACCACTCCATCAGGGGGGTCTCGGTAGTGCCGCACCTCCTCCAGGTCAGATGGATTAAGGCACTTAAGTATTTTGAGGCCTGACAAGAACACGGGTATCACCTGGAAAAATAAAAAATAGAACATCAAATTCAGCTTCTGTGACAGGGAAAAGGTTTTGGTTGCATGGATCAATATAAGATAATAATAATCTGCTTACCTGTTTCTGAGCGTTATTATTCTGCTCCTCAAGGTCATGCAGCTTGTTCTTCTCCACCATACATTTCCTCTGAGCATCCTCTAGCAGATGTTTTTGGTCAGCTACAGCTCGGAGAAGATCCTTCTCCCGCTGCAGGACGACGAAAAAGAGAACATACCTTTAATGAAGATATCTACATTTATTTTTTTGCAAAACTATTCCTTATTCTTATTTTTGCATATTATAACTACAATCTTATTTGTGTAATTGTGCGTGCAATTACTTTAAAACAAACTCTTCCTTAAACTCAGAGCCCACCAAAAATAAAACGTTACTGTCAGAGGAGTTTGTATTGGTTTGAATTAGTCTGTTGTTACAGAGTACACTGAATTTGTCGCTTACAAGGTTGTTTGAATCATTTTGGATTGTGATGTCGGATAGAAATTGCGGCAGTCAATACCACTTCGACATTATACAGTATATTGATCCCACTTGAACTGCATATGCTGAATCGCTGTACACAACCTGCTGTCTCTCAGCAATCTTCGCTCTCAGTCTGTCTAAGAGCCGTTTGTTCTGCAGAGCAGCGCTGTTCAATACGTCCAGACGAGACAGAACGGAGGCGACCCTGTAAAAACAAGACGCTGCTATTGTGAAGCAGCTTGTGCGTTTGTTTCATTTCAACACTGTCAATAAAAAGACACACGCATAATAAAGTTAGTCACCTGTTAGTTCTGCCCTGCCATTGTTTGTGGAGGTGGTTGCTAAGGTAACCAAAGTGGGCAATTAAGTCCAAGTATGTTTGAGGGCTGAAGGGCTGGACTTTGAGAAGGACAGAAGCATACTGACATGCAGAATGATGGATCTCTGCCATGGCCACAGACAGGCCGGCCACTGAGCCCACTCTCTTCACTGAAAAGAAGGAAAACAGAAATAAAATAATGACTCTTGAGTCAAAATGAAACCAGTACAGACTTTTATGAAATGACTTACTTTCGTGGTGACTGGTTTTAAGGTGTTGGGCAGCAACTTCGACCAGTGACTGCCGCGACCACGGCTGATACACCTCCACACAGCAGCTGAGGCTCAGGGCCTTCATCATCTGTCTCTGCATCACAAAATCAAAACATCATCCATTTCGGTCTGAAATGTTAAGCTCAATGACTCAACTGCTACATGCTTCTACTACAACTGCTTCCTGACTTCCTTCTAAAAATGTATTTTTCACAAGCTTAACCACTTGACTGATTGTAATGAATGTGATCTAAAAACTATAGTTTGTGTTTTTTTATACAGACACAAAGCTGCACAATACCTACATTTCTTTCAATGCTTGTGCCTGACATAGTGAAGGGCATCAGGAGGAACACGTGGATATTTCTGTGCACCTGTCTTAAGAACCTTTAATAAATAGAAAGAATTAAAAAATACACACACACACACATACCTAAATTTTAATTGAAAAACACATCATGTAGTTTTTATAAGTAAGTCATTTCATCTTACTTGTCAAGCATCCAACTGTCCATGAGGTATCTTTTTGAGTTCTTCACAGCCGTCACTCTGGAAACAATGTTCTTCAGCTCCTCCTCTGTGTAGATTGCTGGGTAAGTTCTGTGAGCCATTGCCACCAGCAATTCTTCTCTAACAGAGTGGCTGATGTCTTCGTGGACCAGTATTACAACATTGCCTCCATCCACTCTGGTTCTATTCCCAGCCTCTTTTAAGATTTCATGTAACTTACTCTCATTACCTGAATGCACCTCCATCAGCTGGAAGCCTGTGAGATGGGCAGCTAAACGCACAGTGGTTCGACGGCCCGTGCCTCTGTCTGAACTCATAAGTACTCCATGACCTCCAGGTATGAGCAGAGCTCTGACTATATGCAACAGCTGACTCACTCTGTGTCTGTGCACAATGTATCTGGATGTAATATTGTAGTTTTTATCAGTCCCATGTTGTTTGTCATTATTATTTCTGTCCAGGAGAGCAGACAGCTTTTGCAGTAGGGCATCAAGATCTTGCTCCATGTAACCAGAGCTACATTTGGAACTGGTTTCCTGATCCATTGAAATCAAGGTGTTTGAAAACTCAGGTCCATATATAAGTCTTGTCATTATACTTTCCATATGCTGAAGGATCCGGGGAGTTTCCTTTTCTGAAAAGTTGTTTTCAGCCATAGTGCAGTCTCTCTCCAGGTCTGACTGGTCACATGGTTTTGGATCAGTGGGCAGACTGAGTCTATCTGGACTCTCAGTTGTGACAGTGGCTGGGACATCTGTACTGTCAGGATGGGTTTCGCCACCCAACCTGATTCCATAGTGTGTCGCTGCAACCTTGGCTACGAGTGACACAAGAGTTTTGCTTTCATCCTGTGATATTAACCTATCGCTGAACGTACGCATGCACTCATGCACCCAGAGATGTGCTATGTTAAGAACCGAGGCTGTAGGCTCTGGCAGGACTTCAGGAAACCCAAATAACTTACAGGTCTTACTCTGCATTGTCCCCGTGTTTAGGACGTCAGGCTGCCACAGGTACATGCCCTCAAACACCTTCTGCAGGTCATGATGGGAGAACAGGAAATGGGGCCTCTGTGCAGTTGGCTTGAATTGGTTGCATACAGCATGATAAAGTTTTTCAGTTGCGGTGATAATACAACACGCCAATTCCTTACTCTGATGAAGTGGAATTCCTTTGAGCCAGACTTCTAGCCTGGGAGAATGAACAGATAATAAAATGTCTGTAGATGGGGTCGGGAGCACAAAGATGGAGAAGAGGCGTGAAAGGCGTGAGGACATTGCGTTACTGTAATATCCAGAGACAGAACAGGTAGCCATGTAGCTGATGGCTCCTGAATTCAGAAAGTTAAAGTGGTAGTTATCAAAGGTTAAAATCCCTCCCTTTGAAATACTCTGTCGAAGAGATTCTAAGGCAGTTGATGTCTTCCCAAAGGCATCTATCACCAGGAAGGAGAGACATGCTGATTTTATTAAATCTTCACTCAAATAAAAATATGTTAGCGCCTCTGAAGTAAATTATCTTACTCACCACAGGGGGCCTCATGCAAATCATCCACAAAAAGAAGCAGTCTTCTGTGTTTGGTCTCAGAACCCGCAGCTTCTGTACAGTGCTTCTGGCAGATGATGTTATTCAGCGTAGCGCGCAGGTCTCTGGAGCTCAGGAGTGGACTGGCTGGTAGGCTTATGTGTGGCTTGTCAAAACATAGCAGAGACTGGCACAGGCTGGTTTTTCCAGAACAAGGCTCTCCTGCAAGCAACACTGGCTGACTTGCCTCCAACATGAGGTTCAGGAGAAAGGTGTATTTCCCATACTGTGCACAAAAATTGGAGACACTCGTGAGATAAAATAATTAAATGCAGAGATGACCATATTCACTTTTCTTACTACAATAATAAAGTTTCGAGTGTTCAAGACAAACCTTGGGAGTGATGGAATTTGTCAACAGTGAGTTTTGGGGGAACATCTTTCTCTCTGTGCTAAAGAAGTGTTCAAACACATTCTCTTCATCAGGAACCAGAATCTTGTACCGGCAAGAAAACAGCATGCTGCGGACTAGCGAGTCAAACTGTGGCCAATGACTAAATAAAAAAATAAATAACAGAATTATATGATATGATAATATTACTTCATCTTCGAGAGAAAACTGAGACAGATATTCACCTTGACGAAAAAAGTCATTGGATATTTTGTCGGTAAGAATATACAGATTTAAGTTTTGTGCAGTATTTCATGTCATGGAAATTTGCATAATAATTTTCCTACCCAGGATCCAGATGTGCACCAAATCCCCAAACATAAGCCAACAGAAAAAGGTCTCTGGCAAACAGGTCTTGTTTACTCTGGCAAACTGGTGTACCGGTTCCATACAAAGGTATATCTGGTGGGAGAGTAAGTGGTCTTTATGTTGATAAATAGCGTTATTGTTAAATAATGTTGATAAATAATGGTTATACCTTCTTTGCCTATTTGTGTTGCTGCTTCAGCTTTTTCCAATTCCTTCCCAAAATGATGCAATAGGGCAGACAGAATTCGAACAAATGACATGATTTCTTGCAGTCCATACGTGGGGCTTTTGGAAGATTGTGCTTTGCCGTGAATTGCAGAGGTTAAAGCCCTCTGCCTGACCAAACTGAGAGTGCTGGAGAAAAGATCTTCCGCTAAACGATTCCACATTTTAAAGGTTCCTTGAGCCAGTCTGTGTTGACAGTAAAGAGCATCAATTTCCTTCTTCCACACAGCTTTCCACAGATCGGTTCCTGTGAACTGAATGAGGCCACAGCGAGTCACTGTAGATGGGGTTGCATCGCTTAGGTCTGTAATCTCCATCAGTAGCTTTAGGTGTGACTGTGATGGCACAAGTTTTTCACCAGATGGCAGGAAGAGAAATGGATCCTCGAAACTGCACAGTGTGGTTAAGTAATCAAACCACCCAGGTTGCCCCGCGGGTTCTCCATCCATAACCAGCCATTTCACTATTGGCGTATGGACACTCTTTGTCTTACTGTCATGCCAGTCAGAACATGCACGTTCCCATCTATCTAAAGATCGTAGCAGATTGGTAATAGCTCCGTCTTGCCATCCTCTCTTTCCACAGAAGCAGCCCAATACCTCATCGTGGGACATGGCATTAGGAAATAAAACCACGGTGTCAACTGATTTCCAGTTTGAAGAGGAGATCTGCAGATCAGCCTTTTGGGAATCTTCTCCAATCGTTTGGTCATTTTCAAACACACACTCCATTTCTTTTGCAGCCAGACTATTGAGTGCTCCAGCAAGTGATGAAAAACAGGTTGTCTTTCCACTACCCGCAGGGCCTATGAGCAGAACTGCCTGAGAGACCTTCATAGTCTGGTAGAGTGAAAGAGTGCTGCTTATTGTTTCAGTGTCAGGGTTAAACTGTTTCCTTTGCAACTCTTCTGCAATGGCCTCCTTAAGTTGTTTCTTTTCTTCTTCGTCAATTTGTTGTTGGAAAACAGGAAACTGGGATACTATAGGGAAAGCATTTTTGAAAACCATATAGAACTGCGAGGCTTTCTCATGGTCATAAAGAAAAGGCATTAACACCGACAGAATCGCTTTGACAATGGCTGTTTCCTCCATTAAGCCCCATTTCACAGACAAACAAGACTTGCGTGATCTGGAAGGCTTTTCGGACTCTTGACTATTCTTCACAGCATCAGTGGCAGACAGATTTTGAGAGCACATGGGATCATTTTTTTCTGTAGCCGAACTTTTATCCTCATCTGAAATTTCTCGCTGCTTTGCGGTTTGTTGTAAGTGTATTTCAGAGGCAGAGATGATCTTTTGCAAGACAACAAGATAGCTGCTCTGGTATTCACTAATGAAAGTAGGTAAACTGTGAGAGTCCTTGGACAGGCTGATAAGAGAAACCAAACGCTGACTCAGAGACTTTGCTTCTGAGAAACCAATGGACGTAAGCATTACTTCTGCGATGATCCTGTAATCCGGATGGGTTAATGCAACTGGTCTTGTTGCAAATCGAAGACTCTCTGGTACCTCGGATGTGGACCACTTTGAAGAGATGAGAACACATCCATAGTTGAGGTTAGAAGAAATTCTTTTCCCTGCTAGTACCACATGGCATTTTGGATCGATATTTGTGCTACCCGCGACTCCATTAGAAATCATGTCTGGCTGCTCATCGTTCACTGTTCGACTGCTGCCTGTTAACCCACAGAAGGACCGGTGAATGTCTATCAGAAGCTGTCCCAGTGATGACAGGACCCCATGTGTTAGTAAGTCTACAGAGTCCAGTAGAAGCCACGCTCCAGTCTGGAGTGCACCAAACAGCATCTGCTGGACAACACCAGGTCTGATGTTTGGATAACACTGTACTATGACAATCTGCCGCCCAAGCGCTTTTCCTAACTGGACAACAGTCTTTTTCTTTCCGGACATGCAAGGTCCACTCACAAATCCACATCTGTAGCTTGTCAAAGCAAGAAGAATCCCCAGTGTGGCCCGGTGTGTGGAAGGAGTATGCACCATGAAACAGTGTTCCGGACCAAAATACTCATAGCCATATTGGAAGCGATGGCCCAAAACCTCGAGATAACATGTGGGATTATCATTGCCTTTCTGACTCGGATCTGAGTTTATATAATACTTCATCAAACTTAGCCACTCGAAAGATGACTCCGGAGCACATTTAACCTCCATGAGTTGGGAAAGCTGCTGTGCATGTTTCATCGTTAGCTGCACCAAAGCTCTCAGACACACTGCCGTGTACTTAGACATCAGACATTCACTTTTAACCTCCCTGACTTTATTCCTTATAGAATGGCAAAGGTTTTTCAGTTTTTCCGCGATATATTCCTTTATATTACTCAATTTCAATGGGCTTGATTTTTGAAACGCCTCTAGAACCATTCTGCACCATACTGCCTCCTCAGCCACCAATAGACACTGGAGAGGGTATTCAGTCAGCAGATCCAGCAGATGTTCCATATTTATTTGGTTACTACCACTGTGAAACAAGGTGTGTCCAAATGTCCTGTCACATTGAAGCTGGTTATGCACAAGAGCACATTGTTTTACAAGCTGGACCATGGTCAGCTTTAAGTGTTTCTCAAATGTACTAAGCCAAACCAAGGCATTGATATTTGGTTCCAAAGGAGACAGGAAGGTGATGTGCTCCTGGAGTCTGGAAAAAATGCCATGCACCTTCATCTGTCCGTGGATTCCTGATGTAGCTGCGTTGGTGTTTACATCGCTTGCATTGAATGGAATTTCACTATCCACTTCAAGCCAGAGCACCCCTTTAAAGCATTTGCGAACAAAAAGTTGCAGCATGAAAGGCACTGGGTGAAAAGAAAGTAGCTGTATCACTTCCCCGTCACTCAAGAACCGGAGTCTTGGAAACTGGTCACGCAGAGCGTCCAGGACGTCCACCATCTGGTTGGAAATAGTTTCCATTGTAGACAGACCAACAATGAGGATCTGGCAAAGACTATTACCATGAAACTTCTCATTTGTCTTCTTGGAATTAACAAGGTTTAGCACGTGAGGGTCAGCTGATATAGTGTTCATGATTTCCTTAAATGTCTCATCAACTGGTTTGAACTGCTTCAACTATGAGGAAACACAAAAAAAAATAGTACAGCGGTATGTAAACACATAGCAAATGTATCCGCACTGTAAATTTGACGACACGGGGACATACCAGATCCACTCTCTGCACACTGAAGAATGTTTCATTAAACATCAGTGTCAGGAAGGCCCATATTTCCTGGTGTCGTTCAAATAATTCAAGCAGCTTCTCTATTAATGTTGCAAGACAAAAACAAACAAAATGCACTGAATTCTTACAGGTCAAATGATAATTACTTTTCCTGAATATTTTATTTACCAAGATCTTGCAGACTTTGCACCCAGTTGTTTATCTGCTGCCTGAACTCAAAACTGAATGGAGACTTCAACATGGTAGACAGAGCCATCAAATCATTCTCTATCTCCACAAAGAGTATTTCTAGACCTGAATAGGAAAAAACATAAAAACATGGAAATACTCACCAACTTGAAGACTTTTAGAAGACACATTTCCCCCAGCAACAGAGCAAAAGCAGAAACCCAGTGCGATTGCTTAGAATAAATACATTTGTATAGATTGTTGTTATTTAGTCTCACCGGTAATAGTACATCTTGTTTCATTACAGGAGTATTGAGTGGTAGTTTGGAGATTTGAATCAGTTCCCTCTGAGGGCTTGTGTGTCTCCTTTAATCCGTGTTGTAGCTGACAATGCTGCCAAACAGGGAGAGTGAATATATCCAGCCTAAAGAGTCTGGCTTCCCATCCCTGCTGAAGCTTTTGGAAGGTCTGCTCCATCTTGTACTCTGCTTGTGCATCGCTGCATATCTGACAAAATAAAAAGCTACGTTTAGTAAATGTCATTACACTTCTGAAAAAATATATATATATTTAATTTACTCAGTCTGTTTTTCACTGGCAAATATTTTAAGACATCATACCAATTTCATTTTCGCCTGATTTTAGTGTCTCACTAAATGTCCAGTATGTAAATATTTCTCTCACCTTGATAATTAGTTTCTGGTGATCTTCAAGTGGTTGAGAAATTAGCTCAGCAACAGTCAACTTCCTCTCTGGAACATACAGCATGCCCAAACCTATGAGAAAAACAAAATTACAGATATACTGTATAATGTATGTTAATGTTACACTATCTATACACTGACCTTTGAAAATAGCTCTCCAGTGTTTATGTCTGAGTGTGGGGCTCTGTAGTTTGGCCATAAGAGCAAGCTGGCGGTTTAAGCGTTCCAGTTTTCCTAAAGCCTCCTGCAGCACTGCGTCATGAGCAGGTATGGTACTTGTTAGAGACAGAGCTTGTTCTCTCCACTTGGCAATGTTCTCCTGAGTTTGCGACACCACAACCTGACAGAAAGTTACAAATGCCACAATGGCAAACAATGCCACAACCACGTTCAAAGCAAATGAATAATTATGTCACGAGTAAAAATGTCATCTTGTCGAGGGGCAGAGAGAGATTGGGCTGGTTACCTCACTGAAAGGCAGTTGCTTCCATTCTTCCATCCATGTTGTGTATGTAGCGATCAGCTCCCACAACTCTTTACGGGCTGTGATTCTCTGCATGTCCATCGTCAGAAAGTTCAAATCAACCATAGATTCTAATAGGAAGGAAGAGAGCTAAAACTTTTTTTTCTGAAAACACACGGGAGAAGTGTTTTTCCGTTTACTCATTTATTCTTCTAAATTTTTCTTTATCGTACGACTTGTGTCCTACAAGGAGTCAAACCTTAATGTTGTGAGGAAAATGACGTTTTCGTGCCTGAAAGTTTTTTTTTAATGTCTATAATTTTTACCTTGTAGGTTCTGACTGTTCCTGTTAAGTTGTTCCAGCTTTGCATTTAGACTGTGCACATGTGTGCACATGTTGCTGAGTTTGGAGACCATCTCTCTGGCATCCTGCGAAGGGTCAAGGAAGGAACCAGATGTAGACGTAGAAACCACATTTTTAAGGTCGCAAGCCAAAAATGAGACCATTGTGTCCAGTGCTTTAGCCCCTGAGGGAAGACGATGGCAAACAACACCGTCTGCGTCCTTCAAAACTGGTGCAAAACAATCCCACGTGCTCAGCATCTAAATACGGAACACAAGCAGGAGCCTTCTAAATGCAGGGTAAAAAGGCTGAGATGTTATTAGATGTGGTTATTAAAGAAATTATTTTCACTTTCGTGCCTGCTGACCTTTTCTTCTAAAGTCAGCTCCTGCTCAGTCATTTCTCTATAGTTCAGGCAAATTGTGTTCTGGAGAGAGTGAACGTACGCCAACCGATTCTGCATGTCTCCCAACATATTCAAAGACTCTCTGACCTGCAGAGAGAAGGACACAATTTTCAGATTTATACATTTGACGTGTCCATCAAACCTTTATTTTTTTATTGAGATATTGATAAATGTCCCATCTTTTGCTACAGTGGCCCCAATCAATTCAGTGTCAGACTGTTTGATTTTAGTCTCTGATCTATTTTAAAGCTATGCACAAACAGTACCTTCACATCATTTAGACCCATAGACGCTTACAAAGACAGAAAGATCATACTTTCTACAGTCTGGATAAACCAGATAAAACACCACTAAACCATTAACTCTGACTCTCACCTGAAAGTACTTTCTGCAACAAGTCATCGCCACAAAAGTTTACCGGAGTACTTACTCATGCCAATTACCAAATACACATGACTGTGGATTCCCTTGCGTGCCTTCAAATAAAAGCACGTAGGACCTTTATGCAATATCCATCACCCGATCATTCTTGGATAATGAAATCTAAATTCAGAACACATTTGCTCCGACAAGGCAGAGCCTCTGGGATGAATAATTCAATTAAAGTGAATGTGTGACCAAGAAAGTAGTCTTAGAGGATTTGAATCTTCCAACAAGGTAAAACTAGGGCATTGCCTTTTAATGAAATCATATTTAAGCCCTTTGGATTTGTATCTAATCTGCATAACCAATCATCTCTTTCTCGTTACAAATGTGTGTTTTTTTTTCATGTACTTATGTTGAATTCTTAAGAGTTTCTGTACCGCAAGAGCATATTTCGAGAGGTCGTGTAAATCCTGTGGTTCTGTCTTGACTTTAGCTGCGGCTCTCTCCATGTCTGATATAAGGTTCTCCGACTGCAGCTTTATCTGCTCTACAAGATGTTCCAACACCTCGTCCTCAATGAGCCTCAGCTGTCGCCCTGTAGAGGGTCATGAGCACAAGAAAGATTAGTTCATAAACTAAAGAGGTTTATGTTTATATGTTTACTTTCACGTAATACAGACATACCAAGAGTTTCCTTTGTGTAGGTGCAGTCAATGAGGAACAGCTGATTGGAAGTAGAGATTGATGAGGGTACTGTGCTGATTCTTCCACCCCAGGTTCGCATCTTCTTAACGAGCTCCTCGTAGTATAAAGCGGGTTGACCCTTCATGGATTCCAAAGAGGTTCGACTCCACTGACTAACAAACAAATGAATGTCCACCAACCACTGGTTGTGTTCACACAGCTGCTGCAGTTCGAGTTCAGTTTCCTGTCCAGTAAGAGGAGAGAACAAATTGAAATCACATGAGCTGGTGTGCATGTTCAATCACAATCACTAATACTTATACTACACATACACACATACACACACACATCCTAAGCTACCGATCTTAAAGTGAGTCTTGCCTTCATGATCTTGAGCTGGTCACTCTCCGCTTGTTTTGAAAGGTCACCGATGCGGATGTGCCACTCCAGCTGTGACCTGGAGAGGGGAGTGTAGCAGCCATGCACCCGGCTGCCCTCCATCATTATCAGGTTCTCTGGCTGCTGAGCTGACGGGTCACTGAGCAACTGCCAGCCACAAAACTTTCTGCAGCAGGACGATCCACTGTTGTTCTTGTTCTCCACTGAGAATGAAAAAACGTGGTTAATTATAGTTGTTATGTATTTGTTTACATTTGCACTGTGAAAGACCGGGAACATCCTGAATGAACATACCTATAACAGTCGGACATGCAATGCAACTGAGGTCAGAAGTAGGTAAGAAGACACTGTTGCTGATCTCCAAGAAGAACCCACAACTTTCACACATCTATCGAAGAAGAAAGTTTTTATGGTCAAGACGCTGCTTGAATGTAATTAAAGTGTTTTGCTTTAACAGAAAATGGGGATCATTGTTACGTAATGCGCAAATTAAATATATTTTAAAATACAACTTACCTGAATAACGGAGTCACTAACAGTCAGCAGAGCTTTACTCACTGCCTCTTGGAAGAGTTGTAGTGGAGGGTCCACAGTCAGTTGACTACTCGCACTGAGACGCAGTTCAGAGTAGAAAAGACTGCACTGCTCTGATTTCTTTCTCTGACAAACAAAAACATTCACATCTGACGTTAATTAAAACATTCATGAAATTCTGAGCATTCCTCCATTATTTCATGTATCTCTGTTGCTTCACAGAAAAAGCTGCGGTCTGAATGATTTTTTTGTGTGTTCTTTTAAGGTCACCTTCATAACACTGCTGAGAAAAGAAAAAACATCTTGACTGATGAGCGTCACCAGACTCTGCACAATCATTCGATTCATGAGGGAACCAAAGTTCCCTAGTTTGTGCAGAACATTTTCAGAGGAAGCCAACTCATTCTTCAGCTCCTGCTGGTGAGCCAGATGAAGGTGAATGGGTTCAGACGTCCTATTTGGCTTTTTAGCATATTCCATGTGCAACTGCAGCTCCTGATATTCCTTACAGCTCTTCTCTTTCACCTGGGAAGGGGAGATAATCACTGGACATGATTCCAGCAAAACCGATTTTTGTTCTAAGACAATAAGACTATACGTTCTATATATTACTATATATTCTTTCAAAAATTTTACAAATGTAAAAGAAAAATCATCATTAGGAAACAATGACGTACAGAATTAAGGATGACGGTGCGATACCGTGATAACTTTTTCAGAATGTGCAGACACTCCTGACTCTTGGCTTTTAGTACGTTCTTAAATTCCAGCAAAGTGTAGGTTTGACAGTCGTCCAGAGGCAGCCAGTGTGTCTCCTTCAGATCTTCAGTTAGTCTGTGAACGAGAGAGACGGCTGATGGGTAACCTGTGATATGTTGCTTGCATGCAGATAAGCAGTGTCCTGGTTTTATTCGTGATCTAACTGTGATTACAAGGGGGTTTGCTCTGACTCACCTGGCAAACACATGAAGAGCACTTCTGAACTGAGGCACAGTGATCAGCAGCATGTCCTGCAGAGCCAGACTCCTGCGCTGAAAGAATATCCTGCGCACATTTCTACGCCACCTGGCACAAGAGGAAACACATGCAGAGAAAATAGAGACCTCAAAAAGACAACTGAAAGATCAGTGGTAAGACAGACATGGATCACTTTTTGTTCTTACCACGTGAGAGTTTTCAGCAGCCTGAAGTCCCTGAAAAAGGGGATTTTCTGCAAAGCTCTCCACAGTAGGGACTCTCGGTGCCACTCAGCCAGACTGACGAGTCCACCATAACCTCTTTCTGTCACATGGAGTACAGAGCCGGGGGAGAACGTGTAGTGCTCAGAACCAGCTTCACTGGAATCGACCACCTGAAGGTCATAGGGTCTAAAAAAAAAGTAGCATCATGTGTTTGATTAATCACTGTGTGAGATGACGTGCAGATGTCCTTTCTTGACCCAATGGTACCTGTAAGCGTTCCCATCCACTTCTCTCAGGTAATAAATCTCCAAATCTTCCTGATGTCTTCCCTCGGCAAAGAATCGAACAACTTCTAAACCCGTGAGAGGACATTTATTTGGTTTGGTCGCTTTGCCACCTTTTGTAGCCGCAGCCATCGCCGTCTTTTTATTCTTACACGCTGTGACTTTTATTAATTCATCTTTCTCTGTCAGACTGAAACAATAAAACAAGAGAGTAAACAGAACAGAGAGTCACCCCAGATACATATACATACGGTGGAGTGTAAATCTCGGCAGCAAAAGCAATTGTCAGTTCTTTATCTCAGTGGGACAATAACTCTGATAGTATACAAGAATATAGGAGAAATATAGAGACACTGTAAAAATAACTACCTCGGCAAAACACAGCTAGACCTGCGCTCTTTCCCTAATTAGTGCAAAAACAGGGCCGCACTTATTTTATAACCACATAAATAACCACAGCAAGTGTTAAAGTTGTGTACCTTTTTGCGGGGAGCTCAGCAAGTCTGATGGGGATGTCAGTCCCTGGTGCAGAAGCCATTCGTCCAGGTCCTTCTTTACATTTCGTCTCGACTACGGCTCTGCCACGTCCAACTTGAGGACCAAGTTGAGGAAGTTCCACCACCGGTGAGGGTCTGTCAGGGAGGACATCTTGGAAGACGGATGTACGTTTGAAGAGAGGGCTGGTCACCAACGCTGAAGACAGACGAGGTGGCTTTGGACACAGCGGTGGTAGTGTCACGTCAGCACTGCTGGTCTTCCTGTTTACCTTATGTCCAGACCTGTTCATGTCTTTACCGCAGGTCTGAGACCCTCTGTTACGGGAACCTTGGTCTGAAGCGGCAGCGAACATGCCGCCTGTATCTTAATGTGCAGTATATGATCAGTAGGTTTGGTTTAGGACATGACTGTGGACCTGTGGAGGGAAAGAAAACAGGCTACTGTGAACCAGGTATCCAGCAATGACAACTATGGTTCATACACTGCTCTATTTGGAGGAAATCAGTGTTTTTCTCTTTACTTGACAGTGTAAATATACAGTATGATATGCTATCAATGTTACTATAGCATCCTGATAAATGCAGAAAGTTAGCTTACTGTGTTGTTATCATCACACACTGGTACACTTTGTACATTCATTTTCACTTTACACAGCATAAAAACACTTTAATTTTCCACTGGAGCAAATCATAACAAGACACTGCGCATATGTACAAATAGATTAAAGCTAATTTACATGAATTTATCTCGTTTTGACTGAAAGTCCGTGTTTTTGTAAATGTAAATAAACTTTACGTGACTCACCCTCCGTTACAACAACGACTAACATCCACTAGTTAATCCCGGAACTAGCTAACACTGTTGTCATGTCGCGTGCCAGCTAAATAACCTGCCAGTGACTAAAGTCAAACCGGTAAAGTCTTAAGCTAAAGACGTAAAACTTGTTTCTTAAAGCTGACGACAGCAAAAAGGAGGAAGAAAAACAAATGGCGACGTGTCTACGAAATTATTCAAAACTACGGGTTTACTACGACATTACTGGAGAAGAGGAAGAAACTAGTTGTGTAACTTTCTTACCTGGCGACTGGAGTTGTCAGCGCAACCACGGCGACGGCTCGTTTCCACGGCAACGCGCCGTAACTTCAGACGGCGAAGGTCAAATATGTCGCCTTCAGTCTGCCCGTGACCTTTAACCCCTAACAACCGTTTTCATACACGGCTCGTTAAGATAATACGACATAACGAGAAAAAAAAAGAACTATCCAATGATGATATTGTGGTATCAATATCAACCATTTCTATTTAAAATACAAAATAAGGTCCCTCACTTCCTGTGGACAACCTGGTACTTTATTTTATTGTGACAGCCGGGTTTTTTTTACCTGTAGGTTTGGGTGTTTTCAAATAAATCTCAGCATTTTACTCATAATAGTCCTATATCTTTTATATTTACCCCGTATGAAATAAATTAAGTCTGTGTCTGTGTGTGTGTGTATACACATATACACACCTAATTATGAGGCTGAATTACACAAAGTACATATAAAAAGAACACAGTCAATCTTTCATCTTAGCAAACTGAAATATGCGATTATGAAAATATGTGATCACATAGCAACAACAACAAACCTCTGGAGTGGAGTTTCATTATAGCCTCCCTAAAACAGCCGACTCAGTATGAACATACTCATCAGGAAGTCCAGGATGACCATGTCCATGAAGTCCACCAGTCTGGTGCCCAGGTTGTAAGGTGGGATCTGTCTCACCTTGGAACAGTAGTCTGACTCTGTCTCCCACCTGAAACAGCCCATAAATAAACTGTACCTCTTCATCTGATTATTGCTTATAACATAGGGGGATGACATAGGGGGATGTTGACATGTGTCCTCTCTCTCTCTCTCTCTCTCTCTCTCTCGACCCCCTGTACCCACTCACTTTGCCAGCTTGCTGCGGCTGTAGGAGCGTCTCCAGGGGGATCTCCAGCTCCTCCGGGTGGCCATGGAGAGATCTGGAAGCATGACAGCCAAGGAGCCCTCCAGGTCCCGGGGACGACCACACACTGCATGCTCTGTTGAACAGTAGTAAGAGCACTGGCCATAGAAACACACGTTTCCCACTAGGGGGAGTCATAGGTGCACAGAGGAACAGAGGAGAGGAGAAGGGAGGAGATGAGAGGAGCATCATGAGATTTATAACCAGTTGACATTTCAGAGCTGCTCAGTGGAGTGGGGAAGTGGGACGCGTGTGTGTGTGTGTGTGTGTGTGTGTGTGTGTGTGTGTGTGTGTGTGTGTGTGTGTGTGTGTGTGTGTTCTGTACCTGGGGAGGTAAAAAAGGTTCGGGCCAGCTTGCGGTCAGTGGTGATGTCCTTGATCTCCTTGACTACGTCCACCAGTCTGCCAACCACAGGAGGGACTCGCCTGAAACCCAAAATCCTGCAGAGAGAGAGAGGAGAAAGGTGGTAGGAGACGAGGAGACAAAGACGTAGAGAGAATAATCCGACAGGGCAGAGAGACCCACCTGTCGAGGTGAAACGCGGCAATTTCTGCATTGTGCCTCTCAAAGTCTGAAAAGTAGTAGAGGTTGTAGTTGGTTTCGTCATCTCTCTCCTGCCTGCACACGGAGACAGTACAAAGTACATTATACATTATATGCATTATATGCATTAGCCACACAACTTCATATTGTAAAGTGGTAAACATGCACGTGTGTATGTGCCCATTCCCATTTCCTTTTAACATAAGTATCACTAATCTTCTCACAAACATTTCAGTTTATGAATGATTCAATACTTTCAATCTAATATCTCTCTCTATATATGTAATATATATATATCATCATAGATTCTTTGATTTAATTCAAACTCATAAACACTCTGTTGTATGCTGAGTGTGTCCATGTGTTGAATTTGCCCTTTTCCGTGACTCACTTCATGGGCTTGAACATTGCTTGTCCGTAGTTGGGAAATGACATCACCAGCTTCAGCTGCGTCCCCCCGGACTTCTGCACTGGAAAACAGGACTGAGGCGGTTACCATAGCAACAGAGTACATCGTGTGCGCACACACACACACACACACACAAGCGTGCACAGCCCAACATCTCGCTGAACTCGCTGGTGTTAGTGGAGTAAACACGTGCAGGAGCACAAAGGAAATATGTGCGTCATCACAATGGTATTGCACAGTTTGTTGTGTGTCCGTATCTGTTTTAAATGTGTTGTCCAGCCTCCAGAGTGATCGGGAGACTGTATGTCCCAGTAAGTCAAAAAGATTTGTCCTTCATGTTAGTTTCTATATATTACACCTTGTCTCTGCAGATATTATTACATTTTACAGGGTTTTTTTTTTTCTTATTTGAATTCTCTCTTTGTCTTCAAATTCCAAGTCAAACCAGCAGAGACAAAATAATGGAGAAATGAAAGATTCTTCTCATCTGCTCTTGTGAATGAATTATACAGCCTTTTTATACTGTTTGTTTTCCGAGTGCTACTGGGATAAAAAAAACAAACAGACAGTGCACAGATAGAATGCAACTTCAATCTGATTTCAGTTTGTCAAGGTTGAGTGAAGACTCAATAGCATCAACAAACACAAACGCTCCCAGTCCCCGTTCACCATGTTCAGACTGCAGCTTTGTGACTTTTAAAAGACACAGTTACACATTGTTCAGCTTTGAATGACAACAATGGAAGAAGTGCATTGTGTTTACTCTGCCTTCCACGCAGAGTGAGAGGAGACGGGTTCAAACTTTTACAACAATCCTGACAAAGAGGCCTGCTCAGATTGTCTTCCCATACTTTACAGACCACACGTCAGAGGTCCTGTCCTCACAACTGTAACTAAACAGACACTGAGAGGACACGGTGAGAAAGTTAAACTGTAAAAAAAAAATAAAAATCCCTTTAATACTGAGACGTTTGCCACAAGCCTAACACCTCATGTATTCCCATCCATCCTCTGCTGAGCCTGCGAGGCCCCTCAGATCTTCACAGCATCGTTCATGGGAGGAGAACTTCAAAGAGAGTCTTCACTTGAAAGTCTGACCTTTAACCTGAGGTGTCGCACAACCGCACTAACACTCCCTGACACTCCCACAGAAAGTGAAAGCGTCGGACAAAAAGTGCACAGATGATGTAAACACAGGAGCTGTGGAGCTGTGTGTCAGACCTGTGCTGATGATGCGGTGCGTAGCGAGCTGCTGAGTCAGAGCCGCCATGTTTGGGTCATGGTGAGGGTAGAGCTGCCGCTTGGAGATGCCCAGGTGGAAGCGCAGCCATGGCGGATGACTGTCACTGCTGCTGTTCCACTGGATGTCTTCATATCCTTCCTGACGATCACTGGTCCTGAGGAGAGAAGGAGGTGAGAGAGTGATGGGGTGAGGGGGTGGGGGGGTCGGGGAGAGCATTTAAATAACGTTTCCTATTGTTTTTAATGATGTGGTTTTAATGATCGCTGAATCGACCAGTAGAAAGTGTGGCACCATGTGGCACCTCACCACATCAGGGAGCTCTCCTCAGCAGCTTTGACCTTTGGCCTCACTCTCAGCAGCCAGTCCTCTTCAGGGATGGGGGGGCCGGGCATGTTGTAAAGAGGATGGTCGAACAGCGCCTCCAGTTTTGACATCCCAGATCTCAGCGGTGCGTCTGTGCTGCTATTGTACCCGCCCACTCCGGCGGCCACGCCGACTCGTGCAGGAGCCGTTCGCACATGACGTCTGTCTTCCTTATTGGCATCAGTAGTGGAAGGATGTCTTGGAGCAGCCGGTGGCTCAGGTAAACCACTGATACCCACAGAGGTGTGTGCCAGGTCACTCAGGATGTGTGTGTTCAGGGGAAGCGGGGAGTCGCACGGCTGGTGGTAAACAGAGAGCGAAACCAGTGCCAGGAGGAGGTGGAGGAAAATGGCGATGACGGCCAAGAACAGGCAGATTGTCCTGGAGCGACGGCGCAGACACCACATCGTCCTGCCCAGAGAGGTCAGGGGAGATGAAGGGAAGAAGAAAGAAAGAAAAGTGTTAGAAGGCCACGAGTGAAGAGGCCATAAGGTGACAATTAAAATAACAACAAGCAAACCATTTCACGCGTTCACTGAAAGGTCAGAGTCAACCTGCTGAGGTCGGCCCCCGCGTCATATCAAGTGATAACACAATAAAAGAGAGACTCACAATGCAGCTTCCTTCACTCTTCAGATGTTCCTGTCACCTGTCGGCGTCTTCCTTCCCAGCGGAATGAGGCAGAGCTGTAAACAGCATTCCCCCGGCCGTTGACACCTCTCTCCCCCCCTGCACCCACAGGCTCAGGTTGGGAGAGGTGCCAGGTTAAAGTGATCTGGACATTGATCGGCATGTTGTCTCGTCTCTTTTAACCTGGGGTCTCTTTCTGGCAGCCACTTTTTAAATCATTATTATGATTAACATTATTATTTTTAAGACTATGAGCATTAAGTGGTGGAGTAAACGTCCTCTGACGCCATCTCTTCGTCTCATGTTGAATATGTAAATGATCTGCAGTGTGTTTGGAGGATGTGCTGAAACGGGATTCATCAGCAGGCGGTGGACGAGACAGACGTTCCTCATTCCGAGTGTGAGACTTTGATTCAGGTGCCTCCTGGAGCAAAGTGCACTTTCTGTGAAGTGTGTCTTCTTTAAAGCCTCTGTGTGAGTGTGTGCGAGTGTGTGTCTGCTCGCACAGTGAGAGGGAGGTTCACAAAACGCATGTGTCAGATCCATGTGACTGTCAGCATCACGTATTCTGTCTGATTATTTCTGGAGGTTCTCTGAGGATGATGAACGGTGATGGAGGATGAGGGATAACGGTGAATGGTGATTTTAAATGAATGCACCTGTGTGTTAATTGAATCAGCCTCGTTGAGCTGTGCAGCCTGTGTGCATCACGTTTGTGTTTCAAGTGGTTTTCAAGGTCGCATCTACTGAAAGAGGGGAACAGCACATCCTGTGACCTCGGCCTCTATTCAGATGTAATTATTTATTTTTTTACCTTTTACAGGTGAAGCATAAATGTTCTTTAAGAGAGATGGGGGGGTGGGGGGGGGGGTTAAACACAGACCAGATTAATGAGCATCTTTTTTTGGCTCATGCACTGTTAATGTCTCTCAGTCCCTCAGTGGCGGCTCATCTTTTATCCTCTCTGCCTCGTTCCTCCCATTTTCCCTCTCAGGCCTGTTCCATTTTCCCAAAACTAATTTCAACATGGGGAAGATTTGATGAAACGGCAGCTGATGGTCAAAACGGGAGCTGACACACACACACACACACACACACATTCTCATTAATGTTGGATTGTGTTTCTCATTTCTCAATTGAGAAAGCCTTGTAGCGTTGTTTAGATGAAATATTTACACACACACACACACACACCCCGTCCTCCTCTGCTGTCCTCTGTCACCCACTGATTCTCTTTACTCTTTCAGCCTCTAAACTCTCAAAGTCTCAGACTTCTGTAACAGCAACTTCAATAACTGGATTTTCAATCACCTGCAGATTCTCTCATTCTATTTCACCTCCCCGTATTTACCACTTAGACTCACACACACACGCACACACACAGACACACACATCAATCATCATTGCAGGTAAAGAGGCGGTTGCTAAGATACAGCAGCGATCTTTTCCAAAATCAAGAGTCGTGTTAGATGGTTGGATCGACGTGTTGACAGAACGGAGCGGTGTTGGAACTGAAACATCAACACATGTATTAGCAACCCCAACAGAGTGTTAAAAAATGATTAAAGCAAGCGCACAACAAATGCCCAGCAGCCCCTCCCCATTCCCTTCGCGGCAACTAAAACCTCCTCCACCCCCATCATCGCCGCCATTTTTAATACATTTTCCCCTAATCAACAACTTTCCTATCCCTCATCAAGTGTTCACTGGCCTCCGCCCTGCACACTGCGACGGGACCAAACTCACAGAGTCCTCGTGTGGCTCCTTATGAATTTTTAAACAACACAGCGGAGTCACAGTGAAAGGGCGGAGCTATATAAAGCGTGTCTGGGGTGAATAATGGATGAGAAGCATCGCAGGGTGAAACCGTGTTTACTGACACAAGAGCCACTGGATTAATCAGACGGTTGTTACAGTTACTGAAGAAGGTGCAGGCAAATACAAATAGGTGAAGCTGGGTTTAAAGCACCTTCAGTGTATCAGTTCAAGTAAATCCAGATGTTTCTATGACATGACATTGCAAGAATATTTATGGGATTTGCACACAAACTTTCAAACACTCACAGTCACAGCAGAACTAATATGCAGAACATGTATATGTAAGAGAACTTGTATTTTTGAAAGGTGCAGTGTTTGTCCTGTGTTTCGACCATCAGGTGAAGGAGAGGTCATTATGACCTGATTTGGGGTTACAGTGTTTGGGTTCAGTATAAAGTTGAGAGATTTTGCTTATCAGTCAATAACAAGGGCCTCCTCCCCCACTGGGTCAAAATGCCCTCTGCACGGTACACACCAGACACTTACATGTTTTTCCTCTTATGCAAGTGTCACACCTTGAACGACTTATTTTCTTTTTCATAATTACCTTTGATTTTTTTTCAAATTTAAACACATGCATGAACAGACGTTGCTGCTCGTCACTAGTCGCCTTCCACATGTTGAATGATGTTACCTGATAGAGTGCAGCATTTAATCTGAATTTCCAGAACTCCCTCAATGAAACCGCAGAACACTCTGCAAAGACAGTTTAGAGTAAGTGTCTGTTTTAAATTTTCATTTTCACACACAACATTTAAAGCAGCATCTTTTTTGGACATTTTTTTCCAGTTTCTCAGGAAAAACAAAGTTCAACATTCTGAACCGAGACATCCAGATTCAATATCTACTGACATTTGAAAGATATGCGCAATTTGAATCATAGCAATGAAGGCACAGTCAATAATGAGCCTGTAACTGCATTGCCTGCTTAATTTGTAAATTAAGAAATTACATCTATCATCTACCCACGCTCCAAACTCACATCTCCTGTACCCCAGCAGCTATTATTTACCCACCACAGGGATCAGAAACATTGCACCTGCTTCCGATTCGAGCAAAAATGCAGTAAATGAAAGCCTGCAGCCATTAATAAATGTTTGAAAAGAACACAGGCAGCCATCTTGGCTCACATTTCATCACATTTCAGAGTTTATTGTACAATCAGGTCAGTTCACACATAATGGTCCATTGCACTGGATCATTAACACTGGCATCACCATGAAAACAATCACATTGTTAATATCACTCAGCAGGGTGATATCAGTAGGGATTATTTCAAACACCTTTACAGAGAGAAAAGGTGGATCGGGTTTAGTGTTGTTTGGCTCAGGCGAATCTGAGACTTTAGTTGTAAGAAGATGACACTGGCCTTTAAAAAGAAGTTCTTTTTTTCAAGTTGCATCAAAATATGTACACATAAAAAATATTACGAATCTTATTAAAAGACTAGCACGGCTTGAGAGAGAAAGAGAAAGACACATGTGAAACGTTACACACAGCGCAGACAGTTACCTGCTGAGAAAGGTGACAATGAAGTGTTATTTCAAAAGACTGTGTGTGTCCAGCACACACAAAGACAGAAACTCACACACACACACACGCACGCACACACACACAGGCTCCCTGAAGAGGAATGAGGATAAAGGACTTTGGAGACCCTGGCTGGCTGTAGTTTGTAAAAGTTGAACTTACTTACACATTCTCACTCACACATGTTGGATGCAGCTTCAAAGAAAAAGAAAGAAAAAAAGTGACAGACGAGGCAGGAAGCTAAGTTAATGCCAAAGTGACTGCCGCTCCCACTATTCCCTTTCAAGTATGTTCTCTGCAAACTACATTTTTAACTGGACGTGATCTCAAAATGACGGGTTTATTGTTGGCCACAGTGGCTGGTGGTGTGGACAAACTAACCTGCTTCAACACAAACGTAACCGGCATCTGGTTGGTAGCTGGTGTTCATTCCTAGCCCAGTAACGACAGCACAGGGACAGGGGAGGGGTACCAAGGAGGTGCTACGAGCACTTCCACACACACACGGCCAGGCTCCCCCCAAAGAACATGTACAGCAGGTTCTTCACCTCGTGTGTGACCTCAAAGCCGAAGCCTTCGCCGATCACGACGTGCCACGAGCTGCCAAACTTCTTGTCCATGGACTCCTTGATCATCTTAGCTGCACTCTGGAAAAGACAGCGAGGACGGTCAATATTGACTTGCTCATAGTTATTTACAGTACATACACAACATGGCAGCAAAACCAACCTACTATTCATCAGAATCTGACGGCACAATGTTCACTCACCTCATTGTTGGTGGCAAACTTTTCACAGGCTGTAACACACAGCTCCATGGTCTCAACTCTCATTTCTTCTGGCATGTCCGTGTGCTGAGGACCACACACATTATAACGCTGGATATTATACGCCATCTCCTGGGTTCTAATTTCTAATACGCACATGAACTGTGAGAGAGCTGTGGACCGACGGGAATTGAATGCTCCATATTTAGAGGCTTAAAATATTCACTCACAGACACATGCAGCAAACACAAGTGTAAGAGTAACACACATACACACTGTGTTACTTCATGTCTGCAGAACACACACAGGGTACGCTATCATTAATCAGCTATGAATGCCTTACAGAAGACTCCGTCTGTAAAAGTGCATGTCACTAAATAAAGTGTCACTGTGCTCTTTAGTTACACTTTTAACTTTAGACACCACTGAAAACAACAATAACCATATCCACAAGACAGCAGTCAGTTAGCTTGAACACTGTGACTTAACACAATGTGCAAAGAGCATAGCAGCAGCAGTTACAAAACTGTGTGCTAGCTAGCAGTCTTCATTTGCAGTCACTAGACATTGCATCACTGCCATGTCCACCTGTCCACTATGGTTAAGTTCTGTATTGTATTAAGTTGTGTCAAGCACTATACTATGTTCATGAAAACATTTACACAAACTTATTTTACTCACTTAACATCCACAGTCTTACATAAGCAAGAGTAAACAATGGCAGTGATGGGTTAGCGTTGTCATTGTAGACTGACGCTGTTAGCATGTTTTTGTCCTGTAGCCACAGGTACTGTCCCACTTGTGTCCTACCCTGATGAGGGGGAAGCTGTGCAGTCTCTTGTAGTCGGCCTCTTCCTTCTTTCCCTCGCCTGTCCCAGCCATCCCGACCCCTGCGAGAGGACACACTTTAAATGTCCACCAAACGCATGAATCCAGCTGGTTAGAAGCTTTGTTTGTTGACGTATCGTGAAAATTATTACATGAGTCCAGTCGGCTGTAGCTAAGTAACAACACAGAAACAGGACGAGGTTAGCTAAAACAACTTAGCCGTTATTAGCTAGCGACAACAACTATCTCATCCTCGATTCTTCAAAACGGACAAATTCTATTTTTTGGGTAATGTATAAATAGTGCACATCACGACAACTTTTTTTTATCTTGACCGGGGTTTATATTGTTTGTAACCGTAACTAGCGAAACATGTTCTACTGGCTAATTAGCCTAGCTTGTTCCTTAGCAAACAACTGATGCTACCGGTTGGCGTTTTCATCCCCAAATTAAACAAATTTGAATCCACAAATCCACCGACACCGCGCTACACCGTGTCACCGTGCGTTGATGAGTGTAGAAAAGCGAACAGAGACACTTACGAGGCGCTTGTCCGGTGAAAACTTCTCCCGTTTGTCTCCTCGTCCGGTTGTTAAGGAGACATCTTAAACAAGACTCTGTGCAGCGAAGCGCCGCCCACTACCGCCTATCTTCCTTCCTATTGGTTCCAAGGTTGTCAATCAACCTGAGGAGGTGGGACGTGACGGTGACCTCTTTTCACTTAAACAGTGTTATTTGTTATTTGTATATTTAAATATATTGAACATAATTATTGTACAAACACACTACCCACTCTTTTTCTGTATTGTTAAACTTGTGTCGCCATGTACAGTGGTATACAAATAAAGTTGTGTTTAGACAACAGATGTTCGTTTATTTACTCAAGAGTGACGTTTTCTTCATAAACATAACACAGTACATGCTTTTACAATGAAAATGACCTTATTTAATCTTGATTTAACCATATATCTGCTGCCAAGCAGCAAGTTTCAAATCAGACATCAGGCTCAGAAAGCAAATAAATAAAAAATAATAAATAAATAAACTAATAAACTAATAAATAGAGCAAGTATCAATGTATAAAGGGTAAAGGGTATATTAAATGTAAAGGAGTCAGTACACGAGAGGATGGATTAGCCTTTTACTCAGTCATCGATTCGTAGTCCTTTTGTCCTCATCCTTTAGTCCCTTGTGTGAGACTCTGGAGCAGACACAGACAGACAGATAGCAGACAGACAGACAGACAGCTACGTAGCTGTCTGTCTGTTTACTGGTTATCAGTTAGTAGATGTAAACCGTTATCGAATGATTTGATTGTAATATGAAATATAACTGGTAATAAATGTAATGTACAACACCAACCACTGACACAAAATCAACACAAAGAGTGTGTGTCTGTCTGAACACGACTGCCACCTTCCTAATTGGCCTCTTACTGTCACTGACCCACATTCATCTGAGTGGATTCCCCAGGTGGGAGAATCCTGACCCAGAATCATCAGTCTGCTCCACACACACACCCACACACACACACACACACGCACAACCTGGGTTGTTAACCCGGGTTGGTTGTGCGTTTATCCTCACTGGAATAACCCAGACTGAAACACCACTGTGAGCATCAGGATTAATTTGAGCTGTGAAACATCGACTGGCCTCTGGATCAGACGGGAGAGAGGCAAACAAGCACAAGTCACATGATCCTCTTTGTTCCTGTGCTCTTCCCAGCAGAACAACAACAGTTTGTCATCACCTCGCCGCACAGCGACCCGTTCTGTTCTGTTGTGAATCACGCTGCAGAGGCTTTGATCAGCCCGGTCGACACGGGCTTGTGCTTCAATGAATATTCTCAGTCGCTTTTCAATCACGTTATACATTTCAAATTTTTTCCCTGTTGTCATGGTGATGGAGCATTTGAAACGGATGCTGAATAGCTGTGTATTCTAAAGTCTCTTTGATGTTTTTGAACGGAGCTTTTTTGCTCATTATAGTCTGGTCTTCACCATCTTCTTCATCATGGCCAAAGAGTTAGTGCTGCTTTGTGAAATGACTTTCCAAGAATAATATTTAGCTTTCATACCTGTCAGATAATCTATAGTATTATACACTGTCGTGCCTGTTTGTTGTTTTAATCCAACACAACAACCGAGACCTTTGGAAGTGTCAGTCTCATTATTCTGTGACCTTTAGGAACCAATCAATTTTTCCATTAATGGAAAAAAAAACCCCGCACCTTATCAGAGAATATGATTCAGCTCATTGTGCACAGGACACAGCTATTCAACAAATGATTCATATCACAGAATAATGTGATAATACACAACTAGAAAGACAGTCGTAGGTGTTAATTATCAACTAATAATTAGCATAGTGTTGTATATTAGTTTTTTGTTGGCATTTGAAAATTGAAATATGCAGCTGTTGCATGCACTTGCTGACAAACACTTTGTGAGAAACTCTCAAAGTCAGGTGCCAGAGGGGGGAAAAGGTGGGAAAGCTGAAATCCAGATGTCAGAACCGGAGGAGAGACGGTGATGGAGAGGTTTTTCACACGAGGTGTCATAAAGAGATGCCACCAGGTGAAGACGGAGGGATGAGTCATCACCGTGAAGGGAAAAAACTTGTCTAAACACCTGGTGGTAAATATAAGACGAGGCAGAGTCTTCAATTAAAAACAACAATAAAAAAAAACATCTTTACTTAAGGATGAAGAAAGCGAGGGAAAAAAACATCTGGGATATGCAACAGAGGTTTCAGTCAAGGTGAAGGATAGATGAACAGTGAAGGCAGAGCGTAGGATGAGGAGGACGTGTAACATTGCGTGACGGATGAAGTGATGCTTTTCCAGTGAGAATAAAAGGTGTGTGTAGTTTCAGCGACGACTGCCACTCGCTGCCAGCAGCTTTGCAGCAGTGGAGTTACGCGTGACAGAGAGCGAGGTGGTGGGTCGCACAAAGATTTTCCATGGCGTCTGCGTGGCCTCGGAGAAAAGGTAATTAAGATGTATCTATAATTCAGCAGCAGAGGAAGCAGATTGCCTGGAGGGGGGTGAGGTGGGGGTGTGGGGAGTGTGGGGGGGTAGGACCCCATGTGACTCTGCTAACGAGCTGTGACAGACCAACACAGAGACACGGAGCATGAAGGAACAACGAGGGAGAAATCCACTGATGAGTTATACGGTCGAGTGATGGATCGATGACTCACTGACAGACTCGCTGACAGACTCGCTGACTCAGCGACTGACTGATTGTGTAAGCGATCATGCCAGGTTCAGATGGAGCATCAATCAACGGATCGCTCTCACAGGCGTTTTTATGACAATGTTGTCACATCTCATAAACCACGCACAACAACATATTTCTGAACACACTGATGAAGTTACTGTTTTTGTGCGTTCTTTCTTCCACCAGCAGAGAAGAAAAACATGTGTTTGATCTGAAACATCTGCTCCAGACCTAATTCTCCATGCCCACGCTGAGCAGATGGGACCACTGTCAAAGCAAAGCTCTGCTCTCCGCCATGTAGGTGTGAGGCCGCAGATACACACAGACACACACACACACACCACACTGTACCACAGTCTATCCTTTCCTTCGCCTCACTCCTGTTGTCGACATGTTGTGCGGCCCGAGCGAGGAAGAGCGAGGCAAAGAAAACCATGTGAGGTTGATCAGTGGGAGGTCAAACATCAGATCGCAGTTCAGCTGAGGCACACGCCAAGAAACGTTGTGTGTGGGCAGATCAGTGGTCACGAATCGACACCTTCTCAGGAGGACGCATGAGTAAAGGATGAAGAGAGATGTGGTTCTTTGATGAATCAGCGCCCAGATATTAACACACACACACACACACACACAACTGGGACGTTATTTCTGAGGCAGGACTCTGGGAATGTTGTCATAGCCACTTTATTGTTTTTAATCCACCTATTTCACAATATCATAGAAGACCCATAGAGATGCAAATGAGGACAGGTGCAAACACGGTCACAGCCTTTAACGACCAAAAGCAACGGGAGAGGAAGTGACAGAAGAAGAAGAGGAACGGTACAACAGTTTTCCGAACTTTTTTGTTTTTTTTTCTGTTTCAATACGCGTCGTAACCAAACGAGCTGATGTCTTGAGGTAATCGCTTGCAGTGCATTTGTAACCACAGGTCACAGTTCACAGCACAGTGTGGAAATCAAACCTCCACCTTCTCACCCTATATGTTTCAAATCTCCATTTTGAACTTGCATTGAATTGAAAAGAGCAAAAAAATGCAAATGTTGCTTCTCCAAACGGGTGATGTCGCCTACTTTTTTTTTTTTCTCCGTTGTTATAGAAAAAGTGGGAAAACATTCATTCTTGTCACGTGGGAGACTGGAAAACAAATATCGCACACACTTTACAGTAAAAACCCAAAAGGTGACAGTGTAACTGACCATTTAAAATAGACAATTTAAACATTCACGACGCTGGATAATGAAATGATAAGCTGGTGGTGCAACATAAAGGCAGGCATCATGTAGGATGTGTGAAGTCTGCTCGTTTGTTTGTTTACTTTGGAGAAAAGTTTTTCATGCTGATGTTTCACACAAGTTCAAAACGGTCACTGCGGAACGAATCCACCGCCTCCACAGCTGTCGGGTAATTAAACTGTGAGGATCTGACTTGAGTGGCAGTTTGAGGACGCCTAACGATTTAATTGACACATTTTGACTTGAGCGAATACCAGTTTATCTCAAAGGTCAATCAAGGTCAAAGCTGCAAAAAAAAACAACAACAAAAAACTGAAATTCTGCAACTTAACTTTGCGGAGCGGATACAGCGGGGGAGGAAGCCGACTGGGACACAGCAGCAGCGGCGGCGGCGGCGGCAGCAGAGATACACAACACAATACACTGTACATTTATAAGACCACTGTTTTACCCAACCATGATACGCAATATAGACAACTTAGACGTTACACAACAGGATCACATACGGTTCGTATCAGCGAAACTCGTTTTGTTTCCCCATCCAGTGTTGAATCTCATGTCAACTTGATACAGACTTAGTGTCACTTTGCTGTATAATTTAAAAAAAAACACTTAAATATGGCATCGTTAAAGGTTCGTCCACAGCTGCATTCAAACCCAACCCTGAAAAGACCGTCTCCCACCAACCGCTTTAACCAGAGCCCATCGCTTATGATGCTGATCCACATATGCAGCGTTCACTACAGTGACTAAACCAACACATAAAAAAAACAAAACAGATCAACCACTCTGATTGGCCGAGGAGCGCACCAGAGTGGTCTCCATCCCCCAATAACTGAACAAATGGTTATGTCCATTACGATATGCCTTTACTCTCCTGACTCGGCGTTTCACGCAGGACTCCCAGTCCCCGCCCCCCAACCCCACCTCACTGTTTGGGGCCGGAGGGATTGGACCTCTGGGCAGCGTGGCAGGGATCCAGGGACTCCTTGGTGGCGCCTCCATAAACATCTACGTCATGGTCGGTCCAGGGGGCGATGTTGCCAAGAGCAGAGGAACTGCACTCGGCCAGAGCTGCCACCTCGGCAGGTTTCAGCAAACGATCCCACAGGTTGAACTGGGAGAGCTCCCCCACCAGGGCCTGCGAGGCATCGAAGCGCCCGCCCAGCGTATCCTGTGGTCGGACACACAAAGGGTCGGACGTCAAAACACACGGGAATGAGCCCCGGGAACGACTGGAATACTGTTGCTACTAATGAACATGTGTTTGATTTATGACTATTCTCTCTAACACTTTATCCATTTTTATTTTCACTCATCCATCCATCCATCCATCCATCCATCCATCCATCCATCCATCCATCCATCCATCCATCCATCCACCTCACCTGTTCCTGTCCCAGTATGAGGACGCCTCCCGGTTTGATGGGATGCCAAGCGGCCAGTCCCTCTCCCCTCCCCTTCAGCTTCCCCCCCTGGTAAGCCTTCCACACCCCGTCCCTCAGGGTCCAGCTCACGCAGATGTGCTGCCACTCGTCCTGCGGTAGGGACAGAGGCAGCTGCGCCACCTGTGGGTGAGAGATAACAGTGGCGGTGCTCACGTCGGTGAGAAGGCGATTTCAAGTAAACTGAACTACAACACATCGAGCTTTTGTTATGATGAAACTGTAAGACTCGTCTCCACTGTGGGAACGACAACCACTTTAGATGGACGCACAATATAAAGCAACAGCTGCCTCCAGCCTGTGCTGGGTCTCTTCCATAAACGCCATGTTTGTGCCGTTCATTTCCATGCCTCATACAAACTGCGCAGAACGGCTGTGTCAGCACTTCAGCGGGGATTCAAGCCCACACACCTTGTCGTTGATGAGCAGCTCCACGGGGTTGTGGACTCCCTGTAGCAGCACCAGCTCGTTGGGCTGACCCGGCACTGAGTAGGAGAAGGGGGTGCCGATGCCGCCCTCTTTGGCCTTCAGCCAGACGCAGGCGGTGAAGGCGTACATCTCCGTTATCTCCTTCCTCACCAGGCCGTACATGTAGTTGGTCCGCATGGGGAAGGAGAGGACGAAGCCGTCGGGGAAGGACGGCTCTGTCAGCGCTGTGGAGAGACAGATGAAGGAGGAGAGACGAGGAGTTAACGGTCAGGTCACACAGGTGACCCCGAGTCTGACCCCGAACCTTCAAAACCCGTGAATCATTATATTTATTATATCTCCATCCTGTTTCCTGCTGCTGTGATGACACACTTTGCTCATCGGAGTCTCCGTCCATCCTTACACCCCTTCACCCACCACCACCCCCCACCCACTCACTGTGTTCCAGCTCGGTGACGCGGTGGTGGACGGTGTCGATCCCCTGATTGATCTTCTCATGTTGGCCCTGAGTCTCCTTCCTCATGGCCTGACGCTCCTTCTCCAGCATCTTTATCTTCCTCTCCAGCTCCCCCTCCAGGTCCTCCACCTTCCAGGAGCCCTTTCCACGCCCGGGGGAAACCTTCGATGGGGGTTTGGGGGCAGGAGAAGCAGGATGGCGGCCGGGTGGTGCAGGAGCTGCAGGCGGGGAGGAGGCGCTGCCGGCGGGTGGAGCAGGAGCCTTGACGGTGTTACCAGCCGGGCCGCCGCCGCCGCCAGAGCTGCTGCTGCTTGTAGTCAGGGATGTGTCGGTGAGGTTCAGGGCAGCAGGGCCGATCTCCGCCTGCAGGAGAAAACATCAAGTAGGTGTTTTAAACATAAAGAATGAAAAACGCCCAGCGAGAGAGAGAGAGAGAGAGTGGAGCAGGAAAACCATAAACCTCCACCTGGGAAATGAGTCAGGTCTCAATGAAAGTCATTTGTTCCTGGTCTTTTACAGTCCAGTGATAGAAGCAGCAGCACAGTGAGGTGTGTCACACTGATGACAGTCACACTGATGACAGTCACACTAATGACAGTCACACTGATGACAGTCACACTGATGACAGAGAGGCTGCTGTTTGCGGAGGAGACGGCGATATGTGTAACATCAGTAGATTTGCTGATGCAGCACAGGATGTGTGGACGTAAACATTCACTCTGACACAAACCATCTTGTAACTGTCTGAGCTTATGGGCGGATGCAGCAGTGTGTGTGTGCGTGTGTGTGTGTGTGCATGTGTGTGTGTGTGTGTGTATTTCTCAATCTCAGCATGCAAACACACACACGCTGAGAACCTGACCCCCTCCCATCACCACCACCCTCCTTCCTGTCCAGCAGCCTCATCTTTTATTTATCCAGCCATCCTGCTGCTGGATGCAGGGGGAGGTGGGAGAGGGGGGAGAGGGCGGGGTGGGGGGGTGGGGGCAGCAGGTGGAAACAGAGATTTCCCCTGGGTCCACTGCCAGTGTTTGTGTCATGAGCGACTTGAGGAGAAGTGAGGAGAAGATGTTGGAGAAAGATCAAACGCCTGATAAAAAGCCTTGACACATACACACACGCACACACACACACACACACACGCACACACACACATTATTTCTCTATAACATTCGTAATAGTAGCACATAAACAAACATATAATAACAAACGACACATTATTTCTGTATTTCATAGGTTCGTGTAGATAAAGTGCATCAGAGATGATCTTCTCACTGTCAGTGCAAACAACAACAACAACAACAACAACAACAACAACAACAACAACACTCACCTCCAGCTTCTCGATGCGGTCCTTCAGGTCCATGATGGCCCGGGCCAGCTCCTCCACCGCCCGCGCCGTCTGCAGCTGCGCCGCGGTGGAGGAGCTCACCTCGTCCCCGGCCATGACGCGGCGGCCGCCGCTCCACACGCCGACGCTGCGCGGCGGGCTGCCCCGGTCCTCCTCCAGGCCGCTCTCGCACTCGCTCAGCTTGCCGGTCAGCTCCCGGATGGTCCTCTGGTCCATGAGGATCTGGTCGTTCTGCTGCAGGACCGTCTGCCGGAGCTCCTCCGCGGTGGTGCGCAGGAAGCTCCAGTCCTCCTCCCCGGCTCCGAGCAGGGGGTCGTCCGCCTGCGGCCGCTGCTGCTCCCGCCGCAGCTCCCTGCCCCGACACTCGCCCACCGGCACCGGGGTGCAGATGAGCCGACTGAAGCTGAACTGCTTCGCGGAGCCTCCCCCGGTCTCCTCGCCCAGGTTGAGCTCGTTCAGGGTGGGCACCTCCAGCCCGATGCCGCCGAGCCCGTTGCCGCCGTCGTAGGAGTCCGCGCCGTGCAGCGCGCCGAGCGGCCCGGCGTGCGCCACCGGGCCGCCGGGCTCCAGCGGCTGGAGCAGCGTCTCCGACGCCACGGTGCCGTTGTCGCCGGGAGGAGCGGCGCGTCTCCGCGGATAGACGCTGGCCACGATGCAGATGACGGCGCCAAGGAAGGCGAGGGAGCCCGCTCCCACCAGCACCACCACGAACTTCATACTGACTGTGGGGGGAGAGGGGGGGGGGGGGGTTAACACCGAGGCTGAGCCCGCTGGAGACACGACATGAGGGGGGGGGGGATTAACACCGAGGCTGAGCCCGCTGGAGACACGACATGATGTCTCCTACCACTGGTCCTGCACGATGCTACAGCAGCACAGATCACCCTGATCAATCTGATCAATCTGATCAATATGAGTGATCCGTGTGTGTGTGTGTGTGCGTGCGCGACACTGACCTGTGGGAGATGTCTTCTGCTGTGTCTCTCTCTCTCTGTATCCGGCTCGTGTGAGGATCCGCGCTGTCTGCACCAGAGATGCTCCCTCTCCCTCACCGTGTTGCTAAGCTGCTCTCTCTCCTCCGCGCGTTGCCATGGGGACCGCGGCAGAGGAGGAGCGAGCCAGCGGAGGCGAGCCTCCAGCCACGGCGGTGATGGATCAGTGTGCGCGTGCGTGTACGTGTCCCTCGTCTTGCTCGTGTTGTGGGGACGTCGATTTGTTTACGCTGCCAAAATATGAATGTATATGTCACACGTGTGTGTGTGTGTGGGGGGGTTTGGTGAAGTTATGTACTGTAGCTAAATATATAATAAACAGATTGACACATATTTCTATTTCTGTTATATTTATATTGATATTGATATTGATATTGATATTGATATTTATATTAATATTGATATTGATATTTATATTACAATGAAGACGTTGCACGTGGAACTATTCACATGTTTTGGTTTAGAATTCAGCCTCTAACATAATCAGAGGCTGTGGATTAATCTCTCTCCCACACGCGCGCACACACACACACACACACACACACACACACACACACACACATAGTGGCATCCTACCAGAGAGTGCAGGGACGTCAGAGACACAGCGAACAGTGGATGCTCTTCACATCCATGACAGGAGAAGAGAACATCAGAACAACCAGAGATGAACACGCGGACGTGGCGACCTCAGCATCACCCCCAGCCTTCACCATCCCTTTACAGCAGAGAGGCTCAACAGCGCCGTTCTGTGGGACACGTGGATACAACAACAGGATTACAAACAGCAGTCTCCTGTTTTGTTTTAATATTATTATACTGTATTTCAATAAGTCTTGCATCATTCACATATTTAAAGAATAACAAACAGTGTTGAATGAGAAGCACGTTTCACGTACAGGAGTTTGACTCTGGTGCAAAAACTAAATAGATTTTGAAAATATTTCCATCCATCTGCAACCTTGGGAGGGAATGATTATTATTATTTGTGTTGATCAATTTAAGGCGGATGGTTCAAGGAATTCTTTTTAAATCACTGTCCTTCACATCAAGAATGCACATATTTTCATGTTTTAATTAAGTTCTCTGGAATTTGTGTAAGGATGTAAAAAAAAAAAGGAAGAACACAGTGAGGATTGTTTGGCCTTGGTGGAGGTATGCTGTCATCACAGCAGCACAATACCTGCCCGACCCAACTGGCTGATGGAAACACTGAGCAGCTAAAAGCACCAGATTGAGTTGGACCAGTGATTCGAGGCTGGTGCTAGAGTTACTGTCTGAGGAGGCTAATGTATCCATCCAGCCATTATTTCCTTTAGGTCCTGGAGGCCAGGTGAGCGTCATGGTCCAACCTCATTCAAAAAGAAAAAGCAGTGTTCTCTTATTGACATGAAATTCAGGAGATATGCATTTGTATGAAAGTTCTGAAAAGACCTACACTGGAGTCTTTCAGACGCTGAAAGAGAAAAAGAGCGAGCAGCTTTTTGAAGAGCTTTTAATCAAAAGCTTTATACAAGAAACACACACACACAAAAAAGCAACAACAGTAACAGTTAACATGACACTGAATACATCATCTGTACAATAAGGGGTTTACAAAACATGCCTCAGAAGTTCAGATACATTACAATGTCATCATTATCCTCCACCTCCTCGTCACTACCATGAATATAATGTACATTGCTCATAATAGCATAAAACCAGACAAAACTGCAGTCTTGACACATTAAAATCAGAGTTTGCTGTCTGATCAAACCCATATTGGACTATTAAAAATGGCATTCAAATAAACAGCATCACATTAATACCATTATGCATATTTTTTTTTAAAAAAACTATTAAAGTACAGTACAAAGAAAAACAGCGTAAAAAGCACAATTAAATTCATTAAGCATTTTTTGTCCACAAAACAAGGATCCTTCCTTTTTTTTTTCAATCAGTGCCACATAAATTTAGCACTTAAAATTACATCACATAAAAAAACGCAAATCAATTCAAAAGGGGGAAAAAAAGCTTAAAAATTCAAATAGCAAAATTAAGAGCCCTATTTGGTTGAAAGATAGGCCACTAAGTAGAGTTGTGCTACCCCGCATGAGAAATAAAAAAACACATTGCTATCAACAGTTGGAAACGTTGCCTAGCAGCCTAATACCTTACACATCTACCAACTGCAAGTCACTTCTATCCACCACTGAGATACTGAGGATATAGTAGATGAAAAAAATCTATTCCAAAGCACGATAAATCCATTTGGAGAAGAAAATATTACTTTACTTCATCATCTTTCTGGAAAAAATAGTTTGTTTTCATTCATACTCAAATCAGGATTAAGTACTGTCCTTTTTCTTTTTTTTAAAATAAGTGTCTCCATTTCAATTTGAACTCTTATCTATCTCATAACACTGTGTTTTTCTTCATATGATGGATGTGTCCTTTTGGAATAAATCCTTCCATTTGGAACCTATCAGAGTATTGATACAGCACTGACAACAACTAGAACCATCCAGTACATGACAGGAGAGTGTCTCCAACTCGTCAGTGTTTCACAGAGACATGGAGAATGCTACGCTCGCAACTTTCTGAGAAGACGAAAACACAAACAGTTAAGAGCTATTACAGTTTGTGATAATGTAATACTTGAAGTTACCATGCTAAAGTTATGGTTTAAGGAAGTTTTTTTTTTTTTTTGAAGTCATGCTGTCCGCGACAGGAGCTGAGTTACGGCGAGGTAAACGTCGCTTGGAGTGTAGCTGGGGTTGAATGGAGCAGCTATAAGGCAATACATGCGGAACAGTTTTGTTTAAATATTGTAACAAACGGGTATGTCGGAGTCCGCGGAGGTCTGGAAAGGACAGGCTACACCAGAAGAAGGTCTGGCCCCTGTGTATAAAGGGATACGTTTTGTTTTGAAGAACGTCAGATTCTCTTGAAGGTCACAAACGGCAGCGCAGATCTTCCATCGCTGACAAGAGGTCAGGCGTTTAGCTGTGAGTGAGCTCAGCAGAGGGTCATGGATAAGACATCATGGACCTTCTTGACCTCGACATGTTGAAAAGTTAAATGGAGCATATCTGCAGGCCAGTTTAGAGTCTTGGAGGACAACGTAGAGTTGGAGAAGGTGGTGAGTTGGAGAGAAAACGTGGCAGGCAGGGAGGAACTGTAAGGACAGCAATAACTTAAAGACTACTGGTTCTGTATATTCGTTTGCAGCTTTTAAGGTTGTGCGTGCATATAAATACGTACTCATACTGTATGTATATGCATGTGCGTTCGAGAGAGCGAGAGGAAAAGGCCTTGAAAAATTGATGAACGACATAGGTTTTTTTTTCTTCTCTTTGATGCAGTCAAGTGCATTGCATTTACCTCGCTGTATTGATGCAATATATGAGAGTCCAACTGTGTTAAGTGCAAAAACACACCAACTCATTTATCATTAACAAGTTGGACTTCAAATGAAATTGGGGGGGGCGGGAAATTGGCGTGACACCTCGAAGGCTGCTCGTTAGCAGCCGTCGCAGCAGAGCGAGTAGCTGTCGAGTGTTTGTTTCTTTCACATGGACCAAGCTGCTTGTTTAAAGTTGACCCAACGCACCAGATGGGCGACGGTTTCTGTTTGTGTTACACCCGGCATGTCTGGACCACGCAAAAGGAAACAAACACCACTGCAATTCAAGTCTGCTTCAGAGTCAGTGCTGTGCAAGTGGACAAAATATGGCAATTTAAGTGGCATATTAGCTGCCCCTCTTCGAATTCATATAGTTTCTTTTTTTTTAACAAAAATATGCTCTATTTTTCTATTTGATGGCAGGGCGGTGTAGAGTTATTATATTTCATTAAGGTTGGGGGTGGGGAGGTGGGGGGCAACACTGGCATGATATTTTTCTATCATTAATGGCGACCGACTTCATTATAGCTGCTCTCCTATGGCTTGGCTGGGGAGGGGTCGTCGGAGGTGGCGGTGGCGGGAGGGGAAGAGGGATCTTCAGGGCTGGCAGAAGGAGAGGCAGGGCAGGAGGCCGGGGTGGGGAACTCTTTTATTGTGACAGTGACAAGGTTGGTGGTGACATCAGTGACCACGACATCCTTGCAGCTCGGTGCCATTTCGGGGTGCCAGTCGGGGTCACCCTCCGCAGGCACCCGTTGGGGCTCGGTGGGGGTAGAGCCCTGGTCTCCGGGGGAAGCAGAAGGTGGAGTGGTGGGCAGAGGGCGCTTTGCCCTTCGTTGGCGAGGACTTTTCCTGCCCCCCTCTGAGGGCACCAAACGGTCCGGGGCGCCCTCCTCATCCTCTAGAGAAGAGGAGGGTGAAGAAGGGAGGAAGGGCGACGCTGACACCGCTGTGTTTGCATCCGAGGATGAGGCAGAAGCAGAGTGCTTGGCACCTGGGCCCTTCTGGGTCTCTGTGTGGGGTCTACTGGGCTTGGGGTCCCCGCTGGAAGGTGAGGCTCCAGAGTGGGGCTGGGACTGCGAAGCCAAGGTGGTGGGAGATTTGCCTTCAGAGCCGCTGGAGCTGGAAGGAGAAGGAGGTGACTGGTACTGAGAGGAGGTGGTGTGGCTGTCCCTGACCCCTGTGCTGGAGCATGACCCTGGGTGTGAGTGGAAAGGCACAGGGCCTCCACACTGCAGCCCAAACGGCTTCCCGTACATTGGGAACCCCAGCATCTTCAGAGGAGGCTGGAAAGGTCTATAGGGGGCCTCTCCTTTTTTTCCAATGATGCGGTTGCGAGACGGGATGTTTTGGCGTCCTGCTGTAATATTCCGACTGCTCGTGGCTGTGCCACCCCTACCTGGCTTGTCAATCACCTTCAGGTTGAGGATGATCCGACCTCTCTTGACCTCTCTCGGCTTGACTCTACGGTTGAGGATGCGGACGGTCTCAGAGAAGGGGGAGACATGCATACGGGAAGGGAAACCACCAGTGTTGGAGAAAGCAGACGCCATTGGATCCGAACGGGGCAAAGGACGCCGGGACATCCGGTGGCAACGGTGAATGTCCTTTTTCAGCTTGTGGGTGGCGGCGAGGGAGTTGAGTTTAGGGGAGGGTGCGACAGTTGAGGAAGAGGAGGACGGTAATTGGCGAGGTGAGGCGGAGGAGGAGGAGGGAGCTGCTCGACTGGAAGTGGACGTAGAAGAACGCGATGTAGTCTGGCGGGCGCTGGAGGTTTGGCTGCTGGGCTCTCTTTTCCGACCACGAGCCTGAAAGAAACAAACCATGAGTGCTGGGGAGTGACCTTTACTGCTACAGAAAAGGAAAATTCTTGCTTGAAAACTTAGATTGCAATATAGCCAGTTTATTTCTAATGGGCGCCAAAAATATGGTTTCTGTTATCTGCAAAAATAAAAAACACATGGGCCCTGGTTTAAAATGGTCAAATATGGCTCCATGTTTACATATTTATGTCCACAGCTAGATGTGTAAAAATAAAATAAAATGTCCATGGAGAACTTTACAAACTACCTTCAAGACAAAGTTTTTGGGTTTTGGTCCCCGCTTCTTCGGCCCATTCATTTCCCTCTCCCGCTCCCTGAAGCAAAGAAAACAACAGTTTACCAACACGTACCGCAGACAACAAACGCCAGGACGAAATGATGAGTAAATGTGAAACGAATCAAACGAGAGGACTGATAGAAGCTGTGGTTGTGTCAGAGCAGAACAGGCACAGAGAGCATCTGAAGCCCAGCAGCACAAGTGGCTTGGCAGCAGAGATGAAGGACCTCAGCTGAGATGGACTTTTTACAATCAAGAGCGAAGGAAGAGGAGGAGCGTGTAAGGACACTTAGAGAGGAAGCACGAGCGATAAGAGTAGGATGCATGCTGAAATTAGCAAAACCATAAGAAAGAAAACCATCAAAACATACAGATATAAAGATAAGAGCAAAAACCACAGTGTGGCGCTGACAAACTGTAGGTGCCAGGACTTGATCTCATTTTGCACCAGCTTATACTCACTTCTTCTCAAAGCCCAGTATCAGCCTGTCATCCAGAATATTCTCCTCTGGCTCCCAAGTGCTGTGTCTGAACAAGGACGGAACAAGATGAATTCAAGGGGAAAACAACTTTAAACACGGCTGGACAGAGAAATGATAGAGTGTAGAAAGACTAGTAGCTCTGGCGTTCACATTAATGCCAACATTTGGAGTAACACTCACTTCATTGCCCATCCTTTCCATTTGACCAGGTATTCAAGCCTTCCCTGCGAGAAAAAAAAGGCGAGATTTCAAAAGTAAATCCCTTCAATCTGGAAAGTGTTTGCAGCAGCGTCGGTTCTGCCGCTCAGACTTCAGTTGCACATGAATCCACATTCGAGTGTTTCTGAATCTTTAGCTCTGATCTGATCCTTCTTCGCACAACACAGGACAGAGTCCTGGCACAATGCCTTTTTCGTGTGGCGCAGACATAATTTCATTACTTTAACCACATTTCGGTCCTGGCGAGTCCCAGCTGGGTCCTACGTTACCCTGGAAAACATCATATTTGAGCTTAATTACATGTCAATAAAGGGGCAGTGTGGATGCTTCTGTACTTTTGTCTAATTGTGAACTTTATCTCATATGTTTACATGAGTTTTCATACTTTCCCTCCACACAAACACTCGGTTTCCAGATGTCTATGTTCTCGAACATGTACATGATCCTGTTTTCAACATGCATCTGCACAAAACCAGGTGGAACTGTGAGGAAGTTGGAGTTGGAGGCCCGGTGGGCCTGCTGGTTCACTTAAAATGGCATCCCACCATCATTTACAGGGTCTGTCCCCCGTGTACACGCCACTAATGGCTGATGAAAGCACAGGTCAGCTGTGGTGGACCTGATGCCTGACAGACTCACTCCTCCACGCTGACTGCTGTTGTGGGAACCATCTCCCCTCAGGAGTTAGCATCAGACTCGTAACAGTCCTCACCTCCACCACTGGCTGAGAACTGGGGGACTGTGGCCGTGTAGCTTTAGCTAGCTAGCAGACCCTCCATTTCACAACAAACCCACACATCGCGGTCTGTGCAGTTTGCCTCTTCTTTGTGTCGCCTCTTTGAATCACACTACTATGTGCAAACCGCGGCGACGCTAGTTAGCTTTAAGCTAGCCGCGAGTAGCATAGTAAAAGCCGCCGCCAGACGCGAGGCCTCCGCGGCAGACAGCCCCCGTGCCTGCGGACCCTTCGCCGCGGACGGCTAAAAGAGGCGGGACGGCGGCGGTGTGGCTCACCTTACGGACGCGGCGTTTCAGTATGGCTTCCGCGGCGAAAATACGATCTCCCGCCGCCGAGAGCTCCATCTTTCATGCCCGGACGAAGCTGCCTGTCTCCCGTGTGTCTCTCTCCAGATGACGGGGTCAAACCGTGCAAGAGGCGGCAAACAAGCGCACACGGTCCGCTACAACTGCGGCGGCGGCGGCGGCGCGACTAGCCTGCTCTCCGTCACGTGACCGGGGTCAGCCCCCCTCTGGTCGTCCCGGCAACGACGAAGACACTCGAGAGGATGCGAAGAACCGCGCGCTGCATCGAGCTGTGTCTGTGTGTGATGACAGGCGCCATGATAAACACTTCCAAACACACAAAAGTCCCCTTTTAGACACGTTTATTCAACACTTTGTTTTCACAAACCACGTCTGCAATGTGGCTGAAGAGTTCACTAACAAAAAATAACTGATGTTTGTGATTCATGATTGAACCAATTAAATCTAAAACTATAAATCAGACTCTTCCCCATCGCAATGTTGTGAGGTTTTATTCATGTACATACAGATAAATACAGCGATTATCGTCTCAGTTTTAACAGCTTTCAACATATGTGTTAATGGATTAATATCACTTATTAGAGGATTAAAAACATGGCAAACCCCTGCATAATAAATGTGAAATTTCTGTTTGTTAAAGACTAAGAATAATAATAGAACACATAAAATTAGTTTTTAGAGAGATAGAAATTTCACCATCTAAATTCTAAGAAACCTTGTAGAAAGATCTTAAAATCAAATCTCAATTACCACCATATTTTAATTATATGTAGCACAAACCTTTCATCTCCTGTACTATAACAATACCAATAATAATAATAATGATAGTAACAATGGATTTTTCTCAAAGGTTGCTATACATATAGACTTGCCATGTTATACATATTAGTAGTACATAGTCCCCTGTTCCCGTTAAGACCCTCCCCCTCGCGATCGTGATCTTGAGCTTTGATTGGAGGAAGTTACGTCAATCGTGACTCAGCGAAGTTTGGTTGCAGCGCGACTGTTGTTGACTGAGCTGTCAGGAATCAGCCGGCTCAGAGGATAGCTAGCAGGTAAGGCTTTCTTTGATACCACTTAATGCGATTAGCCTCCGTTCACAGTTAGCAGGCTGTCGTGTAGGTGCTGAGAATAGTTGACGAAATATTTATATGTAAATAAGTGGAAAGTAAAAGCGAATGACTGGGGCGAATCGTGTCAAATCGATTCTGAATAAGTGGGAACTCATGAATGAAGTCACTTGTTTATCGTCTGAAAACGAAGAACAGGCTCATTTAGAGCTAGTTGTCGTAGTCATGGGGGAGAAACGAAAGCTAACACTGGTTATTAACTTCATGTGTTAGCCCAGCTAGTGATAAAGGTTAAATAATTAGCTTAACCTCATAGTAAATAGTTTGGGTAATGCACCTGTGACATTCTGTACCGCAGATACAATAAATCATTCATTCATGTTGTCAAACTGTAGTTTAGCTCACAAAGAGACCATAGGTAAACACTTCTGCATGTGCTGACAAATGTGTTTACTCTAACCACTTATCCATCATGTAGACTTTGTGTGATTGTCTGCTTTCCCACAGGTGACAATGCAGTTCCTTGGCCGCCTGTTGGACACAGTGTCCGCTGTGTCGACCCTCTTCACCAACCCCTACCGGGTCAGAGAAGTGCAGCTGTCTGACTATGGTGGTGGAGGAAAAGTGATGCTCAGAGAGGAGGGGCGCATGGTTTTGTACAGGGACAACCATTACCAGTCATGGGACTGCTTGCTAATGTGCCCTGAGACACCCACTGTGGTTCTGAGGTTTGTACTGATCACGTGATGATGTTGTCATTTGTTGCATATTTCAGCCACTGAAGTAGGTTTAAATTTGACACATGAGTGTGATTTTAAGATGCACATTTTCTGTATTTCTGATTTTATTATCAGCTGCAGATCTGTTTGTGACCATTAGCTTGTGACATCTTATTGATGTAGTTTGGACCTGACCTATTATATTAACAATACAGTCTAACTCATCTTAAATGTATCAGTGTTGAGTAACTCAGCCATTCATCTGAAAGCAGGCTTATCCAAACATATACTGTCATAGGACATTGTGTTAAGTGGAAGGCTGGGGCTCGCCTCCAATGCAAACATAACCATACATTATAGCTCTTAAAGGGAAAGAGTTTGAAGACCTTTTAGCACGCTTAAGTTACAGTTAAGATTCCCAACTCTTCTGCTTGTCCTCACAGAAATAATTGTTAAAGGTACGTTGAAGGAAATGGTATTCGTCAGTGACTTATTGTCACATCAGGTATAGAAGAGTTCATCAGTCGTAGGAATTGACTGCAATGACATTTTGAGTGGACAGGACAAACAAAACAAAGTCGGCAAATGTTAATGAACTGTTAACTATTTATTTCACAAATGCTCATTTAAAAGATTAAAATTTCCTCTTACAGCAAAATTTGACAATGTAACATTTCTGCTGCCTTAACCAGGCTGTTTCAGGTGGCGTCTGAGGTGGACGCCATGAACTGGTTTCCACAGTACGCTCTCAAGCTTCGTCCCTTCTACGAGACACTTACTCTAAAGGCTGAGACCACCCAGACAATTGTGGACTGCATCCGAAACCACCCGGACTGGAGCTCTGCCCACATTGCTGTGGTGACAGGCCTTAGAGAGTGTCTCAAACATAACTATGTCCAGAGGTAAGATAGAATGTTTTTTCAAGGCACTAATATAAAAGAGTTATATTTGCTTCATGCAAAGGTGCTGCTCCTTTACAACCTCACGTAGATAAAGAAGTGTCAGTATTCAACCATCATCTTTCTTTTTCCAGTCAGATCAACTCTCGGGATGCATCAGGTCAGACGCCGCTGCATCTGGCATGTGAGCGCGGTGACTTGGTGTGTGTGAAGGAGCTGTTGGAGGAAAGCCAAGCTCGCACTGACATCAAAGACCACAACGGACAGACGCCCATGCACTCTGCCGCCAAGCAGGATTCTCCTGCCGTTATCCAGGTGAGCACAAAGCCTCATGTGTAAAAGTTCGACCTGGAACTGTATCTATGCTGCTTTTTTACCTCTTAAGTAGTTTTCATGTTTCAGGAAACCTGAAACCTTCCAACAGGAAGCCTGGTAGATTTAAGAATTTAAAGCACTTTGCATGAAATGAGTTTGTTTGAAAAGTAAACAAAGTTGGATTCATTTACTGATGGACCCTTTCAAATTTCAACCAGGAATTTTTGCAATGAATTCACCTTCCTGACTCTTTATTTTAAAACTCCCCTGATTGGTCAGTGTTACCGTTTCAGGTCAAAACTACATATTAACATTTTTTGTAATTCCTTCCACCGTCTTACACCATTCTGTCATCCATCAACTCTCCTCAACCAGGTCCTGTGCTTGCGGCTCTGCTCGGGGGTGAACGAGCTGAACAGCAACGGGGAAACGCCTCTCCATGTGGCCTGCCGTATGGGACGCGTCGAGGCCGTCAAAGCTCTGCTGGATGGCGGGGCCAAGTGTAATGTCATTGGTGGCACTGGCTTCCCCATCCATAATGCCATGAAGTACAGTGAGAGGGGGTGAGCCGAGGAATGGATGAGGGTGCAGATGTTCAACGTACAACATTTTCATGTCTGTGGTGAAACTAATGTAGTATTTTAGTGATGATGATTTTTGATATTTAATATTTCGAATTTTGTCCTTGCCTGTCAGCTGTGTGGAGGAGATCCTTAAAGCAGACCCAGGCCAGCTCCAGGCTGAAGACTCTGTCTATGGTGGGACGCCTCTGCACTGGGCCAAAACTGCTGAAGTAAAAATGATTTCTGAATGGGATTTGTTTTAAAAATGCATAATGCGCTATTTAAATTACATATTTTCATTCACGTGATCGACCAGACATCTACATGTTAAAGCTTTGATGAAATGTTAATAGCTCTTTGACTATTGATGAGCTCCCAGTGCAAACAGCTGGAGACTGAGCATCATGGTGAAACCTTTAATCCTTAATATTAATGATACAGCTCCCTGTCAATGACGGTTGCCTGAAATAGGTCAAACCACAACATAAGGGTTTACCTCCATAAGAGGAGTTAACACACACTAAAATCATGTTTGCTGCTAATATTTTTTTTTCTGTGTCAGCTGTGTCGTCTTCTGCTGGAGAACGGCTCTGATGTGAACTACCTCAGTAAGACAGGAGAGAGCGCCCTCCACATTTTGACAAAGAGGGGTCGCTTTGAGGCGGCCATGGTGTTGCTCACACATGGGGCGAATGCAAACCTGAAGGGCCAGGATGGGAACACAGCCCTTCACCTCGCAATGAAGGTATGTGAACAAAATATATGTCCATAGACCTATGAAACAGTAACCTCTCGCTGACGATCAACACGTTCAGGAAATGGCACAAAAATGTGAAGGAACGGTTTTATAAATTGAATGAAACATGGTAAAGGATGCAAATTGATATAAACACCAAGGTTTTAAAATACCAGGCACAGTGGAAATAAGGGAGGGGGGGCACCCATACTTTAAATTATAACGATAACATTTCTCACCATGATATATTGTCTGTCCCCCTTTTTTTTACTGACATTCTTAGTGTAGTTTCACAATTCAGCTTTGTCTTATTATCAAACAAAAAGAAGCTTAATTAACACTAACATAATTGAATGATAATTTAATGTTACAGATGGATATTATCTAAAAGAGGCTTCTTTCTTGGTATCCTGCTACGTGTGTTTTTTTTTCTATCTAATTCATTGATATATCTTATGATTCGTGTGACACTGTGCTCATTAGATGGACCACATGGAGTTGATCAAAGCTCTGATTGTGTTTGGTGCTGATGTGGAGATCCACAACGACCTGGGAGAAACACCTGGACTGATCGCTGCACGCACCAGCAAAGGTAAATGAGGCAGGCGGGGCAGGGAACTTTGAACTGGGTGCGGGGGCATGAAAGTTTCTGTGGTGAGCATGGATGGGATGAAAAAAGGGAAATAAATGAACGTATTGTGCTTTATGTAACAAGCCTGCATGATTGAGTTTGATGTCATATGACGTTTTTGTTTATTTAAGTGCATTAAGTGGAATTTTCCTGCCATGTGTTATGAAGTAAGACTGTTGATTCACAGAATGTTCTTGTTGTATGTTCTTATACAAAAAACAGTCTAAAATGTTAGGATGCTACAGAACTGGTAAACGGAGTCTGTTGATTGGTGAAAATCCATGATGGTTGCTAACACGTTCTCACTGTCCCTCCTCTTCCATCTACATCTCTCTCTCTTCTCTCTGTGCTGTTTGTGGTTTGTGCACGTCTAACAAATTGACTTGCTTGCATGTGTGTGTGTTTTAACAATAAAGGTCCTAATAGAAAGATACTGCTGGACATGCTGTGTAGTGTAGGGGTCCAGCGCTGCCTCCCACCCTCCCCTGCCAGTCCACCCCCCATCTCCTACAAGGCCAAGTCTCAAAGCATAGGTAACATTGCTGTCCCTCACCTCCAACTCCTCTTCACTGCTCTCAGGTTCAAATTCTTTTCCTCCCTTTGAGTCAAGACTTTTATTGTGAGCAGAGGAAGCTATTTTGCTATCAGTGTCATTTATGAAAATGATAGTGATGGTAAAATGAACATGACACTAGCTGCGTTAATGTTTATATATTTCTGGGATTCTTTCCAACGTTACTCCCACATGGCTTTTAGACAACCCAGTTACCCCTTTCATTTTCCATCATTACCCAATCACTCCTGTCAACGTCACCAACAGCTGTTGTGATTGGCTGACAGGGTTTGAAGACCTCATGCACGTGGGGGCTGCAGTCAGTGCAATGAGCAGAGGTCTGTCTGAGGTGGATGGCATCAACAGCGAGAGGAAGAAGTGAGTATTGTACAAATGGTATTGGTCAAAGAACAGGAATGTTGTTGGGAATGTGAAAGTGGTCATAATGTTTTGTTTAACTTTTTTATCATGTCAGTTTTATGTTTCATTTATTTAATTTTTTAATTTATTGTACAAATATATAGAAAATAAAATAATTTTATACTTATTTTATTTTCTATATAAAATAAAATAAGTATAACACTATAAAAAATAATTTTTATAGTGTTTACCCAACAAAAAGTTTCTCAGTTTGACTCCCAAGAAGCCATATTTGAGTTTTTGATATCAATATTGTATTTGGAAAAATAAAAAAATCTCAAATATGAACAAGTAATGATATTCTCAGAATGTTTCTCTCTCTTCCCCTGCAGGATGGACAGACTGCTCAGTCTGGATGGTGGAGGTATTAAAGGTCTCGTGTTGATCCAGATGTTGATTACCCAACAAAAAGTTTCTCAGTTTGACTCCCAAGAAGCCATATTTGAGTTTTTGATATTAATATTGTATTTGGAAAAATAAAAAAATCTAAAATGTGAACAAGTAATGATATTCTCAGAATGTTTCTCTCTCTTCCCCTGCAGGATGGACAGACTGCTCAGTCTGGATGGTGGAGGTATTAAAGGTCTCGTGTTGATCCAGATGTTGATCGCTCTAGAGAAAGAAGCTGGTCGTCCCATCCGAGAGCTCTTTGACTGGGTGGCTGGTACGAGCACTGGGGGCATCCTGGCCCTTGCTATAATCCATGGTATGTGTGTTTCCACACACACACGCTAACACTGTTTTTATTACACAACAGCAAAACAGTAATGACACTACCTTTACATGTAGGTAAGTCCATGGAATACCTGCGCTGCTTATACTTTAGAATGAAGGAACAGGTGTTCAAGGGTTCACGACCCTATGAATCGGCACCGTTGGAGGACTTTCTGAAAAAAGAGTTTGGAGAGAACACCAAGATGACAGATGTTCAATACCCAAGGTAACTTCTCTTCTCCAAATATGTCCACTAGACTATAGGCAGACAGACATAGTTACGGGGAAATTGTAAGATGCTCTCATGGTTATAGTTGTTGATTGTGTTAAGGGCATTGGGGTATCATGAGAAAATATGTAAACTAGTGATGTCCGATATTATCGACCGGTATTGGCAATAAGATTTAATATCGGAAATGATCGGTATCGGTTTTTACTTTTTTAATGACACAACCTTTACAAAACATGCACATATTATACATCAAACTCATCAGCTATTTCTCTGTCTCAAAGTGTCAAAATATGAGAGATGTGATGCATAGTTTTTGAGATACTTTAGTTTAGTTTTGTTTAGTTTGTTTACCTGAAATGATTTAGTTTTTTTCGGGGGGAGACCCCGCATATATTGGTATTGGTTGATATCGGTATCGGAAATGAATAGTTGGACAATATTGGTATATCGGATATCGGTAAAAAAGCCATTATCAAACATCCTTAATGTAAACCCAATGCGCATAAAAAAATGTTTAAGGTTCTGCAGGGGCTTAGAAACCATATAGTTTTTGTCATATGGACCAAGTTCTTTTCTTTTGTGCATTTTCTCATGCCCATGACTGCACTCGGCCTTTCCTCCCACTTGTTTGTTCTGTACAGGGTGATGGTGACAAGCGTCCTGGCAGACAGACATCCAGGCGAGCTGCACATCTTTAGGAACTATAACCCTCCCTCTGTCCGCAGAGAGCCCCCATATGCCACCAATGCCACATTCAAACCAATCACTATCCCCCAAGGTAATCAATCAGTTGTGTTGCAATAGTGGAGTGCATTTATTATTTCTACCACTGGATGGCGTGAAAGTCTTTAAATCTTGCTGTAAGGTGACTTTGAATTCAGTCTTCATTAGAGTAACCTAAAATCTCTGGGTGAATGTAAAAGCGCCGTCTTCGTTTGCATGTTACCGTTTGTATGGTCCAGTGCGGTTGTGCGGTGTTGTTTGAGTGCAGCCGTATTGTTGTTACAGGATGGGAGGATGAGGATGTGTTGATAGTAGGACACACAGAGGAGCCCCCCAGAAAGCGTAGACAGGTGACAGATGAAGGTGTGTGTCTGTGCGATACTACAAACATCTGGATAGAACAGCTTCAGTTTTGTCACGCCATGAATTAAAATGTGTGAATGTTTCTGTGACATCCCACTGAAAAAAACACAGAGCAGCAAAGAAATGTGTGTGTCTGTGTGTGTTTCACCATGGATGAATGTGTTTGTTGTGCTGTTTGATAGAGACATAGAGTCATAAGCCTGTATATTGTTAGTGTCTAAATGGTCTAAAAACCCTTTTGGCTTACACTTATATTCTTGTCAACGTATCAGAACAAGTTGTGTGGCGGGCGGCTCGCTCCAGTGGCGCTGCTCCTACCTACTTCCGACCAATGGGACGCTTTCTGGGCGGTTGTGCGGTGTTGTTTGAGTGCAGCCGTATTGTTGTTACAGGATGGGAGGATGAGGATGTGTTGATAGTAGGACACACAGAGGAGCCCCCCAGAAAGCGTAGACAGGTGACAGATGAAGGTGTGTGTCTGTGCGATACTACAAACATCTGGATAGAACAGCTTCAGTTTTGTCACGCCCTGAATTAAAATGTGTGAATGTTTCTGTGACATCCCACTGAAAAAAACACAGAGCAGCAAAGAAATGTGTGTGTCTGTGTGTGTTTCACCATGGATGAATGTGTTTGTTGTGCTGTTTGATAGAGACATAGAGTCATAAGCCTGTATATTGTTAGTGTCTAAATGGTCTAAAAACCCTTTTGGCTTACACTTATATTCTTGTCAACGTATCAGAACAAGTTGTGTGGCGGGCGGCTCGCTCCAGTGGCGCTGCGCCTACCTACTTCCGACCAATGGGACGCTTTCTGGATGGAGGGCTGCTGGCCAATAACCCAACACTGGACGCCATGTCAGAAATCCATCAGTACAACAAATCCTTAAAAGCAGAGGTAGGCAAATTGGCAGCAGCAGCATGTTTGACACAAAGTGCAGTCAGTCTCACGTGAATGTTTGTAGATTATTACGTACGTAATGTCATTTATCTATCTACATCCTCCCTTTTTAACTCCTCCTAACCCTCCTGCTTCTCAGGGCCACCTGAGGGAAATTAAGAAGTTGGGTATAGTGGTCTCCCTTGGTACAGGTGAGCCACTTCATTGTGTCTGATCATAGCAAATCCTGTGCTCCTTCTGAGGTTCTCTAAACATTCTGCGTTAAAGGTTGTTGTTCTAAAGGTTGTTGGCAGTGAAGTTAGTCACAGGTCCAGATCATTGTCAATGTAAAAGGAGGGGACACTAATGCTACAGTGTTACACCCTCACAAAGCTACACAGGCAATCTTCATAGCACTTTGTCAATAACTAACATAAGTTCCACTATTGTGTACACTTGGTTGTGAATGTGTGTGTGACTGCCTCTCCAGGTAAACCTCCTCAGGTGAGCGTGAGTTCTGTAGATGTTTTTCGGCCCTCCAATCCTCTGGAGCTGGCCAAGACCTTTTTCGGCGCGAAGGAGCTGGGCAAGATGCTGGTGGACTGTGTGAGTAGGGCTACTGCGCCCTCCTCAATGTGCCAGAGTTTGTATAACAACGCAGCGTTATGTTCACACAGTCTGTGTTATAATCTGCTGTGTCTCTGACTGAACAGTGCACAGACTCAGATGGCTGTGCTGTGGACAGAGCCAGTGCCTGGTGTGAGATGATCGACGCCATCTATCACAGGTCTGCTCATTACGAACTCATGCTTTGGTTCTTACTTCCTGCTTTCTCTGCTCTGTCCTTAAGTATTTGATTCATCCTGTCCTCATCTGCTCTCTCTGACCTGACCTGATCTCTGTTTCTCCATCTGCTCTGTGTTTTACAGTTTTGTTTTGTTGCTCAGACTGTCACACTTTCATTTGTCCATTAACCTTAAAGTAATTTGAAATGTCTCACAAGTCAGTGTATTTATTGTCCTATTGTGTGCAGGTTGAGCCCTCAGCTGTCACAGGAGGTGATGCTGGATGAGGTGAGCGACGCAGTCCTGGTGGACATGCTGTGGGAAACCCAGATGTACTTGTATGAGAAGAGAGAGGTCATCCAGTCCCTGGCAAATGTGCTACTGGATAACTGAAAGCATGAAGAACTCCTGCTCTCAAGGAGAGAAGAGAAGCCTGTGGGTGGAGTCAATGATAAGAGTAGGTGGAGAAGACACACAGACGCTGGTCTGAGACTGTAATGTCTGACTGACAGAGAGACATCTCCATATGAGTCACTAAAGTGACACTTTCCTGTTTACTCTGAAATGTCACTACGCAGAATCAAATGTGTGCATCATAACAAGCTATGTAACATAATGTGCCCTTAAAACTGACACTGTCGTTATCATTGTTTATCAGGGTCACTGTTTGTATACGAGTCAGTTTGGTAACAGAGTCAGAGGATGTTTGAATCTAATTCTAATTTGCTGCAATGAATCTACAACAGTCCTCATCATTCTTCCCTCACATGGTCCTTGATGTTATATGATGGTACCACTGCAAAATCTGCTTAGACTGTAGCACAGGGATGATGATGGGGCAGCGTGAAAGAATATTTGTACTGTTTCCTAAATCAGTAATTAATTGTCAGAAATAGCTGTGTACTTATACTGACTTTAAACAAAATGTGGAACCTCACAGCCACATTTTTAAGATTTCCTGTTATAACCGGACTGAAAATCACCTTGAAGAACAAAGACGAACTTACTTGAAGAACAAGGACGAACAGAGAAACTGTGGACTGTAACTTGCACTGCATAAACGTGAGGCAACATATTATTCACTTTTTTGTATACATAAATAACTGAAGTATATACTAGTATGGTAATAAAATATGTTCATCTTTCCTTATGATTTACTCATGACTGGATTGTTTCTTTGTTGCAGATATGCACTTATTGTTTTAGTTTAATTTTGTGTTTCTGAGTTTTACTTGGAGTCCAAATATGAAAAAGTGGATCATACACCAGCAAAAATCAAGTTTGACACAATCTTAGCAAACTCTTTAATGCAATGAATAAAGTTTATTACAACTTATTTACACATATGCTGTGGTACAAAAATGGTACAAAAATGTCATATCAAGAGAAAAACTTTTTTAAATGTTGCTATATCCAGCACCTACAATGGTTAAAAAAACACAGTCTTCCACATAATAAATGGACAAATATGTCACAAGTGTAGGGAAACTGAGAAATACAGAGATGCAGGGTCAAGATTAATACTAGTTAATACCTTTATCAGTACCAGCGTACAGTGATCATTAATTATATTAATGTCTATAAATGGAAGGCTTCACCATAAAGTTTCACTTCCTTGTTTCTCTTCCTAAAATAGACCGTGGGGAAGCACTACTGACAGAATGCAATGTCCAACTGCTCATTTACAGTAACCTTCTATGGACAAGCAAAGCAGAGGTAATGAATTTAATATGAATCAGCTCAACATGCCTGAGAGGAGAAAAAACTCAGTTTTCTCATCAATCCGATGAGAAAACTATGTACTGATACCTATACAAATATAGATGAATGAATATGATAGCCTTCAGATTTGACTGGTTCCACAATATGAATGATTGGCAATAAATCCTTACTTCGAACTTGTGTTGGGTCTTAATTGGACAACAGCATAGGGGACATGCGTGTGATGTGGCTGGACTGTGGAGTAGAGGGCATCTCTGTAGACTGTGCAATAATAAACATCACCCACCTCTGCCGGTGCAGCTGAGATGACATCATACTCATGACCGACGCTCTAATAAAAATATAAACAAGAGGAAATAGTTTATATCTTTATATCATACACGCTTTTCAATGTATTTCTGAGTCAACAAAATAATGAACACATCTGCTGATTTCTAATGTCAGAAAAAGGTTAATATTTATGGTTTACCTGCTCCAGGTGGCCTGATGTTTCATTTCCAGGAAAATGGCCAGAAGTCCTCTTCCTTCTAGTCAGGGAACATCAGATTGTATACAGAAGTTAGGGTCAGGTTCGTGTGTGTGAGAGTCATTGCTCACTCAGCACAGTTACACTCACCTTATAAACAAGAAAACAGTGATGGCTGTGATAAGCAGGACAGCAGCAAGAGCCCCTGCGGCTGCTGGGGCCCAGTTTCTTCTTCTCTGGACAGTGAGTGTTTTTTCACTGGAGCTCTGTTGCAGGGTTTTAAAAGCACAGGAATAGTTCCCTGCATGCTGACTGCTGACAGGGCCGAGAACTAGGTGTTTTCTCCCTGTTCCTGTCGGGTGCAGTGGATGTCGGTTCAGGTACCACATGTAGTTTGTGTTGTGAGTCAGGGGACAGCTGGTTGTGCAGGTCAGCGTGACTCTTTCGCCCTCTGTCACCACTGCAGAGGGAGCAAACTGCACCGTCAGGTCTGAAACATGGCCAGAAAATACAAAACAGACATAATCGTCTCACAAAATCCTCAAAACAAACAATCCATAACAGAAAAAATGACCATTTAAAGCAACACTATGTGATTTTTTTTAAAGCTTAAAATATCAGTTTAGTTAATTCAGAGTATTTGACTGTTAATGTCTATTTTTATACTGTGTAACAAGTTTAACAGTAAAGCTGAACTGTAGTTCAATTAAAAACAATGAAACCTGGTTACGCCATAGCCTCGAGAACTGCGTCGCTATGCAATTCGTCTCCAAACCGCTTGGGAGCGGTTAGTCGTTTAACTTCCGGCTTTTCCGGTCACAGCGAACATTTGCGATTGACCGAGAAGAATAAATTAATTTAGTACTTAGCGATAGAACGCAAATTACTACAGCGCTTATTATATTGCTGATATATAAGTGATCTGTTATCTGATATTTAACAGCAAATCGCGAGCAGCAACCGGAAACACAAAAACCCGGAAATACTACGCTCCCATTAGGACCAATCATATCACAGCGGTAGTAGTTTTGGAGGAAGTGTTGGCCTTTAGAAAAAAAAACAATCTTAAATATTGAACCGATAAACGTTTAAAATGCTAAGATTTCTTAATGGACTCCGCTGTGTTCTGTTTTTAGTTCATTTTGAATCACTGCATGTTGAACTTTATCAATACTCGACCTACCCGTGACAACTAAAGTCACACCAGGAAACGCCAGCCGAGTCGGGCTTTGGTCATGTGCCAGGAGTCTGAACTTGTATTCTGCTGAGTCATTCTTCTTCAGCTGGTGGATTGTCAGGACGTTGTTGTGGTTCTTCACGTCATCAAACACGTGATGGTGAGTCTTCTCCAGCTCTTCACCAGCACCAGGAATGTTCCACTGTTTCTTGTACCACTTCTTGGACTCAGGCTGCTGGTTGTTGTTGGCAGGTGAGTATCTACTGGAGATGTTCACAGAAGAACCTTGGAGAGCACAGATCCTCCTGCTGACGTAATTCACTGTCCCGCAGTTCCCATCATCACCCCCACCTAATGTATAAATACACCTCTATGCTTTTAATTGTCAACATTTACTTTATTAATCAAAGCGTTTTGTGAATACTTTATCATTAACTAACACTCAGTCTGAAAGTGGGTCACGTGTCCATCTAAATATCTGTCAGTCTGATTCAACTCGTGTTGTTGAACTGCACAGAATAATGTACTGTCTTTAATAATAATAATAATAGTTTTTATATATTGCTTTTCTCGTCCCCAAAAACGCTTTAATTATACTGTCAATCACTGGTGAGGGACACCAAAACAACTACAATTAGCATCATGCACGTTGAAATCATCAGTATCTTATTATCTTGTTTTCTGTTTCTGGAAGTTGAATCTTCCACTTTGAGTGATAACTCACCACAAGTTGTTCATACTCACAGGTTTCATTGGACAACAAATCCTCATGACTGCCCGCGGCACAGACGTAAATAGCAGCAGAGGACTTGGGAACTGACAACGGCTGTAATGCCCCATAGTCTCTGGTCCAGTACCACCTGGTTTTCATGGGCCCAGTCAGGTGACAGCTCATTTCACAGGTCAGCCTGTAATGGCTTTGTGTTTCAGCAGTCTTTTTGATATGTACTTCTGTGGGGAAAACCCTCATCAGTTCAAGTTATTTCTGAGAACACTATTTTAATGGTATGGTGGTGGACGTGTTGGTGTTTTATTCAACGTAACCTCTGGGATAAGTGATGGAGCAGGGCTCATCTTCTGATGTCCCCTTATCGGAGCACACTCTCCCGTTAGCGTAGGTCACTGTGAAGCAGGTGGAGCTGACAGAATCTGCACAGAAACATACGAGATCCTGTATCTTTACCGGTGAACATAGTCATAATTTAAGGCACTAATTCCTGAGTGGTATTATTATTCCTCCAGTCGTTGTTGTCCCTCACCCACTGAGACTTCAGGAGCTCTGAGATGCTCGTAGCCTTTGATGGCACAGGAGTATCTGACTGTTTTCTCACTCCTGAGCAGCTCTTGGAACCATGGAGACCAGTCCTCATAGAGAAACTCTCCGTTCCTGTACCAGACGTAAGCTTTACTTGGAGTCCAAATATGAAAAAGTGGATCATACACCAGCAAAAATCAAGTTTGACACAATCTTAGCAAACTCTTTAATGCAATGAATAAAGTTTATTACAACTTATTTACACATATGCTGTGGTACAAAAATGGTACAAAAATGTCATATCAAGAGAAAAACTTTTTTAAATGTTGCTATATCCAGCACCTACAATGGTTAAAAAAACACAGTCTTCCACATAATAAATGGACAAATATGTCACAAGTGTAGGGAAACTGAGAAATACAGAGATGCAGGGTCAAGATTAATACTAGTTAAAACCTTTATCCGTACCAGCGTACAGTGATTATTAATTATATTAATGTCTATAAATGGAAGGCTTCACCATAAAGTTTCACTTCCTTGTTTCTCTTCCTAAAATAGACCGTGGGGAAGCACTACTGACAGAATGCAATATCCAACTGCTCATTTACAGTAACCTTCTATGGACAAGCAAAGCAGAGGTAATGAATTTAATATGAATCAGCTCAGCATGCCTGAGAGGAGAAAAAACTCAGTTTTCTCATCAATCCCATGAGAAAACTATGTACTGATACCTATATAAATACAATATAGATGAATGAATATGATAGCCTTCAGATTTGACTGGTTCCACAATATGAATGATTGGCAATAAATCCTTACTTCGAACTTGTGTTGGGTCTTAATTGGACAACAGCATAGGGGACATGCGTGTGATGTGGCTGGACTGTGGAGTAGAGGGCATCTCTGTAGACTGTGCAATAATAAACATCACCCACCTCTGCCGGTGCAGCTGAGATGACATCATACTCATGACCGACGCTCTAATAAAAATATAAACAAGAGGAAATAGTTTATATCTTTATATCATACAGGCTTTTCAATGTATTTCTGAGTCAACAAAATAATGAACACATCTGCTGATTTCTAATGTCAGAAAATGGTTGATTTACCTGCTCCAGGTGGCCTGATGTTTCATTTCCAGGAGAATGGCCAGAAGTCCTCTTCCTTCTAGTCAGGGAACATCAGATTGTATACAGTCGGTAAGGTCAGGTTCGTGTGTGTGTGAGTCATTGCTCACTCAGCACAGTTACACTCACCTTATAAACAAGAAAACAGTGATGGCTGTGATAAGCAGGACAGCAGCAAGAGCCCCTGCGGCTGCTGGGGCCCAGTTTCTTCTTCTCTGGACAGTGAGTGTTTTTTCACTGGAGCTCTGTTGCGGGGTTTTAAAAGCGCAGGAATAGTTCCCTGCATGCTGACTGCTGACAGGGTCGAGAACTAGGTGTTTTCTCCCTGTTCCTGTCGGGTGCAGTGGATGTCGGTTCAGGTACCACATGTAGTTTGTGTTGTGAGTCAGAGGACAGCTGGTTGTGCAGGTCAGCGTGACTCTTTCGCCCTCTGTCACCACTGCAGAGGGAGCAAACTGCACCGTCAGGTCTGAAACATGGCCAGAAAATACAAAACAGACATAATCGTCTCACAAAATCCTCAAAACAAACAATCCATAACAGCAAAAATGACCATTTAAAGCAACACTAAGTGATTTTTTTTTAAAGCTTAAAATATCAGTTTAGTTAATTCAGAGTATTTGACTGTTAATGTCTATTTTTATACTGTGTAACAAGTTTAACAGTAAAGCTGAACTGTAGTTCAATTAAAAACAATGAAACCTGGTTACGTCATAGCCTCGAGAACTGCGTCGCTATGCAATTCATCTCCAAACCGCTTGGGAGCGGTTAGTCGTTTAACTTCCGGCTTTTCCGGTCACAGCGAACATTTGCGATTGATCGAGAAGAATAAATTAATTTAGTACTTAGCGATAGAACCCAAATTACTACAGCGCTTATTATATTGCTGATATATAAGTGATCTGTTATGATATTTAACAGCAAATCGCGAGCAGCAACCGGAAACACAAAAACCCGGAAATACTACGCTCCCATTAGGGCCAATCATATCACAGCGGTAGTAGTTTTGGAGGAAGTGTTGGCCTTTAGAAAAAAAACAAAACAATCTTAAATATTTAACCGATAAACGTTTAAAATGCTAAGATTTCTTAATGGACTCCGCTGTGTTCTGTTTTTAGTTCATTTTGAATCACTGCATGTTGAACTTTATCAATACTCGACCTACCCGTGACAACTAAAGTCACACCAGGAAACACCAGCCGAGTCGGGCTTTGGTCACCTGCCAGGAGTCTGAACTTGTATTCTGCTGAGTCAGTCTTCTTCAGCTGGTGGATTGTCAGGACGTTGTTGTGGTTCTTCACGTCATCAAACACCTGATGGTGAGTCTTCTCCAGCTCTTCACCAGCACCAGGAATGTTCCACTGTTTCTTGTACCACTTCTTGGACTCAGGCTGCTGGTTGTTGTTGGGAGGTGAGTATCTACTGGAGATGTTCACAGAAGAACCTTGGAGAGCACAGATCCTCCTGCTGACGTAATTCACTGTCCCGCAGTTCCCATCATCACCCCCACCTAATGTACAAATACACCTCTATGCTTTTAATTGTCAACATTTACTTTATTAATCAAAGCGTTTTGTGAATACTTTATCATTAACTAACACTCAGTCTGAAAGTGGGTCACGTGTCCATCTAAATATTTGTCAGTCTGATTCAACTCGTGTTGTTGAACTGCACAGAATAATGTACTGTCTTTAATAATAATAATAATAGTTTTTATATATTGCTTTTCTCGTACCCAAAAACGCTTTAATTATACTGCCAATCACTGGTGAGTGACACCAAAACAACTACAATTAGCATCATGCACGATGAAATCATCAGTATCTTATTATCTTGTTTTCTGTTTCTGGAAGTTGAATCTTCCACTTGATAACTCACCACAAGTTGTTCATACTCACAGGTTTCATTGGACAACAAATCCTCATGACTGCCCGCGGCACAGACGTAAATAGCAGCAGAGGACTTGGGAACTGACAACGGCTGTAATGCCCCATATTCTCTGGTCCAGTACCACCTGACCGTCATGGGCCCAGTCAGGTGACAGCTCATTTCACAGGTCAGCCTGTAATGGCTTTGTGTTTCAGCAGTCTTTTTGATATGTACTTCTGTGGGGAAAACCCTCATCAGTTCAAGTTATTTCTGAGAACACTATTTTAATGGTATGGTGGTGGATATGTTGGTGTTTTATTTAACATAACCTCTGGGATAAGTGATGGAGCAGGGCTCATCTTCTGATGTCCCCTTATCGGAGCACACTCTCCCGTTAGCGTAGGTCATTGTGAAGCAGGTGGAGCTGACAGAATCTGCACAGAAACATACGAGATCCTGTATCTTTACCGGTGAACATAGTCATAATTTAAGGCACTAATTCCTGAGTGGTATTATTATTCCTCCAGTCGTTGTTGTCCCTCACCCACTGAGACTTCAGGAGCTCTGAGATGCTCGTAGCCTTTGATGGCACAGGAGTATCTGACTGTTTTCTCACTCCTGAGCAGCTCTTGGAACCATGGAGACCAGTCCTCATAGAGAAACTCTCCGTTCCTGTACCAGACGTAAGCTGCAGGGTTTTCAGTCAGAGGACAGCTGGTTCTGCACATCAGTGATACCATGTCCTCTTCTTCTGCTGTGGCGGGAATCACCTTCACCTGCAGGTCTGGGATGATGCTGAATACAGTAAGGATCTATATGTTATCATCAAAGTTAAAGTATCAAACAGGTGGCTGCTGCTGCTGTACCTGCAACATTGAGATCAACTCTGTTGTTCCAGCAAAGATCTGGGTTGTCAGTTTCCTCCCTGCAGCAGTAAAACTTTGCATCGCTCTTCTTCACGTCTTTGATCGTTAGAGTGAAGTTTCTCATTTCAGACATGTTGTACATTACATGGTCCCCGTCTGCAGAGATCTTATCCTGTACAAACTTAGAGCCAATCGAGCGTCCAGTGAACCATTTCATGTTTAATGTGGGACGTTTTGCTGAGCAGGGCAGAATCACTGATGAGCCTTTTAGGGCACAGATGCTTTTTGCTGCTCGAACCCCTTGAACACAATATATAATGAGAAATGATTAAATGTCCATATGATAATAAATATATATTTAGATAAATAATACATTTGCAATAGTAAAAAAATAGTATGTGATTGTAAATGATCATACTGATACACTAGGTTACATGCAAAGAGCAGAATATGATGAAACAATTCAGGTTTTTAGGAAGTCAACACTTTTTTCAAACATCTGTTGTTGTTTTCTTCTTCTTTTTTTTTTTTAACCTGAGACATAAACAGTCAATCCTACCTGAGCCGTACAGGAGAAAAGCCACAAACACACATCCAGCTTCTGCCAACAACATGTTCGAGTGCAGTCCTCAGCGTCTGAGCAGAGCCGTGACTGAAGTTTCTTCTCACAGCAACACAAGAACACGTAGAAACAAAAGAGTCCAAATAGACTGCGGTTTTCTCACAGTGGGAAGTCTTGAGTGATGAATAACCAGTTTCAGAAGCAGTGGACACAGTCCACTTCCTTCCTCTTCACTTGACTTTACTTGATTTCACCTGCACTGTTGCTAAATTGTTTGCATCTCACAAGTGAAGAATAACTTCTAATAGAAACAGCGACAAAGCATCCATTCCTGTAATCTGACCACTGGAGCAACAAGCACACAGTGGACGTGACTTCATAACCACAAACTCTTTCTCTTACATAGTCCTAATGTATACTGAACTGTATAACACAATAAATACTCACAACCAATAGGTTAGACGACAGCCATCACCTTTATTTGACTGCCATCACATTGACACATACAGTAAAAGAACAGAGAGGCAACGAGAGCCTTACTTAAAACGCACCACACTTCAAATGCCCAGTATGGCACAAATTATTTGTTCATTTCTGAGAATCTACTCGTCTCTATCAAGAAGTCTGCCAAGTTCGCAGCGTGACTCACAGTAACACAGGAAGTTGTAGGCATTCAGCATGTGGGTACAGGCCAATCTTACCAGTTGCAGTTCTTTAATGGGTCATTGATGAGGTCCAGCATGTCGCTGCCGTCTGGGTAATAATCCAGACGGATGTATAGGAGTGCGATACCGTATATTAAGTGTGAATGAACTTCGGTTCATCGCAGTTTAAAATGTAGAAGATGTGTGACGATGTTTTTCTGTTATTTTGGGATGTTCTTGTTCAGTCAGTTACATAAATCAGGATAAAAATAGAATTATCATCAGTTTTCCTGTTGGTAGTCAGCTTTGCTTGGGCGGCACATACGCACAGAGGTTTAGCTCAGGAAGTAAGCTCTATATTTAAATCTCTGTGTGGTGTTTGCATGTTCTCACTCTGTTTGTGTGGGTTTTTGGTTTTTTTTTGTTTTTTGCTTCAAACTGACCATCGGTGTAAATGTGTGTATGACAGGTTGTTTGTCAAATTGTAATTGGCTGGTGACCTACCATGTCAGCAAGGATTGGCTCCAGCTCCCCGTGTGACCAGAGGAGATGAGCGGTATTGATAACGGGTGGATGGATTGATAGTTATCGTCTTGATCACTGTCTTGAAATTGTAGTACCTGGTTGTTTGGCCACTAGGGGGCAGCATAAACATGGTGTCAACACAACACTGTCATGTCATAATGAAACGTTATCATTAATTTGTAGCTGTATTCTTGTTTAGTATTTACTCTCGTTGTTGCTGCTCCATTTTTATTCATCTTTTAACATTCTAGCAATGTTTTGGTTCCAGCTGTGTGTCAGATCACAAACTAATGACCTGAAACGCCCTTTAAATCTCCATAAAGCCAAGTGGAGCTAAGGATATGGGGGATAATTTCTAGTTTTATTCCTGTTTGACTCAATTTCATAAGAGAAAATAGGCATATTTGTTAGAAAAATCCTTCAATAATCGAACTTATCAAAGATTTTCTTGACTGAAATTAACTGGCTAGCAGACTTATGAAAAAAAAAACTACTGTGCAAATTTTTTGTGAAACTTTGTGTGTGGCTGAAATCATCAGGTGGGAAAAGGAGAAAAAGCAGTCCCTCATATTGTTTCATGCAGTTGTCTGGATAACGGTGGTAAAGTTGAATGGTCTTTTTGCGGGCATCAGTGTTGGTGAACTGTTTTGCATTTTATAAAGATGTTGTTGTTGTTTTTTTTTTGTTCAGTGATTCACCCTCATTAGATCCAGCCAGCTTGTTTCATGACTCGATAAAGAACAGACATCATGAAGGTTATTTTATAGAGAACAGCTGACTGCTGCGATGCAGTGAAACCCTGCAGGAGTCAGTGCTGAAGGTGTTTACTGTGGGTGTGACAGGAACAGCCCCTCTCTCCCTCTGCTTCCTGGTTCTCGTTCCAGTCGCACAAAGCATCTGTGTCCATACCAACATGAATACGAAGCTGGTTTGGCCACGATGTGTACGACATGTTAACACACAAATACAGGGCCAAACACCATCTCCATTACATGACCTCCCTCCATTGCTCAGCAGCTCTTCACACACACACCCCGCAGCATCCTTCACTCTCACACCCAGCCACAATGAGGGAGAAATCCTTCTTTCGGGAGAGGAGAGAAGGGGATTTCTCCTCTCTCCGGTTCCCAGCGTGGTCCTAACAGCCGTGAGAGCTTTACTAATTGGCCTTTTGGAAGAGCAGCGAAAGAGAGGGTGAGAGAGGTTGAAAATGACAGTGAGAGAGAGTGAGAGAGTTACACACTGTCGCCACCCGTGTTATTGTTTTAGAGTGTTTGCCGGTGATGCATGTGTAACTGTAAAGGAATGGCCATGTTCATGAGTGTGCATTAATATGTAAACTATCCATTTTTGTTCCTGTGTTTATTGTGTGTGCATGTCAGTGCACACACCATGTGTGTGTGTGTGTGTGTGGTCAGCAGGGTCCACCAACCCTTCCTGATGATTCATCAGTGGAAAGCACAATTAACTCCCTCACCGGCTCCCAATTATTTCCGCAGAGGAAATGAAAACCTCCCAACCGAAACGGCGAACAATCGGTGACGGACAAACGTCCCGTTGGTCAGACGACGCAGCGCCGTCTGTTTTCACACAGTCCCAGTTCGCTGACAGCTCTGTCAGCTGGACGGGCCTCGTCGGACAGAACCAGACCTCAGGCCCATGTGTGTCGATCGCCCCTTCGTAACGTTATCACATGAATCAATTGGCAGCCGTCGGGAGGCAGAGGTGGGAGAATGGGAGGAAAAGGAAAAGGGAAGAGGTGGTGACCATCTGCTGCACCTGGCTGGAAGTGGCAGCTTTACAGGACACGTTAGCAGCCAGAGACAAACAAATATCTCCCCATGTGTTGGGAGAATCACACAGTTTCCCCTTTATGTCTTATTATTTGTTTCAAAAAAGCCTTTTGTTTCTTTGTCGACTGACATCGGGAAAATATCTGATTTCTTCTGTTTACTCCAAACAAGCCAGAGAAGTCCGGCTCAGTGTTCTGGTGTTTGGATCAACACAAATCAGCTCCATTTGGCAACAAAAGTAATTAAGCTCATTAATCTCCCAGACTCATGATGATCTTAACCGTTTTTCTCGCCTTTGTTGTGGCCGTCGCCTTTGGTTCGAGTCCCAGATAACTTTTCCACTGTTCTGTTGTGTTAATGAAGTGTTGATCAGCAAAACGTTCCTTCATGTTGCGGATAATTAACATTTCCTGTCCGAAACACTGTTGCTTTTGTTATTGTCACGTCCCTGTCGACAGAAGCAGACCTGTGGCTTCAACATCTGAGACCACAGATGTGAACAGAACAGGAAGTTCTCAGGCAGCATCACTGGTGTTATGTCTCATGGCCCTGATAAGGATTCAGAGACGTGTCTGTCCTTTCCTCTGTTTACATCACACATCATGGTTTAACTCCGTTAACTCTGATTTTGATACCTTCTTCTTCCTCCACAATCAATAACTTTTTCCGCTGAAGATCAATTTAACCACTTTTACACACATCCACATCGGAAAGCTGCTGCATATTAACAACGTTTTTTCCAGAGTGTAAAAATATTTAGTTGACTCACTGTTGTGCACTTGTTTGTGGTGATATAAATAAATCCAATTAAATGTAAGTTTGGGCAATTAGCTGAGACCACCCATCACATAAAACTGCATGTGACCTTTAAGACGTGTATTTTTAGATTCCACCATTTATTTTCTCCCCACGTCCCCGTTCTGATCCAACAACTGTTTAATGAACCTCACCCACGCTTTCTGTTTCATTTACAGGGTCCTGTTCAGGAAAAACATGTCGAGTGACCACAGTTCTCCATCACCACGATGATTATTCCAGGTAAAATGTAAATCTGGATGCTAATTTAAACATAACTTTCTATCCTTTATTTAAGTCGCAAAAGCAGAACTGTGTGGATCTTCGCTGTCTGATTTGAGTCCATGTCTCCAATACAAGGTAAATGTCACTGTATGTCGACGACTCTCCGTCTTCACTGAGTCAACGAAGCACAAGGTTCCTGTGTTTTCTCCCAAACAGAGTTGAACATATAGAAGGCAAGCGTTGGCATATTTGAGATGGTAATCCAGGATAAGTCTGCTGTTGGCCGATGACCAAACATTCATGTGTCGCACAATAGGATTTGGCCTGCGTCCACAAGTGGACTTACTCTGGTTTTTTAGGGTGAAATTCAGTCTGACTTTTACAGAAAAGGCTTCAGTGATTCATGTCGGTTGGACTGAAAAGTGAAGGGGAAGGAAAATATATATAAATATTTTTTTTCCTTCACGGTTTTATGAGTTAAATCGAGGATTGAACTAAACGCCCACCCTGCTCGTAAACATTTACTGCCCCCCCCTCTCTATAGCACTTTATTTTCTATTGCAGCTTGACACCATTTGACACTATCGCATTTTTATCTTCTTCTTCTCTTCCACAGGATCACCTGTTCGATGGGAAAGACACTGCTGAGCAAGGTCACAAAGCCCAGTAACAGTACACACTGTGTGTGTGTGTGTGCGTGTGTCAGTCTGATCCCAGGAAACAGGAAAAGTTGTGATACCACAAACTTTTCCTTGGCTTGTTGTAAATAAACCCAATAAACTATCTGCACTTGGAGCGTGATGTGGGATGAAAAGGAGGAGGAGGGAGGTTTTTTGGATGAAAACGATATTTGGCTTTTGACCCCAGTGTCTCCAAATGTAAGTCATGGGGCTTTTTGAAGATGGAAGATTCGGTTAAAGATGAAATAAGATTCATTACCAAAGTTAAATTAGAGTTAGTGTCCAACTTTTACTTTTTGTGTCCAAAAATCCATGCGACGGATTCACGATCCAGTGCATCCTGTTTTTTGTTTGTTTTTGTTTGTTTTTACAGTCGTGCATCTCCACATCTCCACAGTGATGAATGAGAACACGTGGATCTGAGCCGAGTCTCAGTTTGTCCTGACAGTGTCGTCCTCTTTCATCCAAATAGGCTTCATCGGCATTAACAACCATCTTATGACTTCCTTTCTCCTCCATGGCCTCCCTCTATTTCCCCTTTCCTCCCTCTCTCTCGTTTCTTTCACCTCACAGGATCCTCTAGCAGTTTGAAATAACCGTGCGCGCGTGGGCGAGCGAGCGAATGAGCTACATTGGCTGCGTTAATTAGCTGCATGAGAAAACGGGGGCGAAAAAAGGGAAGCCAAATGTGTACGTGCATGTTTGAACGCTCCCGGAGGCTGGATTTCCAGATTCCAGGTTCCAGCACTGCTTTATGAAGCTTTAGCAGTGGGAGGCTCTCGGTGACCAGTTCACTTCAGTGTTATCACAAATTAAAGGAGCGTGCCGTAACCATAACTCACTCCTTATGTGTGTGTATTGTGTTCATGCAAAATACCCATCCACCCAATTCACTAAACCACAGTCTGTGTGTGTTGGGGCTGTGGGAAGGAACTATGTGCAGACACAGGTGATGGATCTGAACCCTTGACCTTGTGTGTAGCTGCAGCCGTCTGCTCTCTGCCCAGGTCTGGACACTCATTAATGAGCTTTATTACACAGCGATTAACTGACGGAGCGCTGAGGCCACTGGCTTCACCCAGAGCAAACATGTGTGAGGTGGGTTATAGATTAACCTGCATAACCAGACTACATCAGTCCTGCTGTGCTGCCTTTCACTTCACATTTTTATATATGTTTATGTTTTTGTTTTTTTCAGAAAAGAAAATAGTGAAAGTGAAATTGTGAATGCATGTGTATATGTATGTGTATGTGTATGTGTATATGTATATGTATATGTATATGTATATGTATATGTATATGTATATGTATATGTATGTGCATGTGCATGTGCATGTGTACGTGTATATGTGTATGTGTATATGTATATATGTATATGTATGTGTATATATGTATATGTATGTGTATGTGTATGTCTATGTGTATATGTATATGTATATGTATACAGGCTGAACGTATCACTGTCTGCAACCTGTGCTGTGTGTGTCTCGTGCAGAGCGCGTTCGCGGTGCGCTGCCGCGGGGACGCGCACGGCTATATCCTGTGAGTGAGGAGTGTGCAGGCTTCATTCAGTGGTGAGATCACAGGAGCTGCAGGGAGCGGACTCCTCTCACTGCACACACTGCACACACGTATCCTTTCCTTCATCCCCCCCTCCATTCCTTACTCCCTTCACTTCCCTCCTCGGTGCTGCAGGTCCGGGGATGGAGCAGAATCTGCTGACGTGTGCAGATGTGGTGTGGAGATGCTGAGCAGCAGCAGGACGCACAGAGCTGATGGATACTGATGGATGCGTGAACGCTTTGAGTCGTCACCTCTGATCACGTGACGGTCGCTTTATGATTCACACGTCATCATCATCATCATCCCCGGGTCAGCGTGTGTAGCTCTGGATGCAGGAGCAGGAGAAGCCAGGACCTCCACCTCTGACCACTTCTTCATCCAGGGCTGGAGAAAGCGTTGGAGCTTCAGACACATCGCTCCTTCACTGACGCTGTGGTGGTGGTCAGTCCTCCCGAGGGATGATCGAGGGCTCCCGGGGCCAGGGAGCGACCAGCCGGCTCCAGCACTGGACCGCCGCCTCGTCCTGGTGCCTCTGCTGCGGACCTGAGAGGAGATGAGAGCCGCGGTTGTTCAGCTCCTCGCCGGCTGCCTCTGCCTGTTGCGCCCCGCTGCTGCCGCTGCTGCTCAGGTGAGTTAAGATGCGCACTTTTGTTGCACTTTTTTTTTTGCGAACACCACAATGTAAACAGCGGGAACGTGCGGCAGATGCATGTGACGCCTGCGTAATTACGCACGTTGCCCATTCGGTGCTGTGACACAGTGACAGTGGCCATGATAAATGTGTGTATTTGCAAACAGCAGCAGACGCTTCAGCCTGTTCTCTGACCGGGTCTCACTCACTTCCTCCCCGCAGGAGTCTCCTCTCCCCCGGGAGCTGCTGGAGCGCCTCTCCTGCAGCGACATCCGCAGCATCAGCGACCTCCAGCGGCTGCTCGAGATTGACTCCGTAGGTAAATCACCTCACCATGATTGTCTGTCTGTCTGTCTGTCTGTCTGTCTGTCTGTCTGTCTGTCTATCCATCCATCCATGCATCCATCCATCCATCCATCCATCCGTATGTATGTATGTATGTGTGTGTAAGCTTGTTTCTAAAGAAAAAGCTTCAACTTGAACCAGTGGTTGAATTAAAATAGTCTCAGAACAGCCTGATGTTCCGGGCCACATCAGTATGGAGGTGTTAGTCGCATGTGGTTGAGTGCACAGTGAGAGGATGCTCTCCTCTGGTCTCATTAATGGGATTCCTCTCTGGACGTTGCCAGGAGACCAGCTCGTCCTGATCTCTGCACCCTCCATGAACTCTGAGTAAAGCAGACTCTGCTGGTCGCCCACGGACATGAAATTACACACTGTGTATTTATGTGTCAGGAACTTCTACTCCAGCATTTGAACTTGTACAGCGCCCCCTGTGGTTATGCAGGCCATTAGTACAGGTAAAAAGAAACAAATGAAAGCCACAGTTTTAAAGTTTAGAGAATTGACAGGGTGCATGGATTCTTAGAGAGGCAGGTGCATTGTGGGTAACATAGTACCATGAGTGCATCACCGGCATTCAAATCACTCACCAAGTAACCACAGAGAAAAACAAACAATCATGCTTTTTGAAAACCACCAAAGAGAAGAGCAAATAAACTTTACACAAAGGTAAATTGGCTACACGTCTGAACCGCAGCAGTGTTTGCCTTCAGTAAATACGGCGGCCGATGCCAGGCCTTGTTAACTAGGCCTTGTTAACCAGGAAGTGAATCACAGCTGATTGAATCAGAGAGGTGAGTCAGGAGGAAATCACTGTGGCACAACGGGATGAGCTGCATCCCCAGTTTCTCTCCTGCTCCGGACCTTTTTTTCCTCGTTGCTTGTGAAAAATAGTTGAATCTTTTTTTTTTTTTCCCTCCTGCTTTTTCCTCGGAGTGGTGCCACCATTAATCCTGGCATCATTCACATGCTAATGTCGAGTGTGACGGCTCCCCGGCTCGGTGGGGGTCAAGTGGCTCGCTTCATTATGCTGTTGTCATGCTGCCCATTATTGGTTTGAGAGCAGGGCTCGCTGGAAGGCTGCCGCGTCGCTATGTATAATTCATGCTCAAATTCCTGCATGTCAGGGCGAGCGAGAGAGGCGCAGAGCGAGAGTGACACAGAGAGAGAGAGGGAGAGAGGGAGGGAGATGTTGTGTTTCAGAGGAACATTGTGTTGTACTTATGTTTTGACTGCATCACCAGCCACTTCTGGTTTGGACACGTTGTGGAGGCTGCAGTCAAACAGTGCAGTGCCACTGGGTGCAAACTATTTTCTAAACGTTTGTTTAAATGTTGAAACTTTTATTGTTACTGAGAAAAATACAGTCTGTCTTGTGATCCGACGTCGCGTCGATCACAGTCTTTGCGTCTCTAAAGTGATTTAAAAAAAACCAAACAAACCTTCTTTGAGCTCTGCTGACCTGTGAGTGACCTCAGAGTGACCCGGTGGTGCAGTCTGAGTGTGTGTGTGTGTGTCTTTATGTGGATTCTGATATAAACACTGACACACATTAGCAGCGTAACTCAGTTCCAGTCAGCAGGTTTGGACCATGTCAGATGAAAGAGACAAACAAGTGGCTGCAGCACGTGAACGTCCCATCATGCTTCACTGCTCTGTTTGCTGCCACTCATCGAGTGTTGATCCTGATGTGTTGTAGATCTTCTCTACACACGTTCTGAGATGTTTTTCGGTGACCTCTTGACCCTTTTTTTTAGAGGCAAAACTTTCGTCTTAGCGATGGTGCGTCTGAGTCGAGGATCTGGGAATATTCATGAATGGGAGTTGTGTGGTGTCTGAACCTGTGTGTTTCGTCTGTGTCCAGAGAACGAGGTGCTCGAAGAAACCAAACACGCCCACCACAAGGACATCTCTCACAGCCTCCCCGACTTGAAGAGAGCGCACACACACAGCAGATACCGCCGAAGCACTGGTGAGACACACACACACACACACACACATGGTCATACACAAGGACACGTGTGGAGTTTATGTGTGTTTTTATAACCTTTGACCCCTTCATTGCCCTCCAGTTGTGGAGGAGGCCCTGCCAGCGGTGTGCAAGGTGCGGACGACGATTTACGAGATCCCCAGGAGCCAGGTGGACCCCACCTCAGCCAACTTCATCATCTGGCCGCCATGCGTGGAGGTGAAACGCTGCACCGGCTGCTGCAACACCAGCAACATGAGGTGCCAGGCAGCTCGGAAGCACCAGCGCACAGTCAAGGTAACGTCAGCTACACAAACTACGATCAGAACGTTTCCCAGCACTGCATCCACCTCCTACCCCATTTCACTCCATTGTCTTTTTTTATTTTTATTTTTTCTTCATTTTACTTTTCAGCTATTTGAGTACGTGGGCACGTTGGTGGTAAACACCCGTAATCGCTCTGCACAGGCTTTTGTTATTTGTCGTTTAATGGCCCCCGACCCTGAACACAAACACACAACAAACGGTGGCCTGTAAACACACAACCACTTACTTACTTACTGCACACTCCACACCTGCCAAACACATTTACTCTCCCAAGCTTAGTCAGTGTGTGTGTGTGTGTGCGTCTGTGTGTGCATGTGCGTGTGTTTGTGTGCATGCTGCTAAATGAAAGTCTGGCAGTGAGTTAGTTCAGGAGCATAATAGCTTCCTTTTGATCTCTGCCAGAGCTGGAAATAAGACTCACTAAACCCAGTGGTTCACAGTCCCACCCTGCCAACTGGGAGCCGACCCGAGGTGTGTGTGTGTGTACTTGCACTGGTATCATTGTGAGGACATTTTGGGAGAGGTCCTCACTTTGGTTTGATGGTTAAGCCTTGGTTTCAGGGTTTGGTTTAGCCCAGGATTCAGGTTGGAGATGTGGTGAGACATTTAGCTGTGATGGTCCTGCTCTGGGCAAAGAACCATGTGTTATGTGCGGAGGAAACAGGAACCAGAAGACTCACGTGTAAAATGATGAGCGTGATAATATTGATCTTTTATTGTGTAACAGGCTGAAGCAGGTGGACGGATCGTTATCAACACTGGCCTTGATGCAGGTGTTAACGCAGATGTGTGAGGTGAACCTGAAGGAAATGATGTTTGTTCACCAGTTGATCTGCGTCCAATCCTCCAACAGTTAATTATATCAGGGATTTTAACAGTCCCGTCCCTTTAAACCCATTATTCAGATATGAATTATACGCTTTTACAAGTGTGGCTACAGCTGGACCATGTTTTTATCGAAACCATAAAATATTTAAGGATGGACGATAAGTCAGATCCTCAAATTGAAGCCATAACATCCTGATTGCCTGCAGTTGGTGTGTGTTAAACTCAGGCCTGATGGGTGTTTGATCCTCACCTCGGCTGAACCTCCTCGCTTGCTTTCTGCGTTTTTTTTTTTCAAGTCTCTGCTCATCTGTGTCTGAGTCTGTTCAGACATGAAGCTGAGATGTTGTGCAACCACAGTTAGATCTCTCCTGATCAGTTTTGTTTGCATCAGCGTCTGTGAGTGTTTACAAAGTGTATGTTGATGCGTTTGCGGGCGGGTTCGTGTTAACACACGTGTATCTGAATGTAAGTGGACATGAATACTGATGCTCAGACGTGTGACGTCTGTTGACATGACAACAACAGCGGCGTCACTTAGCGCCTGGCAGAGTTAGCGCTCCGCCTACTCATCCAGGCAGGAGCGTGTCAGTATGGTGGAGAACAGCTGTAATTTGCTAATGACAAGTGTTTTTTGTGTGTGCAGCACATGTACATGCATATTTACAGTAACACAGACGCTAACTGCTCCAATCAAGTTCCAGTCAAATCTACAGAAACACATTTCACATGTGGCCAACTGCCAAATTTCAAAATTTTGTCTTGTTGTTTATTAGGTCCACCCAGCTAAGCTACTGCAGTCTGTTACACCAGTGCTTCATTAAGGGGGTTTCAGTTTTTATGGGACGTGATCAATTAAAATACCTGTGCTTGCGTTTGTCTACACGCTGTCTGCCCCCCATCCAGGTGGCCAAGGTGGAGTACGTGCGTAAGCGGCCCAAGCTGAGGGAGGTGCAGGTGAGGCTGGAGGATCACCTGGAGTGCATGTGCACCAACAAACGCCACTCAGACACAGACAATGGTGAGCACACAGCTGTGCGTGCATGTGTGTGTGTGTGTGTGTGTGTGTGTGTGTGTGTGTGTGTGTATGTGTGCGTGCGTTTGTCGGCTCATTTCACATGTGAAGGTTGCTCCTGTCTGAATGTGTCTGCTGACACCAAAAGAGCTGATAAGATATCTGAGGTATTTACTGTGTTTTTCCTCTCTGCGTAAATTAGTCCTCCCTCAGGGCAACACCCCCCCCTCACACACACACACACACACACACACACACACATTCCCAAACCCCACTCCCTATTATCCAAATCTCTCTTGGACTGCGACCAACCACAGAACTGATAAAATTCCTTTCATCCCCGTTCCAACAGGTAATTAAACCATAATGAATTAAGTTGGATTCATAAATTATAATCACAGATTTGATGCCTCGAATCCGTGGAGAGCGTCATTAATTCTTCTCACACAGACACAGACAGTGCAGCGTTTGCAGTCACACTGTCCTGTAATTCAAAGGTGAAAAGGTCACTGGGTCAGTCCCTGTTGCTGCCATGTGATGTCCTGCTGACACACCTACCTCCTGACTCCCTGCAGGTCACATTGACATCAGCTGAATGTTTATGTCCCTTTTTAAACGAGTCAACACTTCCTGTAAATTGACGCACAATAAATCATCACACCACCTCTCACAGTGATTGTCATCATCTGTCTGCTCATGTGCTCATGTGTTCTTTCTTTCACCAGGCATCAGGTGAGGAGCGATGGACCGATGAAGTGAGTGACGGCGAGAGAAGCGGCGATGACGTGAAGCAGGAAGTGACTGTTTCTGTTTGGGGGATTAGTTTCTGACCAGTGGACGTTTTGGAGAGATTTAATGGTTTACATGTCAGACGCAGACAAACCTCACACAGACAGACGCGCGTTTCCTCGATGGAGGAAAGACGCTCCGAGGTGAGGTGGATTCTGGGAAACGGGAGGACTCATCATCTGCATCTTGTTTCTTCCTCTGAGTATAAACCGCTCAGCGACTGGGATTATAAAACTGAGTGGAGTCCATTCTGGAAACACTGACTGGGATTAGGTTTTATTCTCAAAGATTTACTTACACACACACACACACACACACACACATATGCACGTTCAGTATATCCTCTTATTTTTTTATAACCTCTCATTTCCTTTCACTGTCTGTTTTATTTAGGTATGTTATCCACATAAGGATCCTCCTGACACCTCGCTCATACTAATAAACTATTTATACGAAAGTGAACCCCTGTGAATTTCTAATTGAATAAAACACACATAAAAATACCAGTCTTCACAACAGATATATACATATTAAACGTATACAGGGGGTCCTCGTGTTACAACGGTCTCGAGATATGACACATCTCCCATGAACTTCCTTGTTTCGGCTTAAGCGGTTTGCCCCATAAATACGTACAGACTTCGCACGGGAACTAGTTGGTACCGGCTCTCCAACACCTCCACAGCACAGCTAGGCTACTCTGCATTGTGTTTACTTATGTGAAATGGACGGCTGGTGGGGGGGCAGCGGCAGCCGGTAAGGAGATGCACACGGACACAGATGCGTTCGAGATCGTGGCGATACTGTAGGTTTATTCACAACACAGGGTCTACACGGTTGATAACAGAAATCTAAAGGAAATGCTCATTACACTCGCGATGTCAACCCTACAGTGTGTCAAGAGGGTCAAGAGGGACAAAAGGCAATTCACCATGATAAATTCTTATTTTAGGGTGGTGTTATAGCGACATCTAGTGGCACAACTTAGTATCTACCTTACATATGAATGTATGTGCCGACTTACGTCGAAATTCGGTTATGACACATTCTCAGGAATGGATCTCCGTCGTAACCCGAGGACCCCCTGTACATGGCCGTGCTGTTAACACAGTTGCAGATGAACGTCAGTGTTTGGATAGGTGACCTCATATCATATCAAAACACGACGCAGGTGTCCGCTTGTCATTTAGTGTCGACTCTCATCGGTGTTTAATTGAGACGTCTCCATGCATTTCCTGTTTAACGTTGCAGGATTCAGAGCTGTTTCCTAGGTCGTAGTTTATGGATTCAAATCAGTGTGATCTTAATTTATCTACAGCTCCCACCAGGTACCAAACAAACGTTAGTTGATTTAGTCATGTAAATAATGTGATGCTGAAACAGCTGTTAACATCTGGACCATAAACATTCATTACAGGCTCACTCACTGAGCTGTACCCGTATCCCTTGGACGTCTTCACCTCGTGACATCTGAAGACTCCAACATACACGTGTCCTCTCTTTGTCAAATCTCTGCACCAGGACAACAGCTGCTTTGTGTCGCTCTGAAACAGGATTGACGTAACAAGCGGGAAAAGCAGCCACTCGCTGAAGACTGTGGAGTTTGCATCTTTCAGTGGTGAAGACATTATGGTTGTTGTTTTTTTTTTTCCCTCCCTGGTCCAAACCTGCAGACGTGAGTCCGCTCCATCGCTGCTGGCGTCCTCAGACGGGCTGCCTGGACCGTCACGCTGCGGTCCGGCTCCCAGCCGCCTCAAACGGCTCTTTATGTATCTGACGAGCTTCAACAGCTGAGTGGACTCATAACAAACTCGGGCAGCAAACAGATATTTGTTGGTTGTGGAGGTGGAAAAAGAGCCGACGCGGCAGACAGTCGGTGACATAGTGCAGGGCCTGAGGTCAATTTGCATAACTCTCTTTGCTGCCGTGTTGCTCTTGGAGGAGCTGGTGTAAACCGTGTGCAGACTCTGGCCCACGCTGAAACCAGAGCGGGTGGTTTCATTTATTTATTTTTTTTTCAAAATACATCAATTTCATAATTAAGTGTTGCTTGCGAGAGCTGCACAAAGACGACACTGTGTTTTTTTTTTTAGGACCTAATTAAAACCTAAAAAAAAAAAAAAGGAAAAGAAAAAGCTTTGGTTGTGGGGGCGTTCAGACAAACACAAACACAAACACAAACACAAACACAAACACAAGCATAAAGAGGATCAATGCACTGGAAACTGAAACTGTCATTTATCATCAGTTATCAGGGGGGGGAGGGGGGGCAGATGGGGGGATAAGTCTGTAACAGCAGGGTCTGAAAGGTGAGAGGGAGAAAATGAAAACTGGCATTGTGTGTGTGTGTGTGTGTGTGTGTGTGTGTGTCTGTGTGTGTGTGTGTCTGTGTGTGTGTGTGTGTGTGCCACAGCCCCGTTGAGCAGATTAACAACATGCTATCTAAAGCTCCACAGGTCAAGTCCAACCTGACATAAGCCGACGGTCGTCCAACCGCTGATCTCAGGTCAGATTCCTAAACCTCGGGATTTCAACACTCTGCCATTACGGAGCTGAAAGTGTATCTGGGATCATGTGACACATCTATTTGGAGCTAATGGGCACGTTGTGTTCTGCTTATTGTGTCTGGATTGGATCTGTTGCAGAAACACAATGGAGGACACGATATGGTGTTTTCTTTCTCCTCCTTGTGGTGACGCGTCCTCTGCACTGTGAGGCTGGTTTTTCCAGGATTCCTCGGGAGTTGGGAAATCCACCGGGAAAAGCAGCAGTGGCCCTGAGGAGGAGGACGTGGAGAAAGAGCTGATGTAGCTGCGGTCAGCGCGTCGGGAGTGGACAATAAAGCAGACAGACAGGCAGGTTTCTCAATAACACCTCACCCTCTCCCACATGATGCCGGATCATGTGTGAATTAGACTTTTTTTTATTTAGTCTTCACTTCCTGTCCAAACTCTGAAGTCCTGTCTCCCTCCAGGGTGAAACTCTGCTTCCTTATGCGGAGCGTAACAAATCCATTCCTACATGTTCGTCCAAATCCATTTACTGTGTTTATATATTTCCTGCTTCCTGTTTTCCCGCCACAGGGCCCTCAGGTACAGCAGCCGCCGCCGCCGCCGCCGCCGCCGCCGCCACAGCCTGGCTCCTATAGGCCAGGTATGTCTCTCTGAGCAGCACCTTAATGTGCTTCACATCAAATATTAAAGGCATCAAGAGCAAATGTGAAAAAGCAACACAACATAAACACAACATTATTCCTGGTTTCAGTCACAATTTATTCCTTTCCTTTATTGATTGATTGATTGATTGATTTTGTGTGGAAATGCACCAGCATCTGAAAAAAAATAAATCTATGACCGATAACAGTTTGAGATGTAGGTGAAATGAAACATAAAGAGACACAGAGGTGAATGAAGCGATGAAGTATGAGAAGGGAAACTATAAAGTGCCCATTAAATATTTATCATCGGCTCTTTGTGTCTGTTAGTGAAGGAAAAAAAAGGTCAACTTCCTGGATCCACTGGATCTGGGTTCGATTGGTTCAGTGATGCTGAACCACCACATGTTTAATTATGTATTATTTTATTTATGGACATTTTGTCCTGTTAGAGACTCTGTGTGTTGTTCATGTGTAACGTGTGTAGCATGAACGTTGCAGGAATAAGAACACGTAAGATGTACACACACGCGTGTCACATGTAACTGAGAGACGCGCCATGCGTTTGACCTGCGTTTGAGTTTGTTGCCTGTTGTAACACAGCGTCTGACCTGACACTGCAGCCTGAGGGAGAACAGCTGCGTGCGTGGAGCGACTGTTGGATACACACTCAGACACACACTCTACCTCTGAGCCACACATCTCCACTCGAAGAAGTGATAAGCCTCTTACACACATACACACACACACACACACACACACACAATAAAAAGAAGAAGAAAAAAAAGCTCTCCTGCTGTCAACCACTCCAAATCACTCAACAAAATAACCCCCCCCCCCTCGTCGTCGTCTCCATCCCCTGCAGCTCTGCCATTGTCTTTGGCTGGGCCCAGCAGAGGGCTGCTGCTGCTGCTGCTGTGCAGGGAGATGAAAACACAGGGGTGGGGGCCCCTGCAGCTCTGCCATTGTCTTTGGCTGGGCCCAGCAGAGGGCTGCTGCTGCTGCTGCTGTGCAGGGAGATGAAAACAGAGGGGTGGTGGTGGTGGTGGTGGTGGTGGGGGGGGGTTAAGTGCTATTTGATGTAGTGAGTGGAGGAGGGAGGTGGATTGTTAGGGGAGTAAGGTGTGCGTCAGTGCGTAAGATCACCGTGTCGAGCTGTTGCCCGTAAACCGCCAACATCACCACACATGAAAACCCCCCCTTCACTCCCACTCGCCCCCCCCACCGAGCCTCCAGAGCTGCACGGGACTCCCCTCGAACCCGACCCACAGCCCCCGTGCCTCGTGTGGCTGTCAGCAAGGTCTATGGTGGATATTTTTATTTTCTTTAATCCCTTTGCCGTCGTGTTCTCGTTTACCAAAGAGCCATTAGGGGCCGTTGTCATAGCGGCGGATTAACGTCTCCGTCCGTGCATCTCTCTCTCTCACATGTAACACACACACGCGTGTTTAGGTGCAGCATAAAAGTCAGACTCAGGCCAGTCCCGTGCCTCGTGTGGCTGTCAGCAAGGTCCATGGTGGATATTTTTATTTTCTTTAATCCCTTTGCCGTCGTGTTCTCGTTTACCAAAGAGCCATTAGGGGCCGTTGTCATAGCGGCGGATTAACGTCTCCGTCCGTGCATCTCTCTCTCTCACATGTAACACACACACGCGTGTTTACGTGCAGCATAAAAGTCAGACTCACGCCAGTTGACAGACAGATAAAGGGCGGATGTGTGAAATATTTATGACACAAACGCACAAACGCCTATGATTGTGTCAGAAATAGCAGATTTGGAGTTTTCCATGAACTCTTGGCTGCAGTGAGCTCAGATGAATGACGGAGCTTCTGTCTGAAGCTCACGTCAGTGTTGATAAAAGACGTCAACGCGCCGGACGAGGAAGAAGAGGAGGAAGAAGAAGAAGAAGAGGAGGAAGAAGAGGAAGAAGGGTCTGATGAGCGGGGGCCTCCATCAGTGAAGGAGCATTGAGGGAAGTGAACAGAGCAGTTGAATAAAGGTGTAAATCTCAGGAGAAACTACGACACCAATGGGAAAAAACAAAACAAAACGGAAAAAAAGGACGAGCAACGTCCGCTACACAACACAACCCGTGTTTGCTGGACTCCATAAAAGACACAAATGGCCGTCACATGACAAAGCCACAGAATGTGGTTCATTCACGGCTGCATCAAAGGAAGCTGGACATCAGAGAAGAGCCGGCGAGGGCCACAATGGCGTCCCTCTTTACGACCATCACCGCTGTGGAACGCGATTCTTTTCAGGCCCCGCGCTGTGGACTTTAACCAGAACCCTCACGTCTGGAGCCTTTGACTCCGGCATGGGGCCTCTGCTCTGCTCCTCGGCAACATTCGCTGTCAATTTCTGCTGATGCGTTTCATGTGCCGGTGTAAACAGGAAGCAGAGCGGTGGATTGGTTGCAGAAGACGCTACAAACGTTTCTCCCCCTGGAGTTTCTCCTCAGCAGAAGATGAGAACTCCGGCGTGGTGTCACTGTGCCAGGAGCAAAGGTCAGGTATTGAGGAAGCGTGTGAGCACGGAGTGCAGGTGCGATCGCTGATCGTCATGACAACAGCAAGAAAAACTGTGGGATGTAAAAATTATTATTATTATTATTATTTTTTTTTAAACTGCTTGCACTGACGAGCGGGACTGAACATGACGTCCAGCATGATGACGAGGAGACGAGACGGGAAACATGCAACCCCCCCCTCCCCCCTCCGTCCCCGCCCCGTCCCCCCCGTCCCCCCGATGAAGACAGCAACAGCTGAGGAGAGACAAAACCATCTGAGGTGATTCACAGGTCTTTCTTCTGCGTCCGCATCGGGTCCTTTCCTCGCGACCTTTGACTCGCGACCCCTTGACCTCGGCTTTGTGCGGCCGTCAGGTGCCGGCCTGCTTTCCACAGGGATCGAGATTCCTCCAAGACGCTCTCACCCGAGGAGGTTAAGTCTTCCCTGGACACAGAGAGAGAGAAGACACCAATCACACGTCCTCGTCCACACACACACACACACACACACACACACACACACACACACACACACACACAGTAGGACATGAAACGCATGAAATCTCTCGGCCTCCTCTTTGATCCGTAACGTCTTCGGAGCATCTCGTGTCAGCTGAGATCAAAGCTCCACCACGTCCGTGCAGAGACGTTCGTCTTGATGGACGTTCTGCAGGTCCCATCACAAATCATATTCGCCCTCTGACCTTGACCCACACGACTGTCCTCCTGAACAGGAGTCCATACCACTCCCCTGTCCTGGTCTTCATCCTGCTCTCATCACCAGACAGAATAACAGGACTCGCTTCAATCCAAACCTGAACCGGGGGCTGGAGGTGAGGAATCGTCCCTGAGACCTTCATGTTGACAGTGATGGATCTCTGTCTTGTTTTCATGTTGGCACAGTGCCAGCTCTCTTTATTCCTCAGCGCTCAGCAGTGTGTGGGATCAGACACAGTGTTTCTGTGTCCTGGGGGGGGGGGGGGGGGGGGGGGGCGCGGTGGGGTGGGGGGGGGGGGTTAAGACCAGCAGACTTCTGAGGAGCACTAATAACGTCAGGGTGTAAAGTAAGCGTGGGGAATCTCCTGCCTCCAGGTCACACACAGGCCCGCGAGGCAGTCTGAGCCCACCCATGTCCTGACAGCGCACAAATACAAGAAACAGCACACACATATCCATGTGTATATATATATATATATGTAAGTATGTACGTATGAATATGTATGTATATGTATCTATGTGTGTGTGTGTGTGTGTGTGTGTGTGTGTGTGTGTGTGTGTGCGTGTGTGTGTGTGTGTGTGTGTGTGTGTGTGTGTTTCTTTTTTAAACATGAGATATGCAGTAAATGGAACAAACGTGATGTCCGGGTCCTTTTATGGAAGCGATCTGTGAGATAGGATGAGGATGATGATGAGGATGATGATGACGTTCAGGTGCCTGGTACCCCTGTACTCCCTCACACAGATGTGAACACACAGATGTGAACACACACTCTTCACCTGAAGAGAGACATGACGACATACTGACCATAAAACACGGTTCAATTCACTTTGATGTTTCTGTAGATTTGTGACGAGCACTGACAGCTGATAAAGTGATGACTCTTCATGCTCTTCATCCTGACCTCTTCACCTCTTCCCTCTCATCCTCTGATCCCCCGTCATCCTCCTGTCGTCGCTGAACCCCTCGTCCTCGTATCTTCTTCCTCTCCTCCCCCCAGCGTTGATCTTCACCTAAATTCCACTCTCATCTCCACACAGCCTCTTCGCTCTCCAACATCCAACATCTGCTGCTGCTTTACGGCTCCCTCCATTTATATCGACTCTGTCGTTCTTCTCTGTACAACACTCTGCGTTAGAGGAAAAAAAAAACTCCTGTCAGATGATTTATACCTGAGGCCCCAGATGTTCAACTGCTGAGTGTGTGTCTCACTGTCTGTGGATAACACCTGCTTTACTTTCTATCTATCTATCTATCTATCTATCTATCTATCTATCTATCTATCT
>JAFBJQ010002260.1:0-84442 GCA_016785345.1 Trinectes maculatus
CTATGTCCTGCCATTCTAGCGCGTTATTTCCACTTTTAATTTTTGGCCGTTTTTGGACATTTTCGACATACTAACCCCTTACGTTTTTCTCCGTTGTTTGACCTATGAGAAAATGAGGTTTTCTGGCGTCTAATCAACAAAATATCATTCTGGGGGGTGATTGCACACTATTTCCTGCCATTCTAGCGCGTTTTTTCCACTTTTAATTTTTGGCCGTTTTTGGACATTTTCGACATACTAACCCCTTACGTTATTTTTCGATTTTTGACCTATGAGAAAATGAGTTTTCTGGCATCTAATCAACAAAATATCATTCTGGGGGGGTGATTGCACACTATTTCCTGCCATTCTAGCGCGTTATTTCCACTTTTAATTTTTGGCCGTTTTTGGACATTTTCGACATACTAACCCCTTCCGTTTTTTCCGGTTGTTTGACCTATGAGAAAATGAGGTTTTCTGGCGTCTAATCAACAAAATATCATTCTGGGGGGTGATTGCACACTATTTCCTGCCATTCTAGCGCGTTTTTTCCACTTTTAATTTTTGGCCGTTTTTGGACATTTTCGACATACTAACCCCTTACGTTTTTTTCGGTTGTTTGACCTATGAGAAAATGAGGTTTTCTGGCATCTAATCAACAAAATATCATTCTAGGGGGTGATTGCACACTATTTCCTGCCTTACTAGCGCGTTTTTTTCCACTTTTAATTTTTGGCCGTTTTTGGACATTTTCGACATACTCACCCCTTACGTTATTTTTCGATTTTTGACCTATGAGAAAATGAGTTTTCTGGCATCTAATCAACAAAATATCATTTTGGGGTGTGTTTGCACACTATTTCCTGCCATTCTAGCGCGTTTTTTCCACTTTTAATTTTTGGCCGTTTTTGGACATTTTCGACATACTAACCCCTTACTTTATTTTTCGATTTTTGACCTATGAGAAAATGAGGTTTTCTGGCGTCAGTACAACAAAATATCATTCTGGGGGGTGATTTCACACTATTTTCTGCCATTTTAGTGCGTTATTGTCATTGTTGATAAATTGGGAGAAAAGCACAAGAAATAACATAGGGAGAGTCAAAGTCATGCAACCTGACTTTCCACCCAGTAACAGTGTCTTTAAAAAAAACTGAAAGGGAATGAAATGCTTTATAAATGAATGTTGCATAGTGATGTCCTTATGCAGATCAATTAATACATGTAACTTTTACTTTACAATAGGATGTAAAATAGCATATATAGTTCAAATAATGAATGTGTGCGAAATTCATTTTCAAGGAAAAGAATCAAAATGACAATAAACTCCAATTGGAAAACAAGACCATAACTTTCAGTATCAAATCAAGGACACTTCTCTTAAGGAAAACATTTGATTTTTAAAGATTATTTCATGACTTATGTTTTAAATGATATGCGTTTTGTTTGTTATGGGGTGGTTAAAAAAATGCTCAAAAAAAAGCAAATAATTAAAAATGAAAATAACGCACTAAAATGGCAGAAAATAGCTTGAAATCACCCAACAGAATGATATTTTGTTGAACAGACGCCAGAAAACCTCATTTTCTTATAGGTCAAAAATCGTAAAATGACGTAAGGGGTTAGTTTGTCGAAAATGCCCAAAAACGGCAAATAATTAAAAATGAAAATAACGCACATAAATGGCAGAAAATTGCTTGAAATCACCCCCCAGAATGATATTTTGTTGAACAGATGCAAGAAAACCTCGTTTTCTTATAGGTCAAAAATCGTAAAATGACGTAAGGGGTTAGTATGTTGAAAATGCCCAAAAAACGGCAAAAAATTAAAAATGAAAATAACGCACTAAAATGTCAGAAAATAGCTTGAAATCACCCCCCAGAATGATATTTTGTTGAACAGACGCCAGAAACCCTCATTTTCTTATACGTCAAAAAACGCAAAATGACATAAGGGGTCAGTATGTCGAAAACGCCCAAAAAACGGAAAAAAATTAAATGAGAAAATAACGCACTAAAATGGCAGAAAATAGCTTGAAATCACCACCCAGAATGAGATTTTGTTGAACAGACGCCAGAAAACCTCATTTTCTGATTGGTCAAAAATTGCAAAAAGACATAAGTGGGTTAGTATGTCGAAAATGCCCAAAAACGGAAAAAAATTAAAAATGAAAATAACGCACTAAAATGGCAGAAAATAGTGTGAAATCCCCCCCCAGAATGATATTTTGTTGAACAGACGCCAGAAAACCTCATTTTCTTGTAGGTCAAAAATCGCAAAAAGACGTAAAGGGTTAGTATGTCGGAAATGCTCAAAACCAGCAAAAAATTAAAAATGAAAATAACGCACTAAAATGGCAGAAAATAGCTTGAAATCACCCCCCAGAATGATATTTTGTTGAACAGACGCCCGAAAACCTCATTTTCTTATAGGTCAAAAATCGCAAAATGACGTAAAGGGTTAGTATGTCGGAAATGCTCAAAACCAGCAAAAAATTAAAAATGAAAATAACGCACTAAAATGGCAGAAAATAGCTTGAAATCACCTCCCAGAATGATATTTTGTTGAACAGATGCCAGAAAATCTCATTTTCTGATTGGTCAAAAATCGCATAAAGACATAAGGGGTTAGTATGTTGAAAATGCCCAAAACCGGCAAAAAATGAAAAATGAAAATAACGCACTAAAATGGCAGAAAATTGTGTGAAATCACCCCCCAGAATGATATTTTGTTGAACAGACGCCAGAAAACCTCATTTTCTTACAAGTCAAAAATCGCATAAACACATAAGGGGTTAGTATGTTGAAAACGCCCAAAACCAGCAAAAAATGTAAAATGAAAATAACGCACTAAAATGTCAGAAAATAGCTTGAAATCACACACTGAGAATTCTGTTAAGAACTCAGAATAAGGCCCAGGAGCACGGTACACTACAACAAATAGACCTGGGTGTAATGTTTTCCATGTTGGCTGGGATAAACTGAGGACGTTGAGTTTATATAATTTGATATTTATTTAATTTTAGAAATTCACTCTCAACCACTGGCTCGTGAACAATTAGACCAAATTGTCTAACTGTAGAAGTTAAAAGTAACTATATGTAAAATGTAACATTGTTGCATCAATGTCAGATGTCCAATAGTGTCATATGCTGGTTAAGAATATGCCTCTAACTATCTAACATAATACATTCAGCCATAAAATGTAGAATCCAAACACAATACACAGTTTTACTTCAATACAGTTATTAATACTAGCAGCACAGTAAATGGAATGTGTCCGCTGCTGTTACAGTACATTGAGCAGCTACACACAGTGTAGATGTTCTGAAAAGCATCACTGTCAGTGACTCCCAGACAATAACTCAAACCTTGTCCAACCTCCAGCCAAGAAGGCCATTCCAATACAGACACCTCCCAACATATTCTGTTGGAATTAAAGTGTATCTGTTTCTCACTGGGAATAAACATGGAAAACTTGCACCTATAGAAACCTACAGAACGATGACAACGTGGTTGGCTACATTATTGCCAATTCACTATATATCCAGGACATATGAGAGAATCAAAATGATGTACCTGTTTTGTACCTGCCTTTGTTTCATAAATGGCTTTTGGATTTTTTTAAATTTTGTTTGTAATGCTGTGGCTCTATTTGCATTAAATTGCCCCCTGGGGAAAAATAAAGTTTATTGAATTGAATTGAATCAGCTCCCACTTCAGTCCAGCCACTGGCTGCACCTGGTTCTGCAATGACAAAGGACAAGGAATAAAGGGATGAGCTAACCTGTCTGCACCTCCGAGCCCAAAAGCTTTGAGATACTCTGAAGAGGAGCTGCTCCGCCAAGACAGGACCCTTATCCATGAGGTTTTTTTCTGCATTGCGTCGCAAAAAAAACAAAAACTGTGGCATCAACATTGAGGAGAGGTGGAAGAGAGAGTGGTGGGAAATTTATGTTTCGTTTTCCAAAAGGATACCGACAGGATTTTTTTCAATCAGGCAATAAATTAATAATAGATAACATAAATCAGACACATATGTCACACACAAGTGTTGAAAAAGAATATTCCTTGTCCTTTATTCACAAAATGACTGTCTGTACATTAGACAATAATGGTGCTTACAAACAACTGTTACAGAGTTCATCCAGAAAAAAATGACTTAGCAGAAAAAACGTCAATAGGAGTCAGTTCACAAAAGCCATCAGCCACACTGATCCCCGTGTTGACTGAATTGCAGCTGCTTGTCACGGCGAACACAGCAGGTATCAACACCAGCCACTCCTCTCTGAGGAGGGAATAACTGCCTGGACTGTTGAAAGCACCACCCATGGTGGCAAACATGAGTCTGTTGGTTTAGAATGGTCCTCTGAACTCATTTCTTCCTCCTCACTTTAGGTTTCTTAACCGGCCGCAGGTATGGGTTGTCAATCACATTGTCCTCGCTTGCCTTTGCAGAGGGAACAACCCCACTGGAAGGAAGCATGGCATTTTCTTTGTCAAGTCCTGGATCATCCTGGATGGAGGATACAGAAAAATTACTCTAAGTGAAAGTTAGAGTGAAAAATCATCATAGTGTCCTCTACCACTGTCATTAATCATATTTAAAGGAACAATGTGACATTTTGAGAAAATCTGCGTTCTTGGCTACATAGATAAGATAAGATTTACACTACTTGTCATCTATTGACCTGAGGCCAGCAGGCAACTACCTTTGTCTAGCTTAAAGACTGTAAGTATGTAGGGGTGTGCCGATACTGATACAGTATCAGACCTGACACCGGTCTCAAGTACTCATACTCGCAATAATACTCTGATACTCTGCACTCGTTACCACTTTACTGCTAGGTGACGTCCTTACCTTACCTCTGCTGCACAAGACCAAACACAGTGAAGAGGAGATTGTTGCTGCTATTAGCAGGCTACTAGCGTATTTTCACCTATCATGGGGGTCTCCGGAACGTATCCCCCACGATAGGTGAGGGTTCAATGTATTAATGCATGCTGTATGTTTGCTGTAAAGTAAAGTCACGGTGCTACTAGCAGCAGAAAAATCCTTAACCTCCTGTCTGGTCTTGCACAGCAGAGGAGAGGCAATAATGTCACCTATCAGTAACGTGGTATTGGGGTGGAGATTGTGAGTACTTTTGCGAGTATGAATACTTGAGACCGCTATTAGTCCCGATCTCAATATTGGGACACCCCTAATAAAAATTACCTGAAGATATGTAATAACTACCTTCTTCTGGCCATTCAAAATGACCTTATATGTCATTAAATTAATAGTGACTCTTTTGACTTTTGCCACAGCAGACCAACGGAATGTTATACCGTATACTGTTTTGGCATAGGTTTTATATCGGATGCTCTTCCTGACACAACCCTCCTGTTGATATGCAGTGCCCTCATGGCTGGACGTGGCATCCAGCGTGGAGCGCATTAAGATATATTTGCTATACGTGATAATTTAAGAATCAAACAAAACCCAGGAGGGTAAATGGTACAGAAACAAACTTTGTCACACACTGAGATAAAGTCATGTGAACTTACAGTGATGATGTTTCCTGTTGTGTTCTCGCTGTCCGTCTGGTCGTCCTGCTCAGAAGAGTCTGTCTCCTCCAGAGTCTGCAGTTCCAGCTCCGACGGCAGAAGGGCGCTGAGATATGGGATAGTGCTCGGCCGTGCTGCGATCACTAACATATTCACAGAGTTCAGGAGTTGTGCTAGAGCAAGATGCTGATAGCAGCGTTAAAAAACCCATTCAAGATTACAAACAATCTGTGTCATAATGGTCACCCCGGGAAAAACTAAAAAGAAATCACTCACATGGGAAGGCAGTGATATCGTCTTTGAAGAGACTCTGAGTTTCTCCAGTTTTGGCCATGAAGCGTGTGAGTGCTCGCTCAACATCTCTCTTCTGTGTTGCTGCCTTCTCTCGCACCACTTGGTAATCTGACACAGGCTCTCTGAATGTCTGCAGAGACAAAAACACAAAATATCTGAATTCTATCTGCCACAAAGTCAGGTAGAATCATTATTGAATATAATGGACTCTATCTCCTGGATGATCTCTATCAGGAATAATCTGAAAATTTATGACTCACTGGTGTTTTGATGTAGGTATGGGGGTCAGGAAATTCTGGGAAGTGGGTCGGGATGTAGGACGGATGTGTGCGTTTCTGTCCAGCTGACAGTGCTCTGGGGGTCACGGGTTGGTTCGTCACTGGAGCTGAAATTTAATGAAATCCAATCTTTATCACATTTAAAACCAATAAAGATATACAATAAGTTATTGTGTTTGTGACTCAATTATTCATTAATGATAACAAGTCAATTTCATAAATTATAATCTTCAGTTTAAGAGGGTAGAGTGTCTACTTACGAGCAGTTATAACCATCCTCTGTGATCTTTTTGCATACACAGGCAGTGTGTCAACGTTGAAACCTGCAGCAACAAATAGATTAAATGAGACTGCAGGTTTTACTCCGACTTTTGTTAGCAAGGCATAATTCATCTGTCTCCTCCAGTACATACCCATTTCAATGAGTGTGACCACTGTATCTGACAAAGTTGGAATACTTCTGGCTGTGTGTTCACAATAAGATTTAGCACAGCGACCAATTTCAGTTATGTCTGGAAAAGAGAGACCAAACACCTGTTTTAGAAAACATTCTAAAAACAGACGTAATGGTTGGATCATGAAGGACGAGGTTACATTTGTCTCTATGAAAACAGATAAATACAACTGTATTTGCAAGACATCATCAAAATAATATGAGAGACTATACAGTGTTAATGCGAGGTCATAGTTTTTGTATTAATACAACAAACAGATACAAGCATTGCTGTCATCTTTCTAAAATTCAGACACCAGTTGATGATGAATGAAAATGTCTGTTGCTGTATTGAAGAGTGTGACATTCATTCATTCTTTGATTTTCTACCACTTATCCTTTTAGTTTTGAAAAACACAAATATTCAAATACAAATCTCTGAATTAATACATACTGAACATACATCACTCCATACAACTTATGGTGTGATACATACAGCTCTGTATCATCTCAGTCAGTGTCTCCACAGCGGTCTTCTCTGCGCTATCAAAGCCACACTCAGTCAGCAGGGCACTGACAACAACCTGCAGGGTGCGACGTCTGGCCAGGTGGTAATTCTCTGCAGGGCTGGAAGCAGCTTTACCACCTCCTCCACGCTAAGCAAATGAGAATATCCATCAGAAATGTCATGAAAAAACTGGATCATCACAGCGTGAATAAAACAAACATCAGATATATTTACATGAATACCAATAATTCGACTAACGACCTTCTTCTAAATAAAACCCTATTCTGATTCTGATGTTCATATAAGTTGTCTATAAAATATTCATTTTTTATGTTAAAGATCACAGTCTAATGAAGTATAGTGTCTACGTTACAGTCACAAGTATTATAATCTGATTAAGGTAAAACACCATTTGTACATAAACTGACTTGGAATAATCCTCATCGTAATACAATAATTACGTATTCAGAAAATGACCTTATTCAGATTACTGTAATAAGAAAGCATTGCTAAAAGTATTGTTGTCAACAAAACCCAATTAGTGAGTAAAATCCATTTATAGTGACAAACAGACAATATCCAATAATACTAGACTGCTCTTTTCTGCGACCAACAAAACAATTTCATGTCCATCAGTCCCAGGGGATGTATCCTTCATTTGTTGTTCTCGTGAGAAGTTTTCCTTATCTGAGGCAAAGACTTGTTACCGCTGAGAACGTGTTACCGCTGTACAGTTCTAGCCGAATGTGTGGTTTCAGATATTGCACGTTAAAAAACACACCTGTCTCCACTGAAGTAGAAAAAGCATGAAGCTTTTACAGCATGAACTCAACACCATAAGTATTGATACAAAGATATGGGCACAATTTTAGAAAAGAAGTAGAAAACAGAGATATCTTGCAAATCAATTATATTTCTGAGATGCTTGCTATAAAAAAATTCTCAATCAGGTATAACATGATGGTCAAATCAGGGGACAAATCTAAAAGGTATGCAGCCAACATGGACCTGTAGCAGACGCAATGGTTTGACCAAATTAACTTTTTTGTTTTCCATTTTTTGCTGCATGTCTCGATTTGACTTATTGTGTGATATGTTGAAACATGTTTCCATTAAACAGTGCTTGCGAGAACATGTCCCGGCTGTGCAGCAAGAAGGTAATTGACAACACAAGCATCCAAACGAGCCCACGCGTCAACAGGAACAGTTCTCACGTCTACGAATTAACATAAATGCTCATTCGTTAACATTCACAGACAAATTAGCGTGTATACGATGGCGTAGCTGACGCGACAGTCTGACAACGCGTACAGACGACCCATACAGGAATATTTAACTTATTAAACGTTTTGGCAGACGTGAGCTTGACTGCTAGCTTAACGCGGTTCGTGACGACGGATATAAAAACCCCTTTCTTACCCCTCCGACGTTCAGTGAGCCGCCCGATGCCACCGCAGGATCCGCCATCCGTCTTTATCCGGACTCAATTCGAAGGTTTTATCTATTTTTTGTGAGAAAAACTTTAAATTCCCGACGACCGTTTAGCCGACGTTGGTAAACAACGTAAAACTGAATCACGTCGTTTCCGCCTCACGACCGGAACTCAAAGTTGCAGCAACAAATTTCTTTTGCGCCACCTAACGTTTGCATGTAAAATCACTAATGGAAAAGCGCTCAAAGTGTACTTTTTTTCACTAAATAAAGGTTTGGGAGATTATGACGCTGAAGAGCAATAAAAAAATATGAATCAGAGCTTGTTAGCAGAGTTTTTTTCTGACCAAGAAATGTTGAATGAAATTAATCGGATGAATGAAATCAAACATGATCAATGTTTTTCTTCGGACATTCATTTTATATTAAAATCATGACCTGAATCTGTTACTAGCTGAAAAATAGGTTTATTAACATGCAAAATAAATTCACTCACACTTGTTCCAGTTCTTTGCCCGTACATTCATTACATGTGCACATCTGCAAGATGTGCACATCTGCCGCACAGCAGCCAGATTTCACTATCATCTGCATCTGTACTTTTCAACCAAATAAAAGATTTAATACAAAATGACCAATTAAACATGGTGTTTTATTCACCACCATCAAACACCACAATTGCAGTGTCCATATACATCAAGAGATGAGAGTTTCCTTAAGAGGCATGTAAACGGTTGGCTGAGTTTCTTGGCCCAGCTGACACCAGATGTTTCTCTTTAGCCTTGATCGCAACCGTCTTCAGCACATCCACAACTTCAAGGTGAACGACGGTGGTGTGTGACTTGATCAGCTCCACTGGTGCATCCTCAACAGTCTCCTGCTCAGCAAACGGCAGTAAAACTGCTTCTACCAATGCACCAACTACTCCCAGCATCGCCAGGGTGGACCCCAGCGTGTAGATCTTCACCATGCTCCAGTTGGGCTTCTGGTTTAGCATCTCTTTAGCAAATGGGATGATCTCGCCAAAGGTCTCCATATTTGTCCTGCTTGATTTGTCGGTTGATGGAAAAAACAAAAATTGTACAGAGATGTTTTCAGAATTGACAGAGATCCATTGAACAAATTGAAATATTCATACTTACATTGAAGAACACGCCAAATTCTGCCTACTTCCTAGTGTCAGGCCTGATCAACCTTTCGTCAACAGAGACACAGAACCGTGCAGTTTGTGCAATTTATATACAAGCAGAGTCAGGTCAACTCCCACAGTGGAGACTAGATGCATATTCATGAGACACCAGTGTTGCATTTGCCTTTTGGAAATTTGGGCTTTTGGGTAAAAGGGCATGGGTTTCTAAACCAAAAAGTGAAGCCAATAATTCCTCTAGGTGAAACAGTGTTATCATGAGGCCTGCATGAGCTATCATATAAAAAGAACATCAACCATGTGGTGAACCTGTGTGTAGAATACAGATAAACTATGTAAACATTCAAATACTGCATGTTACTGAACATTGGACACTGTGTGTGGTTGGTTTGTGTTGCGTTGTATATTCGCATACACATTGACCCTCATCAGGAGATCATGGTGTGGTTACTCATGGAATATTCCTTATTGGACACTCACAGATAAGAATAACTAGGAAACAAGGTTCATTTGAATCCCTGTAATCGAACAGCTCAGAGTTGCTCTACGATGTCATGGAGCTGACAAAGGCAGAGGCAGTGGGTGAGTGTTTTCGTCTGAAGCTCTCTGCCCTTTGACCTCCTTCCCTCACTGCGGCAGAGTGAAGTCAGGCAACCGAGTTGTGAAATGTGTCTGATCTTTGTCACAAAGAGACGTGTCATGAAAGCTCAGTGAAAATTACAACAGCCCAGCATCACCCAATGTCTGGGTGTTGGTTCAGTATGTGAACACTGAATGGCAGGTGGTCTGCACAGTTACATGTTATTTACTTTGATTTCAAACCATGATGGTGACTTCTAAATGGACTGACAGTCATGGTCCCCAGAGGAGAAAACATACTGTGGTGATCACCAGCCTTTTTCTCTAGTGCCACAATCAGGTCCAGGTGTTCACTTATTATTCTGTTCTATAAATTCTATATGTTCTATATATTTTATATAAAATGTTAAGATGATCTTGAATCCAACGGACTGAGGAGATCTTTACAACAAACCAGACAGTTTATTGAAATATCTAAACAACTCTGCACTGCTGGAAGTTGTTAAGAAAGAAAGTGAGAAGGCCCAAAAGGTAGAAATAAAATGGATGACCATGATTAAAAAAAACAATCAGGAGCATATGGATCATATGCATGGCACAGATTATTGCAAATTGTACTTAAATGTTTAACTTTTGCTCTGTTTTGATGAAATGTGGCTGTATTCAAGAGCAACCTTTCCCCCGTTAGTCAGTTTTGAAGCACAGAATTTCCTCAGCCGTCACCACTAATATCCCTACGATTGCACTGTTAATAATGATCCCACTGCCGAGAAACAGCTGGAGACTGTTTGGAGACCTTTGCCCCAAATATCTGTGTATTTTGCCTGAATGGGCAGTCTATCTCGGAGCTGGACTTCATCACGTTCATCATGTTGTGTTTTTGTGTGGGGGGGGCCTGAGGTGGCTCATGATGTGTGAAAACTCTTGCAACTACAGCTTAGAGGAGAGAAGGGTGAGGAAATATCTATATTTGTTTGTTTTTTTATATAATGCTAAAAATATCCAAAAATGTATCTGGTAACATGTAATTCAGAACACGAGGATGATAATCATCCTATAATATCAATATTTTTTCTGCAAAAGTGAGGACATGTTTTATATCTACTGTCGTACTGTAATTTACTGCGCTGGAACCAGCTGCTCTAAATACACAGCTCTTTGTAATCCTGCCAGTGCTGGAAGAGCCAGTGTGTTACCTAATCCACTGAAGAAGAACAGCCTGGTCATTGATTTGCAGTCTGGTTTAATTAGAGAAAGCTGGTCAGGTCAGGGAATCAGCTAGAGGAAGATAGTTTTTCTTTTTCTTTTGTGTAAACGTAAAAATGCAAATGTAAATGTTAAAAAATGTCAAAAACTGAATAAGACATGTTAATGATTGCAAGTGTACTGATTCATAAGACCTTTCGATTTGCAACATAAACACTAACTCTTCACTGGATTTAAAAGATTATCTTTTTACCTAGCTTAGGTAACAAGATAATCTTTTACCTAGGTTACCTAGCGCTGTCGTGGTTATAACTGACAACCATAATAAACATGAGCGCAATTGTGCTAATGACTTACTGTTAAAATAAATAAAGGTATTGTTTCATGAAAAACAAATGCGTGTTCTCCATAAGTTTTATTTATGAGCAAGCATGAATCAATATTTGCTAGATGCATCCACACAAACACACATACAGCTGTAGAGACAAAGACAAGAATGAACCACTGACGGTAACAGTGATTATATATCACCGTTTATATTCTAGCCAGTCAATGGCATAATAGAAGAGCTATGAGTTGGCAGGTCTAGGATATACTTGTGGCATTTACACTGTTAATGATCTGTCATTTTTTTCAACTTTTTCTGTTCACTCATTTCTGTACAGCTTTTTTAATCATTCATTTGTTTTTAAAGAAAAATAGAAGATACATCAGAAAAAAATAAAATACAACACAACTTAAACAAGAATTAGTATCATCAGTGTGGCTTACGTGAAGCGCTTGGCTAAGCATGCAGTTTTTCTTGATACTTTATAAATGCTGGTTGGCTACAGTGTGATGCTTTGCACATGTTGAAGCACTGCATAGGATAATTTTTTATATTGCGTTGTGAATGCTTTGTTTGATGACATGTGACTGGGACACTAAGTGGCCTTTAGCAAAATAAAAATGCAAAAAATTTAACCGATCAAAAGTCAGGGATTGTGAAATAAGCCTTTGTGATGTCAGAGGTCATGGACCGCATCACAGTGTACTAGGGAACATCCAAGCGAAGCCCGGCACCAGGTGAGCCCATCACATTCCCTGCTATGACAGTCAGTCCTCGGAATACTGTTTCACCTGAATGTGTAAGTGTGTGTGTGTCCTTATGTATTTGGGAGGTTTAGTAGGCACTCTTTGCAAAGCAATTTGTCCCAAAGACTGTGTGGACCTCACAGGTCGACTGAGGCAGGTCTGTCACAGGATCAACCGCTTCTCATTGTCAGTACCGAGGGGGAGCTGCTGACACAAAACAGCTGCATGCTGAGTCAGCACAGAGACACTGACTGACCTGCAGAGGGCAGAGTGAGACACACGGCTGGGTTATTGTCTGACAACTGAACCAAGCATGAACAGCATCTTTATATATAAAATCCCTATCCTTGTTTCATATCTCTTGATGCACTAGATATTTTAAATCTATATCACCTATGTACTATACAAATAATACACAAACATTTTTCAAACAAATGCATGTATGAAGAACACTTAGAGAAACACATATCTGCTTATAACTGCCGTGTTGAATATGTTTTAAGCATGAATCAAAATGTGTGTTTACACTTTACATTTTATTCTCATACAAAGGAAAATGTTTGACTTGAACCTACCACGTAAAATGCATGTTTTTCCATGTAAACACGAGGCGGCCCTCACATGACCGAGCAGACTCCAGTCTGCACAGTCTTTCCACTGTGGTTCTTACAATACCTGGGAGCAGAAACAGAACAGTTTTGTCACTGGTCGGACAAAAGTCAGAATTAAAAACACCAGGTAGAGCGGATACAAACCCGTTAAGGTTGGCGGGCTCTGAGCGGTAGACGTGTTTGCCCTGCTCGGCTATAGTGGGAGCGTGATGAGCGCCACACTCGCTGTGACTCGCTTTCAGCGTATGGTAGTGGCTCTTGGGTTCGACTTGGATCGGGGGCAGCGACATGTGATTCGTCCCATGCCCCTTTCCGCCGACCTCTGTCACACTGGGGCCATGGTCCTTGTCCGGGTCGAGTCGTTTGCGGGTTTGGGTCGGGGAGGAGAGGTCGATGACCTTGATGTCTGGGATACTGGCCTGCCTCATGACCAGCAGCGAGTGGGCCTGCTGCAGTTTCTTCATGTGGTTGATGGCCACAGCAGCGTTGAAGGCTTGCTGTACAGCAACACACAGACAGGAGGATGTAAAGAAAGATCTGGGCGTCATGTAGCTTCTCTCTACCTTCTCTTGAACTAAAATCTGCGCAGATAAAATGTTCATGTTCTACACTCATTTCTCCTGCTGACCATTGAAGTACACTACATCAGCAACACAACATCAATACTCAGTGGCCTTGATTTCAGAACAATATCTTATTGAACCGTCCTTAATCAGGAAGGATTAACGGAGGAGCCCAATTAATCGAACATAAACTGCAGGTCCTCAATGAGCTTACACATCAAAGCCAGGAAAATCAATCAGGACTGACCTTCCACTTGGACTTAGCGAAGTTCTTTTGGATCTGGACGCTGACAGAATAATAGATGTCCTGGCTGCGGGCCGTCTTCCCGATAATCCTGAGAGAAGAGATGACAGTGCGGAAAATTTAGATGTATTCCATGTTAGAGATAATCCTCTCTGTGTTTTTCTGTGACCTGACATTGCGTGGATTAACTCCTACCGCCTGCACCTGACATAAATGTGTCCATCTGTATAACACCGTATAATAAGTTGAGTTTAATGCCACTTTAAAGCGTGGCTGATGAATGACACTCACCATGGATGTCTGAGCGCCTGGTCTGTGGTGTAGCGCATGCTGGGATTCTTCTGCATCATGTTGCGGATGAAATCCTTGGCTGTGGATACAGATACAGAGAGATGTTGTGAGTGAAGCAGCCGCAGCAGGCTTTACAATGCAATACAGTGGGTCTGTGCTGACACCCAGCAGATTCTTTACCGGATTCGGATATGTCATCCCAGAAGGGCGAGTCGAACTCATACTGAGCCTTCATGATCTTGGAGAAGAGCCGGGTCTCACTCTCTTCATAAAAAGGCGGGTAACCGCAGAGTCTGCAGTGACAACGTGAGCATGTGTCAATAAGCAATAAGGTGCATGTGTTTGCATCAGGAGCAAAGATAAACAGTAGGAGGATTTTATATGTGGTGCTATTGCTCATTATTCTGAATACAGCTACGAGGCAAAGTTTTAGGTCAAATGTGCGATTCACTATTGTTTATACTTACAGGATGTATGTGATAACTCCAATGGACCAGCAGTCCACAGCCTTACTGTATGGTTTCTGTGCCAACACCTCAGGAGCTGAAAAGTGAAAAAACAAAACGTCAACGCAAACGCAGTGCGTGATCAGTGTAGGTCTGCATGCAGTGAAACATGGGTATAAATACTACACACATCCAGTAAGCGTCCACACATTTACCGGACAGATATCCTCACCTACATATCCCGGGGTGCCACAGGCAGTCGACATGATATCGTTGTCGACCATCTTTGAGAGGCCAAAGTCGCTGATCATGATCTTGGAGTTTTCTTCCGAGCTGTAGTACAGGATGTTTTCTGGCTGCACAGGAACAAACAGACAGGAGAGCTGATCACATGCCAATTATTATAATGTCACATTAAAACTGACCTTTGACCTTTTGGACACACACACACACACACACACACACGCACACACACACACATGCACACACAAACACATACACACACCGTTCTTGTTCTTGAGATATGGCAACAAACATATGTAAAAAAAAAAACATGTTTAGCATCAGTTCCCACCAACAGGTTGTGAATACATGTATGTGCATCATCTCTTCCCGTTTGTACCTTGAGATCTCGATGCACGACGCCGTTCTGGTGCAGGTAGCTGACGGCCTGCAGCACCTGCTGGATCACCCTGCTGGCATCCTTCTCTGAATACACCCCCCGGTCCAGGATACGGTCAAAGAGCTCACCGCCTGACACGCTGGGAGGAAGAACCACCATCGTCACACTTTGTAATCTTACATCATATTTAATTTACTGTAAGATAATAGATGGAAAACTCACAGTTGCATGACCAGGTAGTAGTGTGTCCGACTTTCATAGAAGTCCTCCATCCCCACAACGTTCTCGTGTTTGATTCTGTTTCAGGAAAACAGAAGGAAAAGGTGTTTCATTATGACATTTTCCCAGAATCCCACTGTGATTACATCTTTCCACACGAGAATGTGAGAAGGTTGAAGGATCATGGTGTCAGTCACCTCCTCAACACGGCGATCTCGTTCTCCAGATTGAGGTCCCTCTTCTGCTTCTTCTTCACACACTTCATTGCGAATGTCTTTCCCGTCTTCTTCTCCTTCACCATGTAAACCTGGGAGAACGCCCCTCTATTCATCAACACACAAACACACAGGACGAGTTACTGATGATTGCTTTCAGACAGCATGGGGCTGTGATGTCAGATGCATGAAAGTCACATTTCTGGTTTTCCTCTGGAGGATGATGGCGCAGAAATAATAACAAAAATCAAAAGTCATCAATCAAAAATACAAAACTGAAAACAAGAAGAAGACTATTTTTTAATTCCTTGTGTAAATCAAACAACTGCCCTTAAACTGCCCTGCCAAAACTGCACAACTGCACAAAAGGTTTCATTAGTGAAAGCATTCATATTAATATTTCTAAAAATTAAATGTCATGAGTTATTTTTCATTTTATGCCCTATTTTTAGGGCTGTGTAATTATCATTGGTTTAATAATGTTAATTGCATCCCACAGAAAACGGAAACTTTCCTGGCTTCAGAATTAGAATAAACACACAGCTGAAATATCAAGGGACTCAATTAAGCTCCACTAAGGCTCTCTGTGGCTTAACTATTCACATATCAGTGGCTTATTATTCTCTGTGGCGCTCCGTGGCCATGCTATCTTCAGTGTAGTCTGGGAATAGCTGTCCTGGCAGGTGGATTAGACGCCTTATCCCTGACGCAATGGAGAGATGGCGGGCTGAGGGCCTTAGGTGCACAGGTCAGAGACTGAGCATGTGCAACACGTTCCCTCTGGAACACACAGTACAGGTCAGGTCACAGGCATCAAAGCCTGTGGGCACATCACAACCCTGCCCTCTGTCTGTAAGGTGATGACACTGAACCTGGAGGATGATGGAATCATTTAATTATAAATTTATCTAAAAGCAGGATATTTGATTTATTATTGGGTGACATTTGGAAGGCACCGTTATGAATGCGTGTCACATGCTGGGTGAAGTCGCCTCAGGGAGGCAGATGGGAACGAGACAGCACAGCATCATCACAGAGCGTCACATCCCATTGCACAACTGATTTGTCCTTCGTTACCTAAGCTATTTTTCCTTCTCAAAGCTTATTGTGACTCTCAAGGGAGATTATCAATCAAGCTCTGACCACGAAAGTCGGATTGACAAAAAACGAAAAGGACAAAGGGCAATCAGAAATCCCTGACATAACAACACAAGTCCTCTAATGAAAAAAGAAAATGTGGACAAAATGCTCATTATTCTAAAACAATTCCTGCATCTTGTTGCTAGGAAACCAACAAGATGTTGTTGTTGTTGTTATACGTGATGAGGTCCAACAGGAGAGGCCGTATCCACTGATTTACGACATCTCCTGTTCCCTCTGGATTCTTTACTTTTACTGTCAGAGAAGACTGAGAAGAAAAAAAAACATCTGTGCAGCTCCTTGTGTGTCCCCTCTGTTGACACCATCAACACAAACACAGAATCATGTGGCGTCTCAGGCTGGAGCTGGAAACATGGGTGTCTCTTTTGGTTCCTAGGGTTTAATCCCATTTGAAGCCTGATGCTGACTGTTTATTCCACATGACTCTCTGGTTTTGGTTTTGATGGAAATTGAGGACCATCGTTGGATCATATCAGATGGTGCAGTACTCAGGAGGGCGTCACCTGCACCTCCAGCTCTTGGCAGCACAGAGCACGTTTTTGTTTTCTCCATCAACACTCGGGTGTCAATCAGGCAGCGCTCTCTCGCTTGCACCTTTATTTACTGCGTGGCCTCTGATCTGCTGTTTCCAAACCACTAGCTAAACACCAGCAAGGCTTATTAAAGCTGACAGTACAAAAAATAAGGACAGAACATAAGACTGTAAATCATGACTGTGAACTATACACAGTAACATTTTGCAAAACACTAGCTTCAGGTGCAGGTAAACAGAAAGTGCAGATTCCACTAGTTCCTATGTTTTATTTCCATGACTGATAAATTCATCAGCCGTTTTCTCCAGTCATTGATTGATGAATTTATTTATTAAAAAATGAAAAAAAAAGTTGTATAAAAACAAATTTTTTTAAATAATAACTTTTTTTTGTCAACACTGTCGACTATATAATCGGATTATTACAGTTTTCTGTGCTTCATGTAAGTAGAGACAGAAATTAATGAGAAAACATTAGTTTGAAGTTCCAGTTACTTTATGAATGAAGTGCTCTGCCGACCAAGCCAGAGCGTCTTAATGTCTAAGACTCCTGTAAAGACGGCTTCCTAGTGTCAATCCAATCAAACCAGTGATCTGTCCTGTGTTGGGAGACCTAATCATGCTGTGTACAAGATAACATGTTTCTGCAGCTTTGCTCTGTGCCATTCAGCTAAACAACTAGACATGCAAAATAGGAATGGGAATATTTTTATTCCCCAAGAAAAATGGGAATAAATTGTGCAGTTAACCCCAAAACCAATCGTGAAATTAAAAAGAGTCATCTCAATCAATGCACAAATATTTGTTGAATGAACCATGAAATAAATGTTGATGTCATAAACTTAAGGAAATGTACTCACGACCCCAGCTCCTCCATGATGTCAAAAACCTCCTGGATGTTTTCGGTGTTCTTCTTCCACACATAGTCGGCCTCCTGACGACCCATGTCTGCACACGCTTCCACAGGGTTTTCTTTCAGATGTGGGGAGACAGAAAAGACGAGATGTCACTTCAGTGTCTCCTTCCGTGTGGAACTTGTGCACACAGTTGCACCACGCAGCAATAATCACTTAATGTCCAGACTCCCTCATCATCATAAACACAAAGTCCTTTGCAGGATTAGCGAGGAGTCATGAGACAGCAGATATGAAGGTGGGTTGTCTGCAGATCTGATCAGACTGTCTGCAGGAGGACGCAGCCGATGAGTCTGTGTCTGGCAGACAAAAGGTTAGAGCACTAATCTGTGCTGGAACTAGCACACGGGAGGGTAAACAGCAGCGTCCGGCTGTTGGATGACACTGCTATAATGAATGAGGCTGAGCAACAATCTGGAATAACCAAAATAAAAGTAAGAGGAATCTGTCACTTTGACTTTTTCCTGCACAGACTGATATTAAATTACAATAATAATAATTAAAGAAATGACAATACATTATAAGGTTCTGTTGTATCAGGGAAAGTGGTTTGGTGGTTCCAATAGAGAACAGCTATTGTGTGAGGATTAGGGAGGTTTGTGAGGGAATGATTTGTCTTTACAAAACTTTACTAAGAAGGATCAGGAACAATCCAAATGAACAGGTTACCCTGTTTGCTCTCCTGTCCTCTTTTCTCTTATATAAGGGATTAGTGACTCTTTACCCTGTCACAGGTCTAAACACTGGGACAGAGCCTCAAGCAAGAAACTCCCAGTGCACCTGAACTCAACACAAAAACACACAACACAAGCATAAAGAAAAATCTTTTTTTTTCTCAAACCATGCATATCCACATTAACATTACAACAAAAATACGTGGCAGTGACCACAACCATTCCTGGTTTGTGTTGCTTTTAAAGACACAGGCTGAGAGGCAGATGGAGGAAGTGTTGCGCCTCGCGGCGCAGCATCACCTGCAGCTCAGAGGGAACCAGGCTGGATGCTGGAGAACGTGTCCACACCGATCACATCACTGTCAGAGCCAGTGCTGCAGTGATGGAGCTGCCTTTCCACAATGACTCATAATGACCCAGCTCACACTCCATAACATGCGGATGTGCGCAGAAATGCGCAGCTGTGACGCCCAAGTCATTTCATTCGCATCTCTCTGCGACAAAACGGGCACTTGATGCTTGACGCACGTGGCACAAGCAGAGTGGGAAATCTAACATGACTCATCTCGCTTCTTCTTAATAACAACCACAACAACAGCAATAATAATAGTAACAACAATAATGATAATATGATATATGAGAATGATGATGTAAAAATGATAATAACAACACTGCAGTTTTACACCCAGACACAATCTGAAGATTCTGATTATTCATCCACGCATCCACAGGCTCAGTGGCTGAGTGACACTCACCTGGAGGCTGTGCGCCGCAGCAGCTCTGCTCTCCGCGCTCTGGACAGATTAGTGTGTCTGAGACTGGGACACCACAGGCACCTGTCGTCAGGTCGGAGATTACATCCATGGAGAGAGGCGAGGGAAGGGGAGGGGCCCGCACTCTCACAGGTGCCCGCCGCACACACACACAAACACAAACAAACACACACACACACACACAAACACACGCTCCTGATCAGACTGCTGCTGCTGCTGCGTCCTTCATCTCTACAGAAAGCGGTGCGTCCTGCGCAAAGAAGCACATCCATTCATCCATTCATTCGTGCATCCACGAACAAACAGCTGCAGCACTTTGGGCAGACGCCTCTGCGCTGAGAAGTGGACAAACATTTCATAATGCATGAGGCTCCATCAGTGCACATTGCTATGACAACAAGGCACTTTCTGATACCGACCATCAGAGACTAATGGGTTAATCAAGGGACTGCACCTTTACATGGTCACTGCAGCTGGAGGTGTCACACATGAAGTCATCGTGTTGACCAGTGTTTAGACAGATCAGTTGTTATCTATTGTGTCTATAAGGTTGTGAAGTCAAATTAGTTCTGCCTGGAGGGGCTTTGGCAAATTCACATTATAATGATCTATAAAGCTGATAACAATGGAAATGGCTGTGTTATAAAGTTGTGTACATACAACAGACACACATGTGAAAACCTGTACTCACGTCACATCAGTAGTTTCTAGCTTCTAGGCTGCAATCACGACCCCTTTCCACTCGTTTGGATGTTCCTCCATGGGCATCTTTTCACTTTGTGTCTTAGTTGAGGTGGACGACTCGCTGCAAAACAAACTGCCCTTCAGGGACAAATAAAATGATGATTACTGGACAGCGAGTCATGCTTTCAGCACACTGAGGTGTTTGGCAGGTTCATGCATTCGTCTGCATCAGGTGTGCATGTCACTTGTCACACGCAGAGCCAGAAAATAAACACAAAGACAAAGGGCAAGACTCTTAAATGACACCGGCGGACTGTTTACAGCACACAAACCAACCTGCTTCTGCTGTTCAAAGGAAAAAAATTTTACATATCAGCAAATATTTCATATTCAAAGGCAATAATCAGCTGCAGCAATGCAGACGCATCCTAATAAAAACAGGTTTTCATTGGCTGTCACAGACTGCAGCTGTCAATGATCCTGTGCAATGCAGAGTTTTATCGCTTTGAATGTGCTTTAGAGATAAAGCAACAATATCAGTCACTGCACCGGCTCTTTGTGTTGCCATGGATACAGGTTCAACAGGTTGTCATGGTCATCCTCCACGCGAGGCGGTTTTATTTGGAAGCACAGTGATCCTGAATCTTTTTTCCAATCAGAGGAGACAGGATGAGGCCTGCGGCAAATAACAGCTGCTGTAATGAGTGTGTCAGGTTTGATGATGGATGTTAAAGTTGCACAAAAGCAGCACAGCCACCGGGTCAGAGACTATGCAATGTACAATTACAGTGTTTGAGCAGTTATAACAATCAGGAAATTAGCTGTTCAAAGAACAAGTGCTTGGCTTTGTCAGTATTATCTATTCTATCATGTAAATCATTCAAAATGGTTAAATATATATATAAAAACACTTGAATGTATATTTTTCAACAACATATTGTTAGTCTTCAAATTAAAATAAGCTATTGTTTAGTGACTAATTTTGAAAATAAAATGTTAAACTTTGTGATTTATAGCATTAGATCAGTCTGATCTTAAGAGACAGTGACTTGGTCAGTTTACATTGAAATATCAAGATTATTTCATTGTGTGCGATGGCATGCAGAAAAAGCTGTAATTTCATTAGTGTAATTTAAAAATATTACACTAATGAACAGTGAAATACACCCACTCCCTTTACACGAGAGACACTTGAAAAGACTTCAACGTGTTATCAGAAACATAAAAACTAAAACACCAGAGAGTGTGATCTTTATTTGATATACTGCAAAGTGCTGCCCGGGTGTCACAGAATGGCAACAGAACAATGAATTTATAAGGCTCAGTTTCACTAACTATGCCAACACATGAATAGGAACACCTGCAAATGATTAACAATGGCATGTATAAATAGATAAACCAGTCCACTTTAGTTACCCTTTAAATTCACCACAAATCACCTGGGGCCATACAATACACCACCGCGTTAGACGCAGCCGACTGTGCGAGGCCGTCAGAAGAAAGACTGACTCTGATCCTGGACTGGACTGAACTATCGACCCCTGAGATTTAACGTGCAATCAGGAGCGGACATGGTGAACAGCAGGAAGTGCTACAAAATCCATTAACATTCAAAACTGAAAAGTAGATAAGAAACAAAATCATGAATAACTCAGTTTACTGCAATAATCTTATTATTATCATTATCATTATTATTATTATTATTACTACACAACCTTATTTTTTTAACCTCAATAATATTTCTACTCAGTTTTACAAATAACACAGAATTATGATATGTACTTTATATTATGTCTGTGTGTACAACAGAACATCACGTCTCATGACACCAGACCAGATCGAGTCCACACGTAGTGGTCTGTTGCCTCCTCGGGCTGCTGGATGAATTGACCCAGATCACCGGGTTCATGTCTCCCTCTAGTGGCCGTGTGTTCATTCAGCCTTTGGTCCATAAGTCTGGAGAGTTTATCCTCATCTCTGAGGGGCTGCTCGAGGTGGGACACCATCTGTTATGATTCTGTCACATCTTTGGCTTTGCAAACATCTAGTTTCATGGTCCCTGTGAGAGGATCTACTCAACGCTCAGGACGTGCACATGTGTGTGTGTGAATGTGAAAGGCTTACGCCCAGTGAACCTGAGCTCCTGCCTTCGAGTGCCGCTTGGCCTCCATCATTGAGAAGACCTCCTGCTCCTCACTAATCTCCTTCAGCCTCTTCTCCTCCAGAAAGGAAACAAGAGAGTCCCTCATGTCCACCACCTCGATCATCTGCTGAAGGATTCGATCTTCCTCTGCCTGCTGCTCGGGTGACTTATCTGCCAGACAGAATGTTGCAGCTTTGGATTAATAAACAAATAACATGAACCAGCCTTTTAAACACACGAAAACTGTATGAAAACAAACCTCATCACAGACAAGTCTTGTATGGAAAGTTTTCCAGAGATACTTGCTCTACTTGTGAGGATTTTTTTGTGAGGCCTTACATGGCCGAATATTAACACTTCAGCCTATAGAGGGCGCAGCTGCTCAGCAAAACTACAGAGTGATGCATTTAAAATCTGTAGTAACATAAACTTTACCTCCGTGTGCACTCAAAGCACCGCCAGTCGTTTTAATTGATCCTCCTGGCCATAAAAACGAAGCCGCAGCACTTAGAGTCAAGTATTTTTAGAACAAAATGTCCGAGACAGACATTTGGCACAGAAACAGTCCACTGCAGACACCGAGGAAATGTGACACTGAACTCCAGTGGACTGGTAAATCATCTTAACAACAACAATAACAACCCATAATGCCACATTTTCCATAAGAGGCAGAGCCACATTCAGAAATACTATCTGATGTTGGTAATGATAATAAGTGTAGAATATAATACCAACACACTATGATGTAATTTTCATTCACCATACTTGTCTCATATTCAGGGAAACAGTGAACAGGTGAACAACAAATGTTTTCACGAGTGCACAACGAACTCACACACACACCATTAATCTCCATGTATTTCCTGAGCTCCAGCTCCAACATGCTCTGCTTGTCTTCCAGCTCCAGCTGTCGAGACCTGAGAGAAAAGACAAACAGCTGCGTCACGTCAACACTGCGCCTCGATGCAGGTCAGCATGGGTCTGACTCAAAGGAAGAAAACCGGTTGCTGCCACGGTGAGAACAAACAGCAGAGTGTTTGTTTATACATGGAAGTCTGATGTTATGGACCCTCTGGCTAACATGTCACTTCCACTATGCACAAAAGCTGTGTTGTAGTCTTAGCGCCAGCACAGTATTTTACTGTGTATCAGTGTTTGTGTTCACAAGCGAGCCACTCACGCCACCATGAGGTCAGACTCCTCAGAAACCAACGCGTTCTTTTCGTGGACGAGTTGGATCCAGTGCTCGATTGTGTCGGGAGAATCGCTGCCGCCTGGAAGTGGTGAAAACACAGCGTTTGGGAACGGGAACATTATGTTTGTGTACAGAGGGAGGAAGGGGAGGTTTGTATGGAAAGTCTGGATAATGTATTATGGAAAAACATGTTATGTGGGAGCATGTGACATGACATGTCTCTGATAAAGAGCTGAAGGCTTTTCCATGGAAATTCAGCTCAATTAAAATTTAAAAGTTTATCATTCCCTGTGGCTGCTGTAACAGTGAAATTTCCCTACTGTGCAACTATCTTATCTTAATACTCATATGTTGAGTATTTCTATAAAAATAAATGTATTTAAAGAAGTATCTGATAAAAAAGTAAATATTGAGGTTATTATATAAATATGTAGAATTAAGCACCATGGGTCAGCTGTTAACAGCTGGTTCTTACCAGCTTCTCCTCGCAGCGTCTGCTCCAGCACAACGCCCTTCTCCTCCAGCTCCTTGAAGTTCACCTCAATCTCCTCCAGCCTCCTCTGGATGGACTTTAAGCCACAAACACGAGAAAGAGAGAAACAGAAAACTATGACACATTCAGAAGTTGTAATCTGCCATCAAACACCAGTTATTTTGTTTTGAATATTGCTTGGTGAAATTTGACTGTACGCTGACACATCCAAATTGTTTTATTGTAATGTGCTAAAAAAAAATTATTTTCCTACTGGCAGCATTAAGATCAGCACAGGTTTGATCCTGGCTGATTATTGATTGAAATCTGTAAGTCCTCTGTTTGAATCCTGGGAAACATGCAGCTCAATGAGTGTTTGATGCCTCCAGCGTGGCGGAGCTTAAATTATTAAACCAAACTTTTCGTTACCATGATAATGTCTGATGTCAACCACATCAGGGAGGACTGAAATTGTTGTAACTTTAATATACAAAAGCTATGTTGAAATCATCATTTAAATAGAGATAAGAGACACTGACTTGGGCTTTGCGAAATCGCTGGACTTCACTCATTCTGGCCCGACGCTCCAGCGTCCTCATCCTCATCATCTCCATCTTCTCAGCCTCAACAGGGTCCGACGGCACCGTCTGGAACTAGAGGTGATGAGTCATTACTAGGAGAGTATTGCCGGTAAAAACAAAGCAGCTTAATGTTGGAACCATTCTCCTCCTTACTTTCTGGTCATTCAAGTCAGAATCATCTCGCGCAAACATGTCGTCGTCATCATCGTCATCGTCGTCATCTCCATCAGCCCCCTCCTCTGAGGCGCTGTGGTTATGTCTGAACGTCGTCTCTGTGGTCAAAACACATAAAACAAAACATATAAAACATGTGTCACAATGAACCCACACTGACTCAGAAACTCCAAACACAGAATTTTAATTCTTCATTTAAGATCAGAGAGGAGACGTGTCTTTAACTCACCCGCTCTCCCTGGAGGATTGATGAGGACGCTGAGACGGGTGTCTCTGCTGATCCTGGGGGACGAGAGATTCCAGGGGGAAAACTTAGATCGTACTCGGTTCTGCCCGCTCGGCATCTCTTTTCTCCTAAAGCAGCGTCGGTTCCTCTTCTCCCGGACGTGACTGGCTGTGCTGCCGCTCCAGTAGCCCTCCTCCTCTGGCCCGTCCAGGCCCTCTCTTTTCGGACCTCCAGCTGTGGCTGAGGAGGAGGAGCAGGATGAGGATCCGCCAGGGGTCTCAGAGTCTGAGTCAGCACTGAAACTCTGAAGGTTCACCAGTTGGCTTTTCTCCTCATCGGTCAGCTGAAGCTTCTTTAGGGACTGTTTATTATGATGGGAGTCTGCCTTTGCCTTGGAGATCTCTTTTTTAGCAGATGGAGATGAGTGATCTTCGAGGGGTGAGGGGTCACATAGGTGGATTGTTCGAGGTTTAGCTATCGGAGGAGAAGGGTGCGGGCTGGGCGTGCTCTGCCGAGAGCGGCGTGGCTTGGGCACAGGAAGGAGAAGCTCATCTGGGTCGTCCTTAGTTGGACCTGCTACCTCCACTTTTGCTGAATCTTTTGATCGAGCTGGTTCTTGAGGCTCTTCGTTGGATTCAGGTCCATGAGGGTCATGACCATCACAGTTTGGTGACTGTGAGTGCGCAGGGGGACCGCAGTCCAGAGTGTGCTCATACTCCTCATCGGATGGAGACAGTGTATATTCATCACTGGAAAGCTCCTCATTTGTCCCTTTGTGTTCCTCTTTACCCTGAATGGATAAATAACATACACCACTGTTTAATATGGATCCATCCACACACAAACAAACATTATGCTGGGATGGTGAGCCCTGCAGCCTGGAGACACCATGAAGATAAATGGCACAACAGACGATTGTGCAACACGAGCATATGAACATATACGTAGTCGTCAGCAGCAAGAAGCAGAACGGCTGCATCTGTTCTGCTCAGTGACCCACCTCACGAGATGCTTCAGCCCCATCTGCCAGCTCCAGCTCTTCAGAATGCAGCTCACAGTAAAACCTCCCTGAGGGCACATCGCAGGTTAGAACTATACAAGGAGTTGAACAGTCAAAAGACAAGTGGATGCTGACGTGCTAAAGAGGAAAAAGAAAAACCCTTTGTTGAATGATTAATCTCTCTCTAGTCTAAATGGGAACCCATTTACAAAAGGAGTCTCAAATTATTAATTGCATAAAATATAAATAAATAAATGGCGGGCGCAGTTCTAGCAGCAAAATCTCATTCTGGCTTGAAGAGGAAACATTATATCTCAGGTAGGATTACAACTGCTGCATGGGCAAATAAAAAGCTGCTAAAAATAAATCACGACAGTCTTGAAATCACACAAAACACAAACACTCACAAATACCTAAGGAGGCTCATTGTCATTTTCTGACCTATGAGCCACACAAAGTGTCTGCACCTGTATCCTGGTCAAAGGTGTATCCTCCCAGTCGGAGTGTGATGCTGCACTTGTGGCAGGTGAAGCAGCTCCGATGGAAGAACTTGCCCTCTGCACTGATTCGCTCCAGCACGTAGACCCTCTGTCCACAGAAGTAACACTCGTCACTGTTTGTCAGCGACACGCAGGTACCGGGTTCAGGTTCAGGTTCAGGTTCAGGTTCGTGAGCAGGAGCCTGATCACGATCAGGCATGGGACTGAGCTCAGGCGACACGGAAGGCACCAACGTCTGCAGGGACAGATAAAATCTGAAAATCGTTAATATAAGAAAGTAGAGAGAAAGGAATTGAAGTCAGACGAGGCAGACACAACTCACACTGTCCTCATCTCCCATTCTCTTGCTTTCTCTTCCTTCTTTATCTGCCACCAGTTTTTCCTGCAGAGAAAATCATAAAAACTATCAACTCACGTGACCCAACTGTTTTGTTTATGTAGAAAAGACACATAAAACAGAACAGAACGGAAACCGGAAAGCACAAGGACGCAGACCAGAGGTGAACTCCGGACAACCTGCCGGTTCTTTGGAGAGAATGGCTCTCGTTTCTCAGAGCTGTGTAAACAGTGTGGTCACAGTGGGCCTACCTTACGTCTTTGCAGAGAGTTGAGCTTCAGCTTGCTCAGGAAAAAGACGGCTGACTGAGTCCGGGAGAGAGTCAGAGGCTTGGACGATGGCAGGAAGCCTGCACGGTCTGTTGCAGGTAGGGAAAAAAACCATCAAATTCAGGTTCATCTTAACATGAAACAAGACAATAAACGCCCAACACACATCAGAACATGAATCGGTGGCCTACTTGCAGCTTATAGCTTAAAAATAAAATCCAACTGGACCTTTATAAATAGCTTCTAGTTTTACCTTTTTATGCCAGCTACTCTGTCAGACATTAAAAAACAGACTCGTTATTTGTATTTCCTGTGAGGTCACAGCAGCAGAAGCTGAAGTGAACTCGTCGCACATACAAGCTCCAGCACTGCCACTCTTCCAGTGGCTGGGATGAGGTTACCAAAGACTGACAGCTCCCTCCTGCCTGCACATCAGTCAGCGCAGCATCGCAGACACAGAGATCTGTACTGTGCATCACACCCACTTCAGCTCCAAACACTGGACTCGCATTCTACACTCCTCAAGCATCAGAGACTGTAAATATACCTCTGCTCCAAACAGCCAAGACTAAATCCTCATTCGGAGCAATGGGGGGGGTGGGGTTGATCCAGTCCCACCAGACCCCGCTGATCCAGCTCCACACAGCAGCTGCTGCTCTGTCTGCTGCTGCCTGGTTTAGTGCAGATCTGAAAACAGCACTGGCCACTTAAGCCCAATGAATTCTGGGTAACGTGCTCTTAAAGAGACAGCGGGGATCTGGCCGCTTCTCAGCAGCCAGCACATTCATCAGTGGGAGGACGCCTGACCCGTTTAAAGTGATGGTAATGCCAGGCAGTCTCCTAGCAACGACTTATGTAAGATTAAAGCCGCTGTCGCAAACTCCTATCTTCAGAAGAACATCAGTAAAATCACACGTTAAATTAACATAATTCATGATAATAATTTTTACACATATAAATAACACATACCCAAACTTTTGTCCTTTGCCGGCACAGTGAAGGCATCATGGACCTGGGTGAGGTAGAGGACCATGGATAACTTGTCTATTTGAACACTGTTGACTAAGTCACTGGCCGACATGACAGGTGGGATGCCCAGCTCCTTCTCCAGGACACTGAAGGCCAGCTGGTTGTTCTGAACAGGATTGGACTCGTCCACAGAGTGCATGTCTCTGTGGGAGAAATAAAAAAAACAGTTATGATGGTTACTGTTAAATATGGATTTAATTATGGCAAAACCTAAATACTAAAAGCAAATTTCCACATGTTACAACTTCACATTGTCAAACCACTATGTGATGAAGCGACTTACATGAGCTGAGGTCTGAAGTGGTGGATCAGTGCGCACAGAGCCAAGCCGGACCTCCACGAACTGGTAAAATCTTTGACGGTCACCCTCTCGTAACCTGCAGTGTGATACTGGCACCATTTCAACAGCTCCTCGAAACCGCGGATGGTATCTGACAGGACAAACGCAGACAACTTCACCAGACAATTCCTTGCAACGTTTTTTCCTGCAATCACAAAACATTGAGCTGACCGTGATGCCTGACAGGACACTTGTCCTTCTGTTTCTTGCTTGATGGTTGAGATTTATCGACATCGTACAGGTGCTGCACCTAAATGACATAAGAGGTGGATTAATCAATATAGTCAGACAACACAGAATGTAAATAAAGGATAGCAGTGCCGACCTGGCTGGTGTGGATAGCTGAGAGGTTGACCCTCTGGTACCGTGTTTTGGGGTCGATGCTGTAGCCGGCGTAGTTTTTGCTTGTGTTTTCTGGTGTGGTCTGCGACAGGAGCTGGTAGATGCTTTCTCTGTTCATTCATAAATCAAAAGATAAAATACCAGTCAATTCAGAGTTGAGCACAGACTCTGATCAAAAACACAGAGATGTTGTGTCCTCTGTACGGGAAATTAAACACATGTTTTTTTTTTTATTTTATTACGTGGAGTAAAGTTAAGAAAGAGGAAACAACTTCATCCTTAAAACTATTTTTTTTATTGACTGTGTAGAAAAATGGGCGACATCATCTTCATTACCCCCTGGTGGCTGTCTGCAGTATAGTCCTCATCCATGTTAGTGGATCAAACATGGGTCAAACAAAGAGATAGTTACTGTCATTTTAATTAGTCCTCATGTTCAGGTGTATGAATATTTATTCAAATATTGTTTTTAATTAGTTTTAATTCGTTACTGGAGCTTAAGAAAAAGAAAACGGGGTTAAATGCCATGATTGACAGCTGAGAGACTCGCAATTATTTCCGGGGGTGTCATGGTGTGACCTCAATACCCCACTCTCTGATTACTAATGTGCAGCCTCTGACTCCTAATGACACTATGAGCACAGAATAGCAGCACTTCTATTCAGGATATTTGGGTCTAATTTTTGTGTCGTCCATGTTTAATCGATGGTTTTCTCATGATATTGCATATGGTGAAAAGACTGTGTTCCGTTAGAAACTACGTGAAACCTTCTCACCGCTCGGCCAGGACCTTGAGATGTGGGGCTCCCGTCCCCCAGCTCCTCACCATCCAGGCGGTGTCGAAAGCAGCCAGGAAGCCACGGGCTATGCCTGTTCCCAGAGGCCAGAAGGGCTGCAGAAGACAGCGAGACAGTCAGAGCTTGCTGTAGCACATTAACACAATCTCACAGACACATTCAATACAGGTGTCAAGTCTCACCCCAGGATTCCTGTCGCTAATTAAGAACACGGGATAATGATAACAAAATAAGAGTAAAATAAAGGTCGCTTTTCTGGATTTGTGCAGTTTGAAGACTAATATTTACTCATTAGCACATATATACATAAGCACCGACTGACACGGATGGGAATATCTGTAGTTTTGAAGGTACAGTATTTTGTCAACAGCTAAAGTCCAGAGGAAACATCTACCACCACGTATTTCTGTACTAATTTTAATGGAGATCTATTTCAGCGTAACGTCCCCTACCTCCACCAGGCAATCTCCAACAAGCGCCATCAATAACTTCTTGCCCCTCCTCTCCCTGATGAGCGAGGCGTTCTCTGCACGGTGCATGCAGGTGAAGTCGAACATGGCCACGTCTGGCTGGCCAGTGTGGTTCTCAGCAAACTGCGGGTCGGGCAGTTGGCCACCGGTGGAGAAGTGGGCCGCATCGTAGGCGTATTGGTTGAGAGCCTCAACATTCACGTTTGCAGGAGCCAGTAGCTGCTCTGCATCACCGTGGTCCTGCAGAGACACAGAGAGAGGTGTCATCTTATCAGTCATGTCACATCTTGTAGAACTGAGTGACAGGTCTTATTGTGGGTTTATCGCACCAGGCCCCGCTGCAGAGAATCAGGAAATGACTGGCAGCATCACAGTGCAATGCCGCTGTTACATCCATCTAGTTTGTTTCTATTTTCTCCACCGGCCAGGGACATAACCAGTGCCAATATGTGTCACGCTTTCTCCTCTGTTATGGATGTGCTGTTCTCACCTGTTTAATGACCCCTCTCTTCAGCAAGCTCTTCTTCTTGGCAGTCATGACAAAGTAGTGGGTGTCATCTTTGTAGTAGACGATATTCTCCAGATCGATACCTGGAATTGAAGGGGAGAGAGCAAGAGAGGGTAGTGGGTATACAGAGAGAAAAAGAGGAGTAGACTGGTGTAGGAGAACGGGGGAAGCAGGAAACCTGACAATTGTTTTGTCGTTTCCTCCATTTCCCTATATAATTAGGCTGTTTACTAACAGCTTTTGGTTTTAGTGTGGGGGAGTACAGTAGATGGGGACTTGCACAGCGTGGAAGTCGATTAAATGAGTGTGATCAGGGTTATAAAGGTGACTTCACTAGTTCACACAAATACAGGAAATGAACTGAGGATTGGAACAAAGATTAACACCAATGCTGTTTTGTTTTTTGCTGCCACCCACACGTCACACTGAAATGACTCCGATGGTGCGAACGCTCGTTTCCTGCCTTGACGGTTGAGTTCAGCACGGCACCAAAAGGAGAAAACTAAAATGACAGGAGAAAACACTCACATCCCTATGAGAAACATCAGGGTCCAGCGACTTCATTTCATAATTCATGTTTGACTTAGTGGAAGCTGTGGTGTAAACAAGGCCTCCCGCAAAGCCACTGGTTCTGCCTGAAATAAAACAGAGTGTGGATGTTACCTGACGTGATGCCTACCGGTCTCAGTGAGAAGTTCTTGGAAGAACTTCTGGTTGTAGATTCGCGCCACGCCGCTGATCTCAGCTACCTGGGCCTCAGCAGCCGTGTTTCTGTTAATGAAGTTGGCTGTAATGCCGATGGCCAGTTTGCCCCTCAGCTCCTTATGCTTAAAACCTGAGAGTTTGGAAAGAGGTCGGAGATGACACTCAGCCTCAAACAGGTCTGGCAGCTGACGTTTGTGTTTCGTGGCTATGAGCAACAGCCATAAGTGTGTGACGACAGGCTGATGTGTCCTCTGTTGCAACAATGGACACAGAGATGTGAGTGAAAAGTTTGTATGTTTGTCTCACCATCAGGGACGAATCTGCCTCCTCCGGCCGAGATGAAGACGTCAAACTGGAAGGCGGCAGCGGGATGAGACCCGGGCTGCAGCTTTGCCATCCAACCTGTCAGAAACATGACAAAACGTCACAGTGCTTTTCCTGCTGCTGGTTCATACTAATATTAATGATAATGACGATGATGAGAACTGGTATGGATGGCGATTAGTACCCTTTTCTCCTGAGGGCTCAATCAGGCCCTGGAACTCCACTCCGGTGTGCACCTCCACCCCGAGGAGGAGTGCCACCTTGAATAAAACCAACTGCAGCTGACGAATGCCTGAAAACACACGAGCATGTTCCATTGGAAATTAAATGCACCATACACACCAACTGATTTTGTTTATTGGGAGTTTAAGAGTGGCTGGTGGCTGAAATGTTAACATTTATGAGATGGAACAAATCATAGCAAACGCCCTTAGGCTCCAAAAGCCAAATTAATAAGGGCTGTAATGACCCTGTTTATACGATGAGCTAAGAGCCCGACCAATTTACAGGTTTAGCGATGAAAAAAAATCTGCTCATAGCAGCTTTAATAAGATATTTTAGTGTCTAAAACATATGCGGATGTAGCTATATCAGAAATGTCTAACTCCTGAAGATCGAATCGGGATCAACTTTGGTCAGGCTCTAAATAAGGTTTTGGTCGCTTTCATCCTCCCAGTCAATTTACGGGACTTAAAATTCAATGTAAAATTCCAATCTGATCAAATTTAATTTGTAAAACCCATTTTACAAATCAGAATTATTGTCTCGCATGGTTCAAAAAGGTGCACCATCCTGTTTCATCCTCATCACTTCACACCTATATGCAGACGTTAGAATAGAAGTTGCACCATTGTTAGTCACTCACTGATGTGATCCAGAGAGCCGGTGCAGAATTTGCCGTAGAACTTCTTGGCTCCGAGCCCCCGGAGGTCATAGATGGTGAAGGGCCACAGGTGGAGAACATTGTTCCTGGCGAATGACTCTCTCTTCTCCAGCACCACCACCTGAGCCCCCAGCAGGGTCAGCTCGATGGCTGTTCTCAGCCCACATGGTCCCGCACCCAAGACGAGACACTGAGAGGAGGAGGACAATGGAAACACAGCAGGCATAGATGAAAGCATGCCATTTAAGGAATGAGGAAATGTTTTGGCATTTTCCTGTAGGGCAGTCAGTGTAATGATAAACAAATGTACGTCACGTCTCAGATAAATATATCCCCAAGGCCGAATATTATGTGTGACAGTAAAAATTAGTTGCCCGGTGGTGAAACAGAAACAAGGTCAAGTATCAGCATTATGTTATGACCAGACAAAACCTGATCCACATGCCCTTCAGGTAAATGAATACAATTCACCTGACCTGGATTTACCCAAACTAAAACTGTTTGGACATAAACAAACATGACCTAATCAAAGATGTTCTGTACATGTAAATATAGAAATTAGATTAATGGTGCAACGAGTGGAGAACGACTGGTTGCCAGTACCTTGTTTTTGACGCAGGCTTTTCCTTGCTGATAGTCTGCATGAGAAGCCCTTTTGTCCAGCTTGGTCCACAGAGCTTTGGCCTTCCAGTAGTTCAGTCTTTCCTTCAGTCTGACGTAGAAGCTCCTGAAGTCCCTTGGGTTGAGGTCCAGTTGCCTGCAGAGCTCGGCAAAGTGGTGCTTCACATCCTTACATGTCTGGGCTTGGACATAGAGGTCAAAGGTCGCATGGGATGGATTGACGGGGTCCGGGCTCGTCATGGCGTAGGGCGACGGGTGGACCAAATTGTTTGGTCACTGGGTTTCAAGGTTTTTAAACCGGCAAGAGAGAAGGACATAAGATAATATCAGCACTTCCTATCTGGAAGTGACTAAGCTGTGCAGACAAGTCAACTGTCAAACACAAAGTCCATGTTGCTGTTGTTGGTTTCACTTTCGGAGGTGGTCCAAACCCATGAAGCCTTCCACCTACTGTGTTTCAGTAAATCCCTTCCTCGTGTAACTCAGTAATTATAGTCCTGAACATTAACATGCGGAAGGCATCTTGTCACCTGGTTGTGAGTCATGACCAACTTCCCCACTGTGCTTTTTTGTGGCTCATCATATCTGTTCTTCTTTACAACCTCTTTGCAGAGAACAGCCCGCCCACGGCTGATGCATCATGCTCACACACACACTAACTGCCTCGGGATGTGTGTCTGTCGTTAGTTTCAGTCGGCAAGACCAGACTGTTTCACGCAAACAAAGACTTTTTTCCATATGTTTGGGCTGGAATTACCTCTGTAACCTGCAGCCGGAAAACTACGGCAACTGTTTTCAAACTAAAATAAAATGGCTAAAAAGAATTTTGTTATTCCCTTGATTTATTATTAAATCAATAAATCATCAGAAAATAATGAAAATTACTCTTACAACCAAAGTGGACTTATTCATACACAGCAACACTTTCCTTATAAAAAAGTATGAACTTGATCATCTATAAAAATCTATTTCTGATCAGATACTTGATTAATCAGCTGTCACATCTCCAGTTGCGGAATAACAGTCAGCATTGATGACCAGTTTTCTACAAAGCCTGAACGCTGCCTGTGTTGAAGCAGGAAAAAAACTGTACTTTTGAAAACTGCAGGCAAAAACGCTGATCTGTTTAGTCAATATCACAGTCAAACAATAAATGGAAGCATGGTATGAAAGCCCACACCTACAGTGAACAGAGTGGTCCAAAACTCAAAGCTCTCACACTGTACACTGACCACTTCCTCACATTTTTCTCACAGCAACGTTATAATGCTACAATATCCACATGGTACAGTAAGAATGAAGCGACTCTGACTGTGTTACAGCGGACATTTCCTGTAACAAGCATCACTTCCTGATGACAACATCACTACCCTAACCACATCTACCCTCTGCTGCTAACTCTGCAGCTTCACCTGAGACGCAGGCTATAATTACAGGCCCAGGCCACGGCAACATGTGTTTACATGACTCTGCTTGTGTGTGTATGTGTGTGTGTGATTGCGATGGAAACTGTTACTTAGCCCAACATTCCTTCCTCACATCTTGTGTTTTACCCCTGATTGTACATAGATGTTCAGCAAAGAGAGAAAACATGTTTTGTGATGTTTTTGGACCAACGTGACAAGAAGCTGAAAACGTTCCCTTTGTTCCTGGTTGAAATGCTGCTTTTATCCCTGTTACACATGTTTCCACTCACTCAAATGGCTACCTGCAATAAAGCCACAGACAACAGCGGGAGGGGGTCTGATAAACCTCCATGTAAAACCCACATGATACTAGCCTGCCCTAATGCCCAACATCAGTATATTCAAAAACAATCTATATTTGATTTAGGCAATATTTCCATTTTTAAGGATAATTATATGTAAAATAATCATATATATCATTTATATTTGGTCTGAAACTATAAAAGGAGGTAAAAGTCTCCTTAAATGGAGCCGGTGATAAGAAAATGTTTTTTTTTCCTTTATATGCGAGTAGACCTGTGAAGACAAGACAACCTGTCAAAAGCTAAAAATAACCCAAAACAATCCTTTTCTTTTTCTCAGACTCGAGCAGGTCGCTGTATTTATTCTCTGATGTATTTTTACTCCTGAGCTGTGTTCTCTGTCTTAACCACCCTGAGAGATGAAGAGAAACACAAACCAATTTCCAGCAGTAATAATAACATAAAAATAGCAGAATTAAAATGAGGTAGGTTGAAGACGGTCATACTGAATTAAACACACGTAGACACAGAAACACACACCATCACCACATCATCTAACTGGTGTTAATCAATTCTGGGAAAGACGAGTTTAGGCAGGAATGATTTGGGGCAGGATCAGACACAAACAGCCAGACCCTGAAGGTGGGCTGACTCTTCTTTATTATTCATTTATAGGTTATGATGGGATGGAGCTACCTTACACCTGTAAGCTCTGCGGACTGCACCTGGCATTAATGTGTGTGTGTGTGTATCAGGACGTTGTCAGACAATCAGGGGGCAGAAAAGACACAAGGGCCATTTCCTTGACGTTTCCTGGGCTCCAGCAGACATGAACACACAACACTGACTGGAAATGTAAACGCTGCATGCATAAAGAGGAAGGCGTGGTGCTAATTTTTGAAAAAACAAAAACAAAAAACAGGTTGTATCTGCAACAACATGTGGAAACCCAGCAGCTACAGGGGCCACATTCACAACACAACACATCATTGTTGTTGGTGGTGAGAGAGGTGACACATGTGGACAAACGCACACAACTAACTACACTGTTCATCCATTCATGTCTGTCACAGTGGAAAAGACCTGAGGCTTTAACTTCACAGACAACAACACGCGGTTCACTCACCAAGTTCAACAAAGTCACTTCACCGCTTCATGATGGAGGCGTCTGTCCGTCACACCGCGTCTCCATGTTTCCACCAGTTTATAAAACCTTCTTCTTTGTTTACACGGGAAGAGTCGGGCTGTTTACACCTGAGCCTGTCGCACACACTGCGCGAGCACACACGCTCTTCCGGGACTTTCTGGCGAAGCCGTGGCGCACGTGACGTACGGGTAGGTGATACTGTTAGCCTGAGGGCGTCACGTGAGCATAGGTGGCGTCAGTGGCTCATACCGACGACGACGATGATGATTGTTATTAAAAGAAACGTGTTATACCACTGCTTTCACAGGTTAGTTACATACATAGTTAGTTTAACATGTAATAGATTTGTTGTATGGGTAAAGTGTGTTTTTCTGTAATAACTTAAGCTATTTAACACAATTGCTGGTATTAAATATAATGTATTCATCATCTACTGACGTTTATATCTATTTAAAGCACCATATCACCCTTGTTTGCAATGCTGAAATGAACTGTTCATGATGACCTTAGATTTGGCCAATAAGACATTTTGTTCAGTCACAGCCAAGTTTGGTGATTGTTTTTTGGTTACAGAAACACCTTTAAGTCATTTATTCAAAAAGACAACAAAGAAACAGCCGGTAATATACAAATTTTATTCAAATTTAAACAGTATTCAGTTGGATTTTACGAAAGAGCTTTCTGAAAATGTCCATTGAATACAGTAGAAAAGAGTAAATATATGCTGTAATGTCACAGATTTTAAAAATATATGCATTGTCAGAAAGGAGCCCCACAGGAAGTGCCCTTTGCTTGTAATGGAGGCCGGACACAGACAGTTTGACCTTTAGGTGCACCTTCTCCATGTAACATTCACTGACACTGGTCTGAGGATAAAGCGGACAATGCCAGACAACCAGACTACACCCATGCAGATCAATTATTCGGGCATAACCCATGTCCACAGGACAGAGTGCTACGCATATAACAAGCTCCTTCCATTTGTGACAGTCACATAATATTATTTCATCATAAACTGGAGTGATTCATAAAATCCAAGCTGGAGAGGCTGATAAGGATGTTGAACTGAGTGTGGAATGGTGGTTATCTGGACCCAGAAAAAATAAAAAAACAAATGTCTGACAAGTATGCCACATAATTACCTGCTCATTTACCGTCACCAACACAATCAGAAGATTATTAGGATGTAAACATTTCAGCTGTTGACTGCGTTATGGGCAGACAGATACTGTCTGAAGGTGAGTGATGGAATATGGAGATATAGCTCATCCAAAATGTACAACCACAATGTGTTTACAGATAAACATGCACACACACAAAAGGATGGATATTATTTAACCCATCAAAAGTACCATTAATAAGATGTGAACGATGATGCTGACAGCAAAATAAACAACTGGGTTATTTTAAACGGAATAAATTATACAGGTGATATATATACAAAAATAAGTACCATTAAGATATTTACATTTGTGTAGTGTCAAGATGCCAATTTATTTGCCATACATGCTGTTTATGGGCTGCTCGAGCTCTCACAACCACAGCAGACACATCATATCTCCAGTGTTAGACTGCTCACAGATATAGTAATTAGGGGACGTACCAAAGCTGATTAAAAAATACAAGTCTTAATATTAATGAAGGTCAAAAATGAGAAGACGTGTGAAAGAACTTTAATTTCATTCCTTGGAAAACAAGTCAACACCCTGGAACCACCATGGTGAGACATCTGGGGCAGGTGCAAGGTCTCAAAACGTAGATTATCCTCAGAAGAACAACACAACTCAGAATTCAGCTCAGAGTAGTAAAATATGCTTTCTTACAAAAGACGTTTTTTCATTGGCACAAAAATTCTTGGAGCAAAATTCTTGTCCTCTCCAACCTGAGACGACCATCAGTAGTATTTTTTTAGGAAAAGTTACCATTAGAAAATAGAGAAAATCTGCCTCGACTCTTCTTTGTGTCCAGATGTGTGTCGGTCACAGCGGTGAACCAACACGTGACTCGAGTGGACTCAATCAGCAACTGGGAAACTTGTGTCGGTGTTGCATGGGGGAAGCACGATTGTTAAGTAAAAATGTTCACCTGGAAGTTCTCCAAGTTCTTCTAGGTCTAACATCAACAACAACAACGTGAACAAAAAGATCCTGGAAATGTACCATACACCCCAGACAGCTGTTTCTCCAAAAAAAAGTCTGAGCATATGTTTCTGTAACTGGATCCAAAAGGAACTGTAGTACAAGTGGATCCACTAGTGGAGCTTTCAGCAGGACAATACTTATGCGTCCAAAATTTACTGTCTGGACTCGGAGTCTTTTAGGCCACAACCTGGTTTCATTTACAGTGTTGAAATAGGTGAAACTACAGGACCAGTCAGGTAAATCAATACGGATGTACATCTGATACACATCTGCTAGAAAGTCGAAAAACCTGTTTGATCATATGGAGTGTTGACCTGATTGACAAACAATACACTGTATAACAAACTGAACGTGAAACCACAAGTGCCTATATTTCTGTGTTGGCGAGCGGGATAATGACTTTGGAAAGAGGTGACTGAGAGTTGCTGATTGCTGTGATGTCCCACTGACAACCCCTGTTGTCAGAGATCTACTGATTGCTGTCAACTTTTCGGTACAGATGTGGCCTCGCTCATACAGACGGTTGTCAACGCACATGCATAACACGTACACGCATTCAATTTCTACCCAGTTACAGGTTCTCTCCTGGCTGGTACTGAGGCTCCGTGGAGGTGAAGTAATCTTCCAGGAAGCCCTGCAGGTACTCAAAGGTGGGCCTCTCCTCAGGCTCTTTCCTCCAGCAGGTCAGCATCAGATCGTGCATGGATTCGGGGCACTCAGCTGGGCATGGCATCCTGTAACCCCGCTCCACCTGGTCCAACACCTCCCGGTTCACCATCCCTGAGAGGGAAAAACATCATGTTAAGGACACACACATTTCTCCATGCTGCTGGACTGGCCTGAAAAAGATGATGCTTGCCTGGATAGGGCACCCGGCCTTTGGTGGCCAGTTCGGTCAGCAGGATCCCAAACGACCAGACGTCCGATTTGATGGTGAAGCGGCCGTACAGAGCAGCTTCAGGCGCTGTCCACTTGATGGGAAACTTAGCCCCTGCAAGAGGACAGATTTATCAGCAGGTTAACATGTATTTATTAGCACACAGGCTACGACAATACAACAATCTGTGAAGAGAAAGACAACAAATTTGCTTTTATTATGAAAAAAGGACATTTTATCCCCATTAGGTTTAAAATATTTTTTTAATTCAACGTTTAACATAATAGGCTACATTTATGTGTAAACCAATTGAATGCTGTAAACAGCGCTCCCCTGTGGTCTCACCTTGCCTGGCAGTGTATTCATTATCCTCAATAAGGCGAGCGAGACCAAAGTCGGCCACTTTGCAAACCAGGTTGTCTCCCACCAGGATGTTCGCAGCTCTGAGGTCCCTGTGCACGTAGTTCATCCTTTCCACATACGCCATCCCGGAGGCAATCTGAGGAAGAGGAGACGTGCTGTGATGGACGACACTAAAAGGAAAACAGTGCATGTGGGTTTTATTTTTTATTTTGTTGCTGACCTGTGAGGCCATGTCCACCAGTTGGGGGAGGCGGAGCATCTTCCCCATTTCCCCCTTCAGGAAATCCAGTAGGCTACCTGTCAGCAGCAGAACATCTCTGGTTAATGTGTTTGCTTTTCACTTCCTGATGAGAGACCTATGATAAATCTTTCACAGAATGTCTGTTCCCTTTGTATACAATGAAATTAATGTAATAAGATTTTAACTTGGCAATATATATATGATATAACATTTTAAAAATATCTTTGCAGGATGTCTACACACCTATGTTCAGCATGACTGGATGCTTTCTGTCAAAAACAAAACTTTCAAGTCATACTGGTTTTCTCCACTGAGCAGGTGCCCCTGCAACTTTTCTTTCTCGGAGAGCGTCAGATCTAATCCTCACGTGCATTCAGACACTATTTAACTATGCTCCGATCAGTCCACGCAGACCTTTTGCCATGTACTCGGTGACGATGTAGATCGGCTCCTCGGACACCACCGCGTAGAGCTGCACCAGCTTCTCGTGCCTCAGTTTCTTCATGACCTGAGCTTCCTGGAGGAAAGCCTCCGGGGACATGGTGCCGGGCTTCAAGGTCTTGATGGCCACACGCGTTGTACCATTCCATGTTCCTGATGGCGGACACAAATACGGAATATTAACCACCAGCTATAATAACAATAAGAAAAAAAAAACTCTAAGGAGGATTGCATCTTACCCATCCAGACCTCTCCGAAGCAGCCCTGTCCGAGCTTGACGTCCAGACGGAGGGACTCTCTGGGGATCTCCCAGGCATCCTTGGCCAGGCCTTGTGTCTGAGGCTTCAGGACGGGACAAATTTCAGTGAGACTGTGACACAGTCCATCAGCATGCTCTGTGGGACACCAGCGACAGGGAATTGGATTAAAACTAATACCGACGGACAATATTATTCTTATTAAAACCAAAGAAGCACGGGCACGTGTGGTGAACTCACTGCGATAGTGATTGACGAGCTGCTGCAGGGCGCTGAACTGTGTGCGGGACGTGATGTAGAAGCCTCCACTGTCCAGCTTCCTGATCTTGTAGTGCTTCACATTCAGCCCTTTGGTGTTATCATAGTCCAACACAGACAGACAGTAGGCACCTGGAAAGATTAACAGCAAATATGATATTTATTTATTATATGAATATATATATGTTTATTATGTTTATTATGTGTGTGTGTGTAATATAAATGTTGCCATTGATAGAAAGAGGACGGTTATTTTGTACGCCACCAGGGGGCAGTGCCAGTCAGGTGGAAAAACAGTCTCAGTCGACGGGCAGCCGCGGGCGTAGCTTCCCCCTCTCTTAATGTTTAAACTGGGCGATATGGCCTCAGGCCTCAGCTACACTGACCCAATTCCACCTCTCCGCCACAGTGTCAGCCCATCTCCTCTGTTTCCATCCATCCCTCCCCACCTTCCTTCTTTTATACATATCCCATAACAGGAACCCGGGAACGTACACGACACACACACACAAAGCCGACGATTCCCATATGGACACCTATTGGTTCCTATTGGTTCTATCTCCTGACTGTCCTGAGTCCCAGGAGGTGTCGCATTCAACTTTTTCCCATCTACCCACAATGCCACACCACCGACACGGCACCGTGGGTCCAGCAGGGTATCAGGTCTTACTGGTTCTTTAAAAAAAAGTTTTTTCTTTTCCTCGGTGCATTTATCGCCTCATGTTGTGAACTCAGAATAGCGCAAGTGCACAAAAAAGCCTAAAGGAATGTTTCCTGTGAAAAAGCAGTGTGAGTCAGTGCTGAGGTTTATGAAAACCAACCATGTTAATGATGGCTTTGCTTGACATTTACCTTTGGTGGTCTCACTCTCTCTCACCAGGAAAGTCCCTCTTCTGTTCTCCAAACTCAGCAGAAGCCTCTCAGAGTCGCGGCGTGTGATTTTACCAAAGTACCACCTGGTGACGTTCAGGGAAAGAAAACAAACACACAATGGACACACAGGAAGAGGATGATGGTGAAGGGAGGATGGTGTATGTGGGAGGAGAAGACGTGACGGAGCGAGCGTGAGTGAGAGGTTGTTGGCGGATTCAGAGAGTAAAATTTGCGTCTCGAGCCAGTTCCCATGCAAATCATCCCCCAACACCACACTGCTTACCTGGACTCCAGAGTCAGACTGAGGTGACTGGTGGAGCAGGACGGAAAGATGAGAATTTGAGGTGTTAGAAAAAGATAATGTGCGAGTTTTATATATAAGCAAGCAGGTAAGGTTAGCACAACATGGCCTCCAGGGGCAGAGGGTAGTAGTCCACATTACACGTCACACTTCCTCTGATGTCTTGCTGAGACTTAGACTTAGAGGGGTAAAAGTTACGTCGTCGTTTACTGGACGTAAAGGACGACAGGATTTCTCAGACTGATACCAGGAGTCTTGTCGTCACGGCGATGCGGCCAGACATCCAGCTCAGACTCAAGGAAGTTATCGTTGCCAGTTAAATAGCAGTCCTGCATATAATCCCTGTTAAAGCCGAAAATTGTTGTTTCATGCCTCAGGTTTTGTTTTCGGCTTCAATAAATGAGATAATTATCAAGTTAATTATTAAGCTTTAGAGGCTCGGCTGGGTGGAGTTTGTGGAACTGGTCTTCTCGTCTAACTCTCAGCAAGAAAGTAAACAAGTGCATTTCCCAAAATGTGAAAATGAAAAAAAAAAACCATTAACATGATTAACAGTGTCAAAAAGCTAAAAAAACCTCAAGATTGGCGTGTTAATTCCTCCATGCACTAAAGAGACAGAGCAAGGCAAATGAAAAATAATAATAATAAGTGGAAGGGTTTACTCTTCTGCCTGGATGGAGTCGGATGGAGCCACATAATTGCTGGGGATATAACCGCTCTCTCCAGTGGTCAGGGAGCGTGCCAGCCACCAGTCCCCTTCTCTGCAACAACCAAGTGACAACAACACACAGCTTCAGCGAGGCTCATCACACACACCCCAAACTCAAATAAACACAGTCCTGGTGACGGTTAGGGCCGGTGTTTATCAAGTGTCTCAGAGCAAACACAAAGTGATAGGGAACCTAACACCCACTTAGTGTTTTTCAGTGAAACCACGGCAGTAATTCAAACCCAGTAACAGTAACTCTCAGTTCCCTGAGAAGCTTGATAAATATGAACCCATATATCTCCACTGTAAAGAAATATAATTTTATACAGACATGCATTTATGTGGGTGTGACGACAGGGAGGGATGGTGCTTGTATCTTTGACTTTATCAGGGGATGAGCTGCAGCAGCTTTGTAACATTACACTTAGGAAAATTAAGGTAAAATTTGGATTTGTCTACATAAAATTGCCTCCAATTGACTTAAATGCTGCAGCAACTCCCCCTGCTGCACTAAAGGATCATGGGGCATGGGCAGAGTTACGTGGGTCGTGCCTCTGATGGATGGCTATTTGGTATCGGTGACACAAACGCACAGCAGGCGATTAAAACACAAAAAACCAGAGAAGCTTCACAAACCTGCAGTTCACCTTCCTCCTGCAAAAAAGGGGATGGATCGTGACGGAGAAGTGGGAAAGAGACGAAAGGGAAGCGGTGAAAAAGAGGGTGGTTAAAGAAATACAGAGAGCATGTCATAAGCAGTGGCACAACAGCAAAGTACATCGCGCACACACATACACAACGTATGAGTCCAGAATACTGAAACCATTACGGCATTCGAGAAGAGCGGTAATAAGGTAAACACATGCAGGGAGCGTGATATTATTATTAACACCTATCAGGTCAGTGCACTTTGTTACATTACTACGTTTAATTAGTAAACTAATCTTCCAGTTGGTTGTGAAATGTCCGCACTGTGGGACTAATAAAGGAAATTCTTATGTTGTGTATATTTGGTGCACTTGACCCAGTAATCCAGGTCTTCGGCCTCAGGGGCCAGATGCAGCGATAATCCACCATTGTTCTCAACTCCTGCCTTCTAGGTCAGTAGTTTGTTAGTAGACAACAACATTAGGGCTGCAGCATTATTATTATTATTATATGGATGACTGCATCTCTATTGAAGAGTTTCCCCTGAAACAGGTTCTATGTGTATGACAAGGTTTTGCTGCAGTAACTAAAAAACGAGACGTAAACAGCATCAGTGAAGTGAAAAACAAAACTTGCTGTGCAATAACTATGCACGTGAGTGAGACGACAGAGGAGAGAAGCGGTGATAAAAAATGACACGTGTGATAGTGCGATTGTTTTCCTTACGTGTTGTTGACTATCTGCAGACGTTCGCCCTTCCTGAAAGACAGATCTGACGCTGTTCGAGACTCGTAGTCGTAAAGAGCCACGAAGGTCGTCACGCCCCCTGATAGAGCAAGAAAGTTTTATTCTTTTATCAAAGAACCATGGAGGACATCGAGTCAAAACAACAAAAAGTGTAAAAAAAAAACAATAAAAAGTAAAGGTTGGGAAAATGACTTGATTTTTTAACTCACCTGCCAGAGTGATTCTGTTAGAGGTGGTGACACTGTGATTGTCCACACCTCCAAACAGGGCCAGCTCGGCGTTATTGGTCATAGACGGGTGACCACCGAGACCTCCATCCATTGCCGGGCTTCGATTGGGTGTCAAGGACTGTTGATTGGAGTTGAGGTGGTGGCCACCAACCCCCCCTCCAGAGCTGAGGTTGCCGTCAAGGCTGCGGGTTCGCTGGCCTGCATCCTTGGGCTTACTCTTAGATCCCCCCATGTCCAAGGCCTGTGCATTCAGAAGCAGAAAGAAAGGTCTGTGAGGCCTGAGCCGGAGAAATTCAGTTTAAACAGAAGAGAGAAATGACATCATCGCTCTCCATCAGATAGACTTGTTTTCTTATGTCATTTTATATGAATGGAACTAATTCCTGCAAGTGAGACAAGACCAGATGCAGAAACCAGAGAGGGACTGGAGACCACGACTCCAAACCCACTGAGACGCACAGTTATGTCGACCACATGAAGCATAACAACTCCGCGGATGGCGGAGCAGCTGCCAGTCTTTGGTTTCAACAGACATGAGATCCACTTCACCACACTGCCACCGGCACACACACACGCACGCACACACACACACACACGCCTGCATGTACATGTGTCAGACGCAGATGCACAGGCGGAGAAATGGAACGCTCCGGCATTCTGTGGTATCATCGTCATTCTTCTGGTTTTATTCATACTGGTTATTTAAATTTGAGTTAAGTGCAGTAAAGCTCTCAACCAAACCCATTTCACCTCCATGTCACTCCAGCCATTACACAGGCACTAAACTCTGCAGGACTGTTTATGCCATTTATCAAAAAAACCAAGAAACAAAAACCCAACATCCACTTTTCTTTCTTCTCAAACTAGAAGTTTTTCTGCCTTCAAAAATGCTAAAATCCTCCAAGAAGCTGAAGAAAGCGGCAGCGATGCAACTCTACCAACCCCATTCAGCAGCTTTAATGGCATCAAAATAATCATTTATTGATAATTTATCATTTGTTGCAGCCACTGATCTATTTATGTGATCCACATGCAGCAATTAACTGCAGAACCAGATAGGAGCAGACCAAGGTCAAGAGGGCGGCTTTGGACTATTGTGGTTTCTCTCTGTGCCTCTTCATTTCTGAAGCGTGCAGCCTCCTCAGACTCATGAAGTAGCTCTAATCACAGCTTAGCGCAGCAAAATCATTACACTAAGCTGAGGATCATTTGGGGGGATCTAGACCATGCTATCATGGATGGATACAGCCACGGCGAGTCTGCTAGTGAAAACACTAAGGTGGGGCGGCCTGGGGGACCTGCTGATAAGCGGTTGAGGGTCAGGGTGGATGTGGGTGAGTGTCAGGTCATGCATCTGTTGGATCTCAGTGCATGAGCCCTGCAAAGTCCCATCCTGAGACACACAGGCGAGCGGGCGTGTTTGGAGTCGCAGTCATGCAGTGACATATGGTGGAAAATGTGCGGCACAAAGAGGAGCGCACCACGCTAACCGCACGAGGAAAATGAGTGGCGCTGTTGCTGGTTTTTGTCACTGTGGACGCTGGCTCCCCCCTCCACCCCCCCCCGCTGCACTGTTCACTCTGGCATCAGGAGCGGGCGAGTCAAGGGAGGAGGTGAGGAAATGAAGAGGGGTCATCTGGGCCGGGCGGTCGATATCTCCCCCTAGGGCGTGTCTGTGTTCCGTCACAGACTGTGCAGGTTAACACGCACACAGACACACACACATAGAGACACACTCAGGGAGTTGGCCTTTGTGTGTTTTGTGCCCCTCCCTCATGCAGATTGGTCTCTCAGCTCTAACGGCCAGTTGGAAATATGGAAATTGAGTCATGAGGGCAAACAACATTACATAAGTGGAATCAAATCTGTGGTAACTTATGATAATAAGAGCCTCATTCTGGACTAACAGCACGGAGAGAGGGGTGTGGCTGGGTGGGTGGGTGGATGAGTCGCTTAATTATAGCATCGCAAGCAGAAGATCTGGGAATGAATATTCAATCCTTAACATCTCCTGGGCATTTGGTAAATGGGAATAGTGTTTTAATAACTAATAACAAATAACAAGCTGCATATAATATATTTTAATTGCTCTTTCGCTTCACGTAAAAAGAAAACAATAGCAATCATCATGAAGGAAGAACAGTTTTCTCTCATCATCATAAGCCAGAGCAGGAACCTGTGGTGTCATTTACTCATGGAGCCTTTGTCTGGGTCCGACTGCTGAGCTCTGGCTCACTTCAGAAAAATTCTTTTCATCTTTTGGGATCAAAGATCAAACAGTGGTGAACATGAAAATTGAAGAACCCTGTGTCAGATCTTCTGTATGCAGTCTTAATGAGAGATTTCCCAATGCAACGCTGAAGCAGACTCACAGTATTACTGAGAAGCTCTGCGAGTTACAACATGTGCCGCGCGTTGCGATGGCGGCTACAGTGGACGCCACACTTCCACACCACAGCGCCCGCTGCTATAGGCCTGTGGCTGCATATACAGTACGGATCAGGCATGTTAGTCTGATCTCCCTGTCACAGGGGCGGATTAAGGGTCAAAATTCAGCTTTTGCAACCTGTTGTATTAACAGTTTGTCTCTGTGCCACAACACAATGAGAGTGTTTACATTTCTCTCCATTCACCCTGATGATTGATTATTATCAGCAACATAAGATTAAGCCGCTGTGTTTTTTTCTCAGGTCCCATTCAGAATGATGGAGGAAAAAAAAATCTGCCTGCCCTGTTTAGTTAATCATGACCTGGCATTATGAGGTTGTATAATTTATATACTTATTCATTTCTTTTTTATATGGTCGTGAGTTACTGGGAAGACATTTACACATAGCAGGTTTATTTTTGGAACAGTCGCCCTATAATTTCCATTACATGCGACGTCATTACTAAGGGTCTGAGATTAAAGAATCAGGAGAAGAAGAAAGATCTGCAGAAACTGAAAAAAAAACATGATTGCGGAGGAGAAGAAAGAACTGAAGGAAGAGGAAGACCAGAAGACCAATCCCTCACCCCCACCCTCTTATCCCTAATGCTTCCCTCAATTTGGCCCAGTCAAAACCGTTGCCATGGAAATACAGAAATAATTGAATTTCACAAAACCCACTTCACTAAATCAAAAACATGAGTCCAAATGGTTCCAAAAATAAAATGATAATGTATGAACAGACAGACAGATCCACAAATCACTACATCCTGGCACATTATATGGACCAATACACAAAGCCAAAGTCCATATATCACAAAGTTTGTTGTCACTGCTGGTCACACTTGATGCAGCAGATTCGTTGGAATACTAAAATATATACGATTATAGTTGCTGGATTCACGCTGTAAACAAGAGGCGCCGGTGAAACTGCAAATCCAAAAGGGTCAGTATGCTGGAAGAGACTTTTCCTGATGCACTGCATACGACAGGAAACGCGAGCGGCGATGATGTCACATCGTGAACTCAGTAACAACATTGACGAACATTTCGTCCCCGTGTGGCTGAGTGAACAACAGGTGCCAGACTGCAGGGAGATAACATCCTGTCTGAACTGCGTTTGCATAAACAGACACCATCAGGCGTTTAGACGATGCGTGTGTGTGTGTGCGTCTGTGTAGCATGTGCATAAATGGACACGATGTCCTCCCCTCACAGTCGCAATCAGAACAGTACAAAGATACTAACACTTCATCCTAACAGGGTTTTGTCCTCGACAACGACTGTCTTAGCTCATGGGATAGGGTGTGTGCGTGTTACAGGGAGTGCGTGCACGTGTCTTTGCCTGCGTAAGCGAGTGCATGTGACCCTAACGTCAGCCTGGCGCATGTATTCCTTCATCTTAATGCTCTCTATGTAATTACTGCGAGGACGGGGAAATGGGGAGGCTTTGGCTCCTGCGTCAACGGCCACCAGCCGTAACATAATCCAGCTCTGCCTGCTCCGTCCAGATTATCATCATCTATTCCCTAATCGTATTCGCCCAGTGCCGTGATGACATTCCATCTGGGGCCTGCAAACAACATGGGTGCTGTGCGGTGCTGACGGGGCAGGACAGACCGGTCGAACCTCTACTCACGCTGCAGCTGCTGGAGCTGCTTGTCCTCCAGGCACTTCTCTTATCCTGTCTCAACAAATCCACGTCTGCTGTGGGAACATGGCAAAAAAAAAAAAAAAAAATCTCCACTAAGAACACCTAGAACAAAAAACAACCAGGGCAGCAAACGCTGTTTTGTATCTGTTCCCGTAAAACAAACTTGAAAATAGGAACTGGGTGGTCGGATATGTTTGCACAGGTTTCTGCAAAATGATCAGTTTTCACCCACACTTCCCATTACGTTGATCTCTGCGTGCGAGATCTGAGGGGAAGCAACACTGGGACAGGGGGTCATGAGATGCCGGCACTTCTGCAAACAGCTCCGACACTAAAAGCTCCTCGGTGTTCGGAGCGCTGAAGGTAAACACACGCCCCCGGTGGCAGGACTTTGCTGAGTCCTGGATAAAGCATGTGTACGATCCGTCTCCTGTGCTCCTGTCATGGACAGACACAGGGATGGGGAGGCGCTGAAGTCAATATTTACCAATCCACTCACACACACATGCACGCACATACACTCACACAGACACACACAGCTGTTTCCATGGATGCAATTCCAAGCATTCCACAAACCAACAAACTGCACAGATAGTTGCACACACACAGTATCTGGGCCAAAAACACTGCATGCCTATCTGATGAAGAAAAAGTCCAGATTAGCAGAGGCTCCGTCTCTCCATGTGGGATGTCTGTCATTTCCTGAAAACACTTCGGAGAAGCAGTTAGAGACGAGGGGGAAGGAATTATTTTCAGATCACCTGAAATAATTCTTTCTGTCAGGGTGTTTTTGGCTTTATCCCTGAAGATTCCCATAAAAACACCATGTTTTCCCATTTTCCCAGCCTCTCCGGAGCCTGCGGAGCTTCGGCTCCTGTAATAGGATCAGACCTTATGAGCCTTTATCCTTTTCACTGAATCCTATCGTGTTTTTTGTCACTACCGCAATATTTTGCTAAAAACCGGGACCCGCAGCGCGTTCCCGTCACCTTTGTTTGGCTTAAACCAACTTTAAAATCGCATGAGATCTCTGAGCAGCTGGCCGCTCCGACTTAAACCCAGTGCTTACAGAGGAATCTTTTTTTTTTTGGCCATTTCCAAACAACAAACACTGCTGGCACCAACCGCAGGTTCATGGATTTCCCGTTATCCCCTGATCCTAATCTGAGTATGACACACACCAAATTATTTTGGGATTGAGGCTCAGTAAGAAAATATCTGGGCCATTTTTGACGAGCGGATCAGTCATCTGCTCCGTTAAAGGAGTAGTACAACATTTAAATACACGCAATTCGATTTTGGAGACAAATATTGTTCTGTTTTTCAAGAGTTATAGAGTTTTTCGACTGGGCGCAGTAACTGGAAGCTTGTAACTTCTCCATTTACACTCGTTATGCTAAGTTAACTGCTGAAAAGAGAAGATGTTGGGATCCACCATCTCCAGAATCCAATTTATTCCTCAACTGTTCTTTCAAAAGAACAGGAAAGTTGTGGATTTTCCACCTCATTATGATTCACCTCCAGCGGCAAACCGCTTTGCTCTTCCCGCCTTCGGCCTTCACCGTCGAGTCATTTGGAACCAGCTCCACCCACTCCACCTACACCGGAGCTCAACACTTCCCAGTTTCACTCTGGTTAAAGCTGCAGGAGAAGCATTGTCCACTGTGAAACACATCGAAACCTGCGACACGAACATTCATCTTCCACCCTGACACATGGTCGGTGACCTCTCACCTGTCCAGGTCACATGACGTCTATGTAAACCAAGTCAGAGTACAAAGTCCTGCTTTGAAAACACATAGACTCTACAGACTGCCTTTTGTTTACACTCTATTTGAATGCAGTTCTCACTTAATTGCAACTTATTTAACATTCGACTCTGGGCTTTCCTTCAGATTGGGTGTGACAGTGACGAGACACAGAGAGGACGTGACTGTAATTTACTCAGCGCATCGGGTTTGTTGCAAAACCGGCGAGCTTCGCCGTTGCACAACTGAACGTGCCACAGTTTGCTGTTTAAAAGGGAGGAAAAAAGCCCCGGTGTCAAACGGCACATGAACCTACAGCCATCAAATGAACCTTATGTTGGAACACATGCCTTGTTTTATGGCCTGAGGTCTCCCAGCTGTTCCCGTCTCACTCGTGACGGATGCAGACACACGTCCAGCAGTGGAGAGATAGCAGCTACCATCTCTCTGCCTGAAACAGTGTGCGATGCGAGGCATGTGTGGCATGCCACGGCACCCTGGCTGCTGCTGTGAATGGATCTCTGCTGTGTGAAATACCAAGAATAGGCAGGATGGTTTGCTAGTGTGCTGGGGGAATCTGCGAATGCTCATTCAGGTTGTGTTGCTTCACTAGGACATCCGCCTCAGGATCCCCTTCCTTTCTGCACCCCCCCCCTCCCCCCACACCCCCACTCGGCTGCTTGCATCTAAATATGGTCATTATGTGAACTGAGACTGATGAGCCGTGGTCATGTGTTCAAACTAGAAATGGAAAAGAGGGAGAGAGGGAGTGAGATGGAGGAAGTGAGGAGAAGAAAACGATAATCCTCAAGGGCTTTGGCATCCCTCCCCCTTCCCACCTCCTCCACTCTTGCTCCCTCACACTCGGCCTCCCCTCCCCTCTCCTCCTCCTTTCCCCCCGCTCTCCCTCCAATCCTTTCAGGAGGAATGGTGGAAATAAAGGATTTCAGTTCCTCCGAATCAGCCGAATGGTCACGTGAGGAGGAAAAACATCTTCGACTCAAAGAGGTGGGGAGACGGTTCCCACTGATGGAAACATCTGACACCAGAAGAATCACAGACTCTTAAATTCTCTGAATGGTAATGCTATGACAAATGATGCAGATGCAGCATCAAACGGCTCCTCGGAGGACTGCAGCATCGTACGGCCTTATGTTTTAACCACTGCACTGCCTCCAGTCAACACATGTACGTACTGTGATTCAGCCCTTCTCATTTCAGTGTGACGGTATTCGATCTGCTGCAGCCTGCAGAGAGATTCCCATGTGCCCCGCGCTTCACTGATCTGAGGTCCCCACCGTTTAACTTCTCATCAGCAGTATGAGAAATCCATGCAGCTCTGACATCTAAACCAGAGGGAATACACACACACACACACATGCACACACGCATGCACACAATTTTTTTCCAGTATATAATGTATGGTGGCACAGTGAATTAAATAAAACAGGAAATGCTAGATATACGAGATGAGATATAAAATACCATAAAACCATTGTATATAATATATAATAATTTCACAGTAATAAAATGAAATTTCGGGGGTCGAGTAAAATTGTGTCGGAAAATTAATTAAGCTCTGAAACTTGATGCAATCAGTTCCTGCAGGTGTCCTGACTGTCACACAGATTACTGACAGTCTGGGAACAGACAGTGCAGCCATTATGGCAAAAATAAAAAAACAATTACAAAGAAAAATGAAGAGGGAAAACTTGATGATGATGATCCAAAGCATCAGTTGTCAAGCTCAAACACGGTGCTAAGATGACATTTCTGTTTGGCTGCTGACTCAACATTAATACTCCACAATCTTTTTTTCCAATCTCTGACTCATGTTCATGTGATATTTGCTTTAATTTCGGGGAATTGACCAGAAATACAGAGGCGACACCAAACATCACCGCGTAAACATGTTCCAATGTGGGAAAGTGGGCCAGGTGTGCGTGTGCACGCTGTGGCATTCCCAGGTTTGTTGCAACAGTGCGACCGAGCCCAGTCATGGCTGAGGAATGCAGCGCGGAGAAAGAGGCGAGTTTCAACTGCTCTCCCGCTCACACAGCCCCAAGCAGGAATGTGCAGGGAGCAGGTAGAGACACCGTCGGTCCCGGGACGCTCAGATACACAGGCTGCCCCGGGCAACACATGCCACCCACCCCATCGCATTCCCTTCACCTTCTGTCAGCGAACACAGCCTCATGTTTAACACAATGTAGGAAGAAAGACTGCGAGTCAAGGTCACAAAGTGCACTGTGGCTAAATGAAAGGTACGCTGAGTCTGATCGTTAAAATGATATATGATTAACAAAGACTGAAAATGTCTGCTCTCACTAAACGCAACATGGAAGTGTGACAACAACAGTGTCTGCAGATCCCATATAAACATTTTAACAGCACGGGGAACAGCACGGCCCCTGTGTTTTTGTGCAGATGCATAAATAAAACACGCTGTTTCGCCATCTTTGCGGTGTCGCCGGCTGAAACCAAACAGAGAACGGGACACAAACAGCCCAGTATCAGGGGCCCCGCTTCCGTGGAGATAGACAAATCAGAGCGGCGGCGAAGCAGAGACTTCCCACCAGGGTTCACCATTAAAGTTTCAAAACGCACTCATGTCACGCTCCATCATCAAAACATAACAGCTGCCTGCTATGACATTTCCATAACAGATCAGAGGGCGAGGCCCCTCAACACTGGAGCGATTTCCTCCCTCTCTTTTAAACGAGCCCTTTGTTTGGCAGCTCCTGATTTCAATATTCAAATAGGAGTCAGTTGAGTGGTGAAGCAGTGGAGGGCAGAGGCCTGGTGGTTAGATCGCCGCTTTTATGAGAGGGGTGGGTTCACTAAGAAACTGCAGCTGACGGGAAAGAACAAGACGACCATGGTCTTGACACCGGATCAGAGGCGAGTGGCTCCAACGCAGACTCTGAGCTGCATCCTCATTCAAGATTATGTTTTGGAAATTCAACTCTTACATTTTTTTTATGTATCCGCTCTAAGATTGATCATGAAACCTGTCTGGGTCAGAGGTTAATTTTTAACAAGGTTGATCATTGTGCAAGCTCGTGAGCGGCATGTGAACTGTGACGTTAACGTACACGGCAGCGATTCTCAGAGGATGGAGATGTTTGGGTTTTGAGCGCGGGAGGAGCGGCGTGTGCGGTTCCCAGCGTCTCATCATTCGGACCAGCTGCAGCCACACAAAGCGCCGCACAGAGGCATCTCTGTAAATGCCAAAGACGCTTTTCCTGTCACAAGCAGCGCGCGCGGAGTGATGGGAGTGAGTTTGTGAGAGTGATGGCTTTTCCACAGAGGCAACAGTGGGTGGATTGAGTGGGGATGCATGGCCTGTGTCACTCTGGCCCACTCCCAGAGCAGAGGGACAGGAAGTGGCCGGGGGATCATGGGAGGATACAAGCCCTCCTCTGTTTGTCTGCATCAAACCACCATCAGACACTTCATTCATGTCTCAACAGCCTGTGCGTCCAATTCTACAACAAATACAATACAACGTGGGCTTTAACGTCCTTTAAACACACATGGAGAGAGAGAAAAAACAGAACTGGGCCACTAACTCATAAAGTGTGAACAGAGAGCGACAGATGAAAAGAGGCTGTGAGAGACACGAGGAGGCAGAAAGAGTGAGAGAACAGGTGGCATTGGCATTTTCATGCTCGACCGTATGCCCCTGCACGTAGCCGGGCGCTAATTAGTCCCAAATCTGGGCCAGAGCGACAGAAGTTCTGTATCTGGCCCATAAAAAATTCAAAGGCGTTTGTCAGGGGAAGCCATCACAAATCTCATGCCCTGCTTTCAACTACACAATCCCTATCCGTGTGTGTGTGTGTGTGTGTGTGTGTGTGTGTGTGTGTGTATTTAAAGAAGGGGCGATGCTAACATCACACGAGACAAGTGTTTTGTTTGTTAAGCATTTCAAAATCAAAAGGGAATAGTCTATTATTTCACCAAACAAGTGGCACAATACTACTACTACTACGACTACGACTACGACTACTACTAATACTACTACTACTACTACTACTACTACTACTATAGTGAGTACCTCACTCACACACTGACTTCCTCCATCATGTCATTAGTCTACTCTTCTTTTTCCCACTTGTCACCTGGCCAATAATCTACTTCCTGTTCATACTATTATAACCAATTAGAGATAAAGATCAAGCCGTCAGTTGCAACTGAGTCTGTTTAAGTCGAATGTACACATCACTGTCAACAGGCCAGGGTGGCGTGATTCAGAAAGAGCCTCTTTACAGTTGGCCCCTAAATGGCTCCTTTCCATCTTGCTGAATAAGTGCACAAAGGCAATTTTTTGAAAGTGGAAGCGACTTGTCTTTAAGCCGCTGATTCTCCGGGGCCCGGATAGCAGCGGAAACAAGCAGCTCATTGATGCCAAGCCCAGGGTATCACCCTGATGGAGAGACAGACCACTCCAGTCTAACAGGGAACAAAGGCTCCAATCCACAGCCACGTTGCCAATTAGCAGGAATTCTGTCCTCAAGAGCCACTTTCCACCAATCTCACTGGAGCTGACATAAACATCCACAGCTTTCACTAAAGGGCATTCATGGGATTCCAAGGAGCATTAGGTTCCCTCCGTGGAGCCTGGAACCTGCCAGTTAAACCATCTCGTACCACTCTGGGAAACACATTCACTCACTGGTTGGGTTGCATCGCCAGGAAACGAGCAGCATTGGTCTTGGCTTTAAAGGAGCTGAGAGCATTTGTCACCATCCCTTGATATGTCAACTAAAAATATGTAGGACAAAAACAAGTTAAAACGGGCGTCGTCAACAGAGCTTCATCCACTACATCGGTCCGCGTGCCACTGGTCCAGTGTAAAGTTTATGGATAATGAATCCAAGGGATAATATGGGGTTTTTTTTGCCCGTCTGCTACCAAACATTCTAATTCCTTGAGGAAAACAGGCAAAATCTGCAGAGGATTAGTAAAATCTCCCACTGATAATCAAATGTAACAGTGATTTGATGTTTATTAGTATTTAAAAAAAACTCTGACGGAAATAAAGTCTCAAGAGAAATGTTGGTTTTATGCACAACATGCAGATCAAAAAAACAAAAACAAAACACTGCAAACTGTGCTGTGTGTGTGGGGCTGAATCAATAGTGATAGCTCAACCACCAAGATTGCAAAAACGTGCAACCCGGTGCTGATCCTGGATCAGCAGCCAGGACTGATGTGTACACTATATACAGGCCCACGAAGGAGACACAAACAACATGGGTGGGGAAGGACTTACAGCTGGTGTGTTCAAGGACATGGACTTGCATCATAATAAATTACAGACTACACAGTCACACTAATGTCTGTGCGTAAGCAGTCTGTTCTATCAGACAGATCGGTTGCCACATTAGAGTCATTATTTGGGCCTTTGAGTCATGGTGAGTGGGAGAGACTATTTTTGAGCATATGACAGCCATGTGTTTAGATTGTGTGGAAAATGTGTGGCGTTCAGGGTGAGTAAGCAAAACCCATGCACGTCCTGTTGAAGGTGAGCGGAGCAACAGTGGAAAGCAGCAGGTCTGGCTGCAGCAGCAGCCAAGTTTCACTTCATGAGACAACGCCACGTAATCAGCACCTTCTAATTACCTCATAATTACAGTAAGCAATAATCAGACGAATAGATGTAAAGTATTGATGTGATCATCTTAAGTGGGTCATACCATGCTAGGTAGACATGGAGATAATGGAGACATGTTTCAAATGAATGGAGTATCCATGAGGGTGTGTTTATGTAAACATACCAATAATGTTTTGTTCGGATTAAGGTCAATGATTGGATTGTTGGTTTCCATAATAACTGCAGTCTTATTAGTCACTCTGATGGTTGTTATTGAGTGACAGAACCACAGTGAAACGTGCGTGTGTATGTATGTTAGACACACAGATCAGGAAGTTCAGTGTCAGTCACAGTCACGTGCTGCATGTTCAGGTCAAAACCTGTTTCATTTTCCTGAAGTCTGATTTTTTTATTTTCTTTTTTTTTTACCTGAGGAGAAAAAAAACTCGCACCAAGTTTCCGGTCACTCACCGTGACGCGCGGGTCACCGGAGATTTGGCGTCGCCTCCTCTTTGCGGACCAGATCAGATCCGATGAGACCGGATGAGACAACTTCTCCTCAGACCATCAATGGTCCGACCACAGACCGAAAGCGGACGGGTCCTACAGCCGGAGCTCCGTCGATGAGAGATCCCATTCAGCTGGAGGGCACATGACGCGGAAAGACTCCCAGGAAAGCTCAAAAAAAAAAAAAGAAATTCCCTGTTTCTGTGAATGACAGATGAGGGTGAAGGAAGCGGGTTGACGCAGAGGGCTCCGATTGTCCGACGGTTCTGTGAGACGCCGCACAAACCGCCTGTGCGTCAGCGCAGGAACAAATCTGACCAAAACACTGGGATGTGATAGAAGCAGGGCGGGGGCGGGGCCTCCGGCCTATTGTCACGCTCTGATTGGTGGGATCCTTTCACGCATAATTGACCAGTGATTTAGTTGAATGGCGTCTGGGAGGGAGCCCCGCCCAACCCGAGAGGGCGGCCTCAAACGTGGCTCCATGCAGAGACAGCCTCACACTGTTTATTTATTCATTTAGACTTCTTCATTTCAGATTCAGATTCAAGTGTTGACCTCAAATAGGAAACGTTTACTGTGACTTTCATGTAAATAAGTATTATATAATAATAATAATAATATTTCACTATTAGTGACACCTGAGTGAAAGAATTTAAAAATACAAACGAACATCGATATTAAAAAATAATTTAAAAATAACCCAGAAATGTTTCGCTTCCCCAGAGTCATTCCCCATTGACGACGCAATGCTGCCACCTGCTGTTCAAAGGGGGCAGCATGTCCACGTTGCAGCACTTTTCAGAATGGGACATCAAGGTGATGGCGGCACCCAGTGGCCAAAGAAGTACCCCGCAGGTCACCATGTTAAATTACTGTGTTGCAAGTAAAAAAAAGCTGCAGTTAAGTACAGTATTGTCATCAAATATATACTATATATATATATATTTGTATATACATATACAAATATATGTACTACAAGTACCCATGATTTACCCTTATACCTATCCTTACCTTAATAATTTTATATAATGGTATTTTTAATATTGATGTTCAAGTTCAAGTCATTATAACAAAATAATAATTTTAACATATTTCTGCACATTTTATAAAGTAATTGTACTGTATGATCTGTGTGTAAAATCTAATCTGAAGATTAACAGTTTAAAATGTAGAGGTGTACAGTTTGTCCCTCTTAAACAGAGTAGTCGTATAACGTAAATATAAGTAAAGGACTACTAATTTAAAAAGTTTTCTAAAACTACTTGAGAAAATATATTCAGTTAATCCCAGCACTGGCTGCAGCATATGTGCTGACACTGCAAATCATTTTCTTTCCCCAGAGATAAAAGTAAAAAGTTAAAATGAGACGCAGCAATGAATGAATGATTGGCACAAAACACAGATTTTGGATTAAAATCCACTTTAAGGAGGAAAAGTATATATAAACAGCTATGCACAGCAACTGCAGTAATTACAAGCACAATAATGAGATCATCAAAATGTCCAAAAGTACTTGGAAAACTGGGACTCGGAGTCGAAGAAGGACAATTAACACATCATAATGAATGTGCGGATGCTGGCAATACCAGAGAGGGGGGATATAAAGCAACCCAACATAATTCTCAGCCACTTGGAAAATAATCTGTGGACTCAGGGTCACGTTTTAGATAGAAACTCAGTTTGACCCTTGGGACTCAGCAAAACAGAGAACATCTTCCATTTAGCTGTTTAACTCCCAGGAGCACACACACATCAACAAACCCATGACAACATCGAATCAGGGGGGAAACACAGCACTATTTTGTTGGAGCGTGACAACGCCATGTCTGTGTCTCATGTCAATTCACATGTTTGAATGCAGTTATTCAAATATATGACCGTTATAATCTTTTTTTTTGTTTTGTTTAAATAGATTTCATGAGGTTTATGTGCCATTTTTGAAAATCTGACTTTTCTGTGACAGAGATTAGTTTTATAATGAAAACACTTTACTCTTCGGTGGCATGTTTCTATACTTCCTTCAGAACATGATTATGTTTATGACTCCTTCTCTCCTCTTTAAGACTCCTGTCTCTTTTTGTAACCCTGCTCCTCTGATCTCTCTCCCTCCCACCTACAGTCTCCTCTGTCCACCCCCGTCCACCCCCGTCCACCCCATCCGACAGCCTCAGTCGTCCATGTCTCTGGTGTCGGAGGAGCCCAAGGGGAAGAGCATATCACTCTCTAAGGAGAGGTTGCTGCCCAGGCCGGCCATGCGGCTGCGCAGCAGGAAGTGTGTCCTCCTCTGCAGCAGCCTCTGCTGCTCCTGCTTCAGCTCGATGTAGGAGCGCGAGAAGGTGTGGAAGATGGAGGTGACGGGGAAGGCCATGAGGAGGATCCCGCTCAGGATGCTACTCAGAGCCACCACCTGACCCGGGATGCTCCTCGGCACCATGTCCCCGTAGCCCACCGTCGTCATGGTGATGACAGCCCACCAGTAGGTAGCAGGGATGCTGGTGAACTCCTGCGTGGTGGCCATTTCATTCTCAATCAAGTACAGCAGGGGGGAGTAGAGTGCGATGGCCACACACAGGAAGAGGAGGAGCAGTCCAAACTCCCGCGTGCAGCGGCGTGCTGTCAGGCCCAGAGTCTGCAGGCCCAGAGAGTGGCGAGCCAGTCGCATCACGTAGAGGATACGCAGGGCTCTGAGGACACGCAGCACCAAGCCCACTTTGTCCAAGTAGCTGTTGCCAGAGCCCAGACGCTTCTCCCCTTTGGAGGTGCTGTCCACCAGCAGGGTGATGTAGTACGGCAGGATGGCCACCACGTCTATCAGGTTCAGGGGCTGCCTGAGGAAGGTCAGCTTCCTGCGATCTTGGATGAAGCGCAGGATGAACTCCAAGGAGAACCAGGCCACACACACCGTCTCCACAATGAAGATGTTGTAGCACATCCGGGAGCATGTACCCTTAAAAAAAAAGAAAAAAAAAAAGGAATACATCATGTGTGAGTGCTTTCTATTATCACCAGAGGGAGCCACTGCAATGTGTAGCGTTTCGACACCCAGGGCAGGGGAAGCAGTAAAAAAGTGTTTTACATATAAGAGTTTCAGTTATGAGGCCTGGGTGTGGTTGATGTGTTCTTGTCATAAAAAATGAACCATTCCCTCACACCCTTGAGTTATGATTCCCTACTACATGATGCCTGTTTGAATATTTCAGGAGAGCTGTTGTGACGCTGAGCCGGTGCCTGATTAAACCTGTGCTGAGTCTGAGATGGAAAACGCTCGCACACTTTCAGCGGAACACGTCTGCCTGGCTGCAATAAATTAGCGGTGGAGAAGCTGTTGGAATGAGAACATTGGCACTTTTAATGAAACAGCTTAATTCAGGCAGACTGAGAACAATGGGGTGTGAGCGTGTTTATCGACTCAAATATAATCCCGTGACTTCCTCAGAGTTCTCAGTTAGTTCTCCTTTTAAGATTTTCTTTTTCCCCCTCAGGACACGATTTGAACTATATGACTGATTCAATGAGAGAGAAATTAAAAAAATAAGAAAGAATAGTAGTCATGAAATGTAGCAGGTACTTTTTGACACAGTATCTTCATGTTTTCTTATGAATATATAAAATCATGTGAAAAAGACATAAACAGGGAAAAGTCTAATATAATATATAGAGTTATAGTTTTCTATCCATCTGGGATGACTACAATAATTTAAAACCTATTTGCAAGGAAATGATGTGTGTAGCTCAAATATTACATGTTCCACTGATTCGACGAGGGCAGGGTGCTAATTATTGTGGTGATTGAGTTTAGGCATAGTAATGAAAGCATCTGGCCAAACAAGCACTCCATAGCGCGGCTCTCTCAGCAGTCTCATTTAGACGGGACATGACAGACGAGACGTGCCACGAGCAGACGTTTTAATTAGTGCTTTTCAAAAACGACACGTCAGTCGACTTCTGTTTTGTCCCTTTGAAAGCAGCTCAGTGCAAATCTGCAGGGAAACGCGCGCGGATCCCATCCTGCCACCAGGATGCCTCTAAATGTTCTGTGTAAATATTTCATTCTCTTTATGTCGTTTGACTAGAAAATTGTGTTGTTGTTGTTGTTGTGTCATGTCTTCATTTGAACTTTGTGTCTGTGTGTGAGTGGGTCTCTGCAACATGTCTTTTGATGCCGTGGCCTTTCCATCCCTTTATCCGCTATGTTCACTGTCGTTATACTCACCGCCTCCTCCTCCTCCCTCATGGCGGGCATGGTGCTGATGGACAGGTTGATGGCAGTGATGGTGACAAACAGCACTGACAGACAGGCAAAGATCTTCCCTGGCAGGCCTGAGTGAGGCCTCTCCACCATGTCCCTCAGCTTGCCCATGCAGCGGCTGACTCTGGACTCTGCTGCGTGCTCCATGTGGCCACTGTCGGAATCCAACAGATCCGCCAGGAGTTCCTCCTCCTCCTCCGCTCGCTCCATGGCCTCATACTCCTCCACACACTGCAGCAGACGCCGGCGGCAGCACCACTCCAGTTTCTCCTCGGGGACGCCCCAGTAGAGCAGCTCCTCCCTGAAGGAGAGGGCACACATCTCCCTGAGGGTCCTCAGCTTTCCTGCCCGCAGGAATGTCAGGATGATCCTAAAGGCACAGGGGTTGCGGTCAAAGAAGAACTCGTTGTGCGTGACGTCGTAGTCGTCGCAGATGCGCATGATCTCGTCGAAGGTGCTGCAGAGGTGCAGCTGGCCCAGACGAGACAGAGGGAAGTCCTCTAAGGTGGTCCAAGGCAGCTGGTAACGGAGGCCACCCACGTTGATGATGGCGTGGACTTTACGGGTGGCGGAGAGTGGGATGTCATCGTGGATGCTGCTGAGCTCAGGAGCACGCTGAGCCCGTCTGTAGAAAGCCCCCTTCTGGGCCTCCTCCTCTTGTATGGGAGGTGGGTTGAGGGAGGTGTCAGAGGCACAGCTCAGGGCACTGTAGTCGTAGTCAGAGCCATCACCCGCCAACAGGGTCATCTTTATCAGGGTCCGCTCACATCCCTGGGCTCAGGCTAGCACCGGCACACTCTGACCTTCAGGGGCAGAACACAAACACATCACATCACCCTCTAAAAACATATTTTTTTAATTCACCCCAAAAAATTCAAAAATTGCCAAAGTATATTCAAAATTTCATTTGTTTGGGAGTTTTCTGCTAATCTTTTTTTGTTTTCGCTTATATACTTGTATATGTTGTAGTAACTTGTATGAAATAAAAAAATACAATAAATAAAAAGTTTTTTCCAAAGTGAACATTAAATGTATCTATTCATAGGTCACTGAAAGGCTCCTGAAACTAATATGAGTTCAGCTGTTTAACATCAGGCCACTTATGCTTTACCACTAAAAACTCAGTGCGGTTATCATTTTACCCGACAGCGATGCAGCATCACTGCAGCAGGGGATTATTTGCACGTTGATTCTTGAGAAGCCTCATGTAATGAGTATCTGTCTGCAAAACAAACCTCCCATTGAAGATGTGGAGTGAAATACACCTTCATTAGGCCTAAAAATAAAGTTTTGGGCATGTGACCAAACCCTAACTCTGACCGACCTACATGTAGTATCGGTTGCATATTTTAAAAAGAGCGTGTATACTGAACTGTAAATGATCATTTGCATTTTATTATCATGCCACTCATCCACCCAGTTATCAAACACATGGTTGATTGACACTGACTGAAACTGAGTGGTGGTGGTTGAGAACTAGTTTGTCAGTCTTCCAAATGGGACATAAACATAGACGGGACATAGACCATCTGGATTCATCTAAATTAAGTGGAGAATTTCAGATCACAGATATTTCATCTGACTCAGGCTGTTATGAAACAAAACATCACTGATGTTGCACTGGAAGCTGTTTTTCTTTTATGGCCTCTCCTGCAGGACAGGCTTTAGGATGACGTCACGTCCAGAGGTCAATAGTGATGGACTCAGTTGTTTTTCTGACCACTCAGAGCACAACACAACAAGTCACACTCAAGCATATGGATTCCTGTGGAACGCACAATTTACGTCACTGCGGACGCAACAAGTTCATCTCTATCACCGACTGCCCATGTAAAAGCATACTGTCGACCGCTGGTATCAGTGCACCCTATGATACACAGCTACTCCACTGTGTGGATAAAGTCACAAGGCACAAAGTGTCTCCAGCTGTGGTCTATGTGGTGAAGCAGGAGACTGTTGGGTTCAAGCTGCTTGGGGCTGGTGTTGTTGTAAAGTCGCTGGCATGTCTGCACATTAAGGATATAAAATGTTTACTGTTGGTTCTAGTGAATAAGCCTGATGCAGCGATGAGCGGCAAAAAAAAAAATCATCCGTTACCATGAGTCAGCGCTGTCTGGTCCGAGAGCAGTTTGCATGAGACATGAGAGTGGTATCGATCTTTTCATCTCAAACATAATGTAGAGCTTTAAAATATTAAACTTTCATACTTGACAAACACCACAGAGACAAACAACAGGGCTGAGAGCGGATATGGTGCTGCAGAGAGTAAAGAGTGGAAAACTATTTTTTAAATTTGGATCTTTGTTTTAAAGGCATATTACGCAAAGTATTACAGGTCCAACTACCTCATTCCACAAACTCTACTTGTAAAAACAACATGTCTGAGCTTGTTAGCTTAGCAGTATGAATATGTCACTTATGCCTCATTAGACATGGTTACTGATCCAGATACATCGGGCATCAAGAGATAACAATGTCACTCCCCGTGGTGTGCACAGACATCTGGTTCCCACAGCAGCCGGGGAATTATAAATAATGGCCTGACGTTACGCCGGCTCCTGTTAGATCATCTACTGATGTAACTGCGTTGTGTGCTGTGTGTATACTCTATGAGCATAGAGGAGTTTGCCTTAAATAATGATGCTATTCTGTTTATACTCAGCTCTGACGTCTTCTTCAAGGAAGGCGACAAAGCCGGATACATAAGAGGACGAGAGGATGAGGACGTTCACCGTTGGTTACCAACGCAGCGATGGAACCTCGTGGCCTGTGTCCAAACTAATCTAATCAATTACATTAATTTAAGGGGAGGAAGGTTAGCCAGTCAGGAATTAAAATGTCAGAGCCTGGATTTGCTGCTCCACCAGTTCTGGGGTCAGGAAGGAGGCTTTGCCTTCACAACCGGGGAGGTGAATGTGTCACTGAATGGTTATTAGGCACCTGCACTGTCAGGCTCTGTGAGCCGCTGATTACAGTCGGCATCATCCTCCACCCATGAAATTAGAGCAAACCCACCCTGAGCTCTTCCCTTCTCCAGCGCTCTGACGTTCCGCCGCCTGCTTTCATTAACTGCACTTCTTCCTGACGGCGTCTCATTTTGCCACGTTAAAACATAGGCTATTTGACAAAAGTGTCAATGTTTGTTTATGTTTTATGACTTAAGCAAGATGGACTCAAATATTTTGAGGAAAAAAAACATCAAATATGCACATTCACATTTTGACACAACCCCAACACCAGAATAAAAGTCTAATTCCTAGAGCTGTGTCTTTCCTTTACAATTCCGTAGATTCTCACATTCTCCCTCTCTGCAGTGGAGGTTAGCGAAACGCCTACAGAGCATCACCAGTGTAGACGAGCGCAGGCCTACGCCGCTCTCCTACCACCACAATAAACCACACTTAACTTTGCCTTTAAAGCGACTGTGCTTTTCGCATTCCCACAGTCACGGGAGCAACAACATCTTTTTTCTTTTTTTTTTTTTAACTCTGATGCTTCCTCAGGGGGACAAAGTGGATCTGGGAAGGGGAGATGAAACGTTGGAAAGACGGCGAAGCCTGTTCTCCCCAGCAGATCGGCTGAGGTCTGGCCTCTCTCGTTGCCAGCGTTATCACAGCTCAGCCACAGGGCATGTTCTCCAGATTGCCTGGTGAGTCACTGGGTTGTGAGTCTCTGTTGCCTGACTGCATTGTGTGTGCATTTTTCTACTGTGTACTCCTCAAGAGCTTCACAACCACCGGTATTGATTGAGATGATGATTAATGGGCATGATAACAATAACTGTCTCTGCCTGCTCCGGGCAAAGTGATTTTTAAAAAACAATAATAAAAATAACTTAGTTAATAAATTCCTGAAGTGGAATTTCTTTTATTGTCTGCAGAGAAATTATTGGAACACATGAAAGGCTCCGATTGGTGCAAAACTAATGTGTAGAGTAGCAAAAAATGCTACAAAGAGACTTGAATAGCTCATTAATTAGCAGGCGCTATTTATGGCTGCATTCAGGAGGTGCTGCGGATTTTTCCAATCTGCCTCAGAATCACGGATTTGAAATTCATCCTGACTCATTCTGTGACATTCAAACATGTTGTGATTTAGCGAGCGGTGAACGTCCAGACCTCAAAGACAGACACTGATTTTGCTGTACGCTTTTCACGTGTGTATCCATATACAGCATATTCTTACTGGACTGGCAAGTGTGCGTCCTCATTAAAAAAAAAAGGCACTTTAACAAGCGGTTGCCAGAATCATAGGTGCCTCTGGAAAATGAACTGGACCCTGTTCTTTCCTCACAGGCGTAATAACCATCCAAACCATCTGATGTCCCTTTATTCCCCAACAACAACCAATCCTAGTTCTATTTTCTTAACAGCTCACCGCTGTCTAATGGAGCATAAGTGCTTGGTGTTTCCAGAAATTGACTCAAAGCCACAAGAGCTGGCAAGACCCGACTCTCCATCCCTCCCATCCATCCCTCTGTCTCTGTCTGGAATCTGGTTAAACGCTGAAACAACCACACCGGGAGCAGTTCAGCCCCACAAGACCTTTCCTTACAGTCATCCCAGCAGGAGGAGTCAAAAACACAAGATTTAGTACTATTTTTTGTTTGAGTGTGGGTGGAATTTATGTATACAAAAGACCCCAGACCAAGCTATACCTCCAGGGCGATAACTGTCTCCCTAACACGACCTGTGGTCCACCACGGTGTGATGGAGTCAGAGGTATGGAGACGTATGCTGTGGAAATGAGACACCACAGCGATGAGCTATTTTATCACTAATGGCTGTTTAATTTTTTATTCTGTTAACCATTAGAATTTCAATGGTAACATATGCATTAAAAAAAAGTTGAACAATCCAAACATGACTTCATTAAGGTCATATTCTAAATGCTAAAAGACTGCAACCTTTTCAAATGCCACTCGGATGTGTTTTTTTTTTCAACCATCTCGTTATTAGAGTAAAATGTCTCTCCCTAACGAAACAAATGATCCAATGAGCAGCTCATCGCACCTCTGTCATTTTCTGTCTGCAGTTTGTTTCCTGGCTCCTGTCTGCCCTTCATCACCCCTCACCATCCTCTCGCACACCAGGAAACTGTGGTATACAATATTTCATAAATCCACAATACATCTCACACTCACATCGACTGTTACACCTGTACAAACTCACTTAGCATGAGTGGATGATTGTACTCTCTTAGCTTTTAGACCATGAGTGCTCCACTTACTGGATTATGTAAAGATTGCATAATGTTAGATTATCTGCATTAACACACTCTCACTTTTTACATTTTTCTTTGCCCTTTTGCTGCAGCCGTTCGACCACCGCATCACTCCAGGCTACATAAACAGTTCCTTTTTACGCGCAGCTGATTGGTGGGTGAGGCCAGCAGCGTGTGCAGGCAGGCGTGACCTCGTGCCGTTCAGGTCTGTCACTCAGGACTGTGGAATGTTTGAGAGGATCTGTGCACCGGGGACCCGGCGCTGGTCCCTGAGGGCCGAGGTGACAGAGAGTACAAGCAACGGTCGATTAAAGTCGCACAGAGGAAAAGACGAGTCCACTTTGAACACGGTTACACTGTGGGTGGAAAAGTACTTTAGTTGATGAGATGGAATAAACGGAGCAGGGATTTCATTTTGGCAAAGGTGATGGACGTGAAGCGAGGTCACCTGGACACAGAGGGAATAAGATAGATCACCTGATCGACTCTTCTTAAACCCTTTAGGGAGAATGTCACAGCTTCCCTGTCACCAAACAACATGGGAGCGACTGTGGGAATTTGGTGGATTCTTTCTTTTTCTTTTTCCTTTTTTCTTTTTTTGGTGATAAAAGCTCAGTTTAAATGTGAGTGAAAATAAGAGCTGCAGTCTCAGTCAAGGCCAAACACTTCCACAGTCTTTACAAAAAAAAAAGAGAAGAACTTCATATTTTTGAAATTCAGAGCACATCCATCACTGGGTTAGTGTTGAGCCTCAGCCCTGACTGAAGATCTCTGTGGGAAACAGTGCTGCTCCTCCATCACGCTTTAATGACATTTAAGATGTCTATCTTAGACTCCTTACACATAAAGACACCTGGGAATAGCAGGTTATAATTACTTTCATGCGGAGGAGAGTCAGACAGACACGATTAGCTGATGGAACAGGGAAAAGTCATTAGTTCATCTCATTATAGTCACAATTACCTGGAGGAGGGCGGGATGGAGGGAGGATGATGTATTACATATCATATATCACAGATCTAACGCGAGGCATTTGCATTGCAGACTCATAAAGACATTATGGGCTATAATCTGACATCACCTTCAGGGCGAGAGCATGTGCTGTACTGAAAATGAGTCAGTGTCTGTGGAGGTAAAGTGTCTCTCACACGCAGAAGTTTCCTCTCTCTCTCTCTCTCTCTCTCTCTCGCTGTCGCCCCTGCTCGTCTATACCCTTTATGCATTCTTCATATCTGCGCCTTTGAGAGCGCAACAGAAGAAAGTGTTTCTCTGCAACACTGACGACAGCCGGCCTCTGACGACGTATTGGTAAATGTTGACAGATCATAACAAGCTGTAATCTAGCTGCAGCTTTGTTACCATGGTGTACATGCAGTGCATCCAGTATGCAAATCACTGTCATGTGTTCTCGACATGTGGTGGATGAAAAATGAAATAATGGTAGAGTTGTACTGGGTGTAAATGAAGCGACAGATGACAGATCGGGTTATTTCCATAAGGCGTTGATAACTTCATAGGCTGAGGTTGACTGTAACAGTCATTAGACCCACTACGTGCACATTCCTGATATCAGCTGGAAGAGTTGTAAACAGAAGATTTCATGCATCCTGACATCAGCTGCAAACATCTCAGAGTCAGTCCTGTCCCAAAGTCTGACTTACAGCTGGTGACATTACTCATCACTGTGCCTCCTCCAGCTGAAACACATGAAGAGGGTGGAAGACAGATGTGATCACTCACCCTGCTCTTGATTCACCTCCTGGGCAGATGTTAGCGTCCTGAAGATGCTGAGAAGAAAAAGAGGAAAAGCTTCTGCCTCGTTTCACTCTGCTCCTCCTCTATGCTCCGGCTCTGGGTTTGTGGACTAAGAGGAGGTTATTTGATGATCATGAGCAACAGGCTGCCTCCCCTCCCCTCCCCTCCCCTCCCCAGTTCCCTCCTTCCTCTCCCTTTGCCCTCGTCTCTCTCGCTCTCTCAACTCCTTCCTCCCCCTCCTGCTCGAGCCCTGACATCAGAAGTGGGATGTGCCATTATACCAAACGCTTTTGAGAGAAATCCATGGCAACCGCCGCGTTGCGAGCCATGCACCCCCCCCCCCCCCCCCCCCCCCCCCCCCCCCCCCCCTTAAAATCACACCCACACACCCACCCACCACCCCACCTTTAAATGAGAATAATCACTGTCCATTGATTGCAGAGTCAAAAAAAAAAACGGTTCACATTTGTCTGACTGGTTGCCTGGCTGAGGGGGAGGAAGGAGGGGAGGGCAGCCGTGGGCTGGTCCAGTCTCACCAGGGTGTCCAATTTTAGACGAGTGGTGGGAAATGCGGTATCATGAGGTATGAGGATGAGGAGGAAGGCATTGCTCATACAGAGAATTTTTATCACCACGAGAACCAAAGCTGCCATGAACCCTCTTTAATGTTCTATTTTACCCAAATGCTCCTTTAGTGATTTGATGTTATACAAGTTCATGAGAAGATCATGTGACCTCACCTGGAATAGGGAAACCTGGCCCCCTGAGACCTAAAGTTGTAGTGAGGGAGAATGGGGGACGTCTGGTGGAGGTCAAACCTTCAACACCCATTTCCAGGAGTTTCAGGAAACACGGCACGACTGTGTTCTGCACTGAAACTGCTGGTGTCGACCTCAGTGTGTTGTTATGTGATGGCTTCTGTGCGGTGCACTGAGTTGTAAAGCGATATATTAGAAAGAAAATGAAGCATATAGTTGCTTTGTCTTCAGAGCGGAGCTGTTTTATGGTTGGGCGACTAAAGGCAATAGAAAATACACTGACCAGGAATGAAAATAAAAGAACTCATCATGAGTCCTAGAGGGAAAGGAAAAAAATCTTTACAGCACAATACGTAAGTCATGACTCCGTCTGCGGGTCTGCAGTCAGATTGTATATTGACTGACTTGAGGGATATGGTCGATGTTAAATGTCAAATGAAAATTAAAGTATCAGCGTCTGTTTTTTGAACTGTGGCCTCCAGTAGACTGCGAGTTAATGTTGTTAGAGACTGACACAGAACAGAGCCCTGTCAAATTATGATGATGATACCATATGTGATCATGTCCTGTAATAAATAAATAAATAAATAAATAAATAAATAAATAAATAATTTTTGAATTGGATGTCTAAGCCAAATGTTTGGTCAGAAGCAGCAGTGAATGATTACCTCCTGGTGTTCATCTGCTAATTGTCGATTGCTAATTACCGATACAGCGTAAACCTGTTTGGATCCAGAGGAGCGACATAGTCGCTAACGCCTCCACCAGGTTTTTCCAGTCCACTGTTTGAACAGACCATTCGTTCGCCCTTCTGCCACCGTTCTTTGATCTCCCCGAGCCTTACGGTAAAATGCCAGTTTCAAAGGCACCTTTTTATCTCCGAAACCCCCAAAGATGATAGAATATATAAATATATATTTTTTCTAAATGTCAGACGAGCCTTTGTCATCCTAACAGCGAGGAGTTTTCAAGGTCAAAATTAAAGTTGACCTGTTTTGCACATTTCCAGCTTAATAGTATTAGTCCTAGAGGCCACTGCAGCTGCCTTTCATGATAAATACTTATTTATCTCAAACTGGCCCTTTATTCTGCACCTCACTGAACTGGCCCTAAAACCACAGACCCTACCCAGAATCCTCTAAACACAACGCACACGTGTTTACCTGTGAATAAAGATGGACGACATGTCAGCTCCTCATCTTCATTGCCCCCCGGTGGTTGGCTGCAGGACAGATCAACTCCATACTGGCAGAGGGGAGATGAGCCAGACTAAAATGTAAACAAATACTTTTATTCATGAATGATTTCTCTCACATTGAGTAGTTATCAGCACTTTGATGTATGTTGAAGTGTATGTTTTAGCATTCTATTGACTTTTGCAACATAACATTTCACTGCCTGAGCATAATAAAAGCCAGTCAGCCATTGATTTAGCATTACTGTTTCTAGGATACCGTCTCTGTTCGCTTCACTTCCAAACATTATCTTTAGGCACTTGACACGGTAAGGTCATGACCTTATGAGAGACCAAGGTCAGATCTGGATCCTGCAGCTCTGGAGTCATACCTGCTGAATGAGGGCAAGAGAGACAGAGGACAGTGCTGCTGATTTATCTATTTTATTTTTATCTTATTCTTGCTTTGTCTTGTAAATACATATACATGCATAGATACTGTTTTACCATATATTATTATATTTCTTCACTATGTATTCACTTCATTATCTATTCTATTCTATTCTATTCTATTCTATTCTATTCTATTCTATTCTATTCTATTCTGTTGTCAAAGGCAGCGCTTGGTTATATGTGTTGTTGATGCTGGTCAGGCCGAGGTAAGACAAAGCCTATTATCCTCCTGCTCTTACAGAGGATCCGACTGAATGGCAACTCATTCTTGGAATTATTGCTTGGTTCTCTCATAATGCTGTTCAGTCTGCCCTATTCAAACTGAACGAGTGTGGGTGGAAGAGAGGGGATTCATCATCTTATTTCCTCATTAGCTTACATATTTTGGCAGGAGAAGTATGTGCCTCTGCCAGGAACAGGACACAGGTCAATTCAACAGTGATGGGCAACCTGCAACAGTCATTACATTGGACCATTATTACAGTGGCTCTGCCACCATGATGGTTTTAGTTCCCATTGTTGGAAGAAACAGTTAAAATAGCCAGATCGTTTCTGCCTGTTTCAGCCACACCAGCCACAGCAATACGACCATTAACTGCTTTCAAAGTGGATATTTTGTTGTTTTCATTTTCCCTCCAGTGGCTTCATTATTTGATAAAGTAAAAAAAAAAAATCATTGATCTGATTAGATTAAGGCCAGTGAACTGACCATCGACACGCAGGTTATCAAAAGAGACTCTGGAGTCTTATTAGTGTCCTATTGTGAAAACCTGAGTCACATGTGGTTCAAGTGGACGGAAAATTGTGCAGAATTACTGCACCTGATAAGTAATTTGTTGCTATGGTAACTGGGCCCCCAGGAGGAGAGGGAGATACACATACAAAGCTCTCTCAACTGATCAACTAAAATTTGCCACAGGAAATGTCATCAATACATGACCTTCAATCAAGAACATTTCCTCACCACGAGGCCTCTGGACTATCATGTCTGCTGATTGGGCAGAAGATTATACGTCAGAAACTGAAACTGATTTTCAAATATCCAAACCAAAAGGAGTTTCAGGTGCCAAAGAGGCGCAGCTGTGCTTGAGATCCGTCGCAATCTCATCGTGGCGTTCCTGAAAACGTCCAAGTTGATCTGGCACTGCAAGTGTCAATATTGAAGCTACACAGAGAAATGTTGAAGGGAACCTCAGGACGTGCTGGAATAAAGTGAGAGGAGTCTGAATACAGGGCAGAGCGAGACCTGCTATCGCGGAGCAGAAGAGTAAGAACACAATGTGTGATGGCGTGTGAACGTGTGGGAGGTATCTGTGACCTCGGCCTATTTCAAATCGCTGCCAGGTCACGTTGTTTGTTCAAAGCGCACACTGATCATGCTTTTCACATGTGAACAACACTGAATACATCGGACTAGAACGCCATATACAGCATATATATATATATATATATATCTATACATATATACGTGTGTGTGTAGGGGGTGGCACGGTGGTGCAGTGGGATTCCAGCTGACATTCCAGCAACTCACTCACCCTCGATCCACCTGGACGCTCAATAAACGCCATCGCACCGGGTGAGAGTCAGGATCTATTTCAAACCTTGTGCTGGCAGATGTAGTCGACCATCTGCTGCATAAACCGGTTTGAATAGTTTCTATATTATGAGCTTGTTTTGGAAAATTCTCCCTATTATTTAGCTGCATTACAACGACAGAGGCGAGTAGATAGGAAGAGACCACAGCCTGATGACACTGACTGAAGGGCATGATGGGAAAACTGCCACCATCCGTCTATTGAAGGGTCTTAAAGTAGCTTGATCATCAGTATCAGCCGTGTGTTATTCTGTAACCTGTCCCCATCACATCCACCAACACACAGTCACAGCCTATATTTAACATCTCTCAGCACCAGAGCTGCAGAACTGTGTTTTTGATTGCGGAGATCAGAGTAAAACCTGAACGAAGAGTGTCTACTGCACACACACACACACACACACACACACACACACACACACACACACACACACACACACACACACAGCACCAACTGTGGCTGATTTGTTGGAAATTAGTTTTTGTTTTTTGCCTCAGTCCAAATGTACAAACGCTTCCTCGGCGAACGCTGAGGAATGTCTGATGGGGCTCAAGCTGTGGCCTGCCTACAACTCAGCTGTGCCAAAGCACCATGCGCCATCCCCACCTCCGTACACAACATGTCAGATCACCACATGAAGGGCGAACTCTCTGATCACCGCTCTTGAGTTTAAATTGTGAGGTGAATTGTCCCAATTCGACTTAAATCTTTGTTGTAGTATGACGAGATACACAAACACAAGTCTAGAGATTCAGAGAGAAGCGTGACAGAGATGTGAGACTATAATGAGATGGTTTTAGTTGCATACAAATCATAATTAGATCTTTTAATATAAACGCTCCACTTGGACTTGTTATTTCCAATAACTAAACCGCAACGTTTCTCTCATTCTAACCATGTAGTTAATATTGTAGTTAACAAAGCTAAAATCTGACGATTGGAACAAATATTGATAAAAATAAATATTTCAGATCAAATTAAACTTTAAGTCCAGACCTAATCTAATTCAATGCCTCACGTTAAATGAAGACACAAACACAGCTGGCAGTACAACATCACATCCCAGTGTGTCGAGCTGTTGTATCACACGTTCGTAGGTCTGGAGTTCACCTGACTCGATGCCAAAAATAGCATCAAGCCTATTATACTTTTTGTCAAGATGTTGCTCTTGCTACATATAACGAGTCCTGTGCTGGTAACTGTGTTGTTGCCATGCATTTGCTGTGTGTTCGCTTTGACGTGCGTTTATTTCCTGAGCAGGCTGAGTTCATATTTGCGTTAAAACACACACCCACCATTAGGACGCCGAGATTTCAGACTAACATTGACATGTTTTAATCAGGCGGTTTTTACATTTGGGATGTTGTCGTGATGGCATCTGCTCTGACTCATCACGGTGGGGAAAAGCCTCAGGGGAACTAAAAGCACTAATGAGGCTTTTAACGGCGTCACAGTCTGGTGAGAAGTGACAGAATGGGAATTATAAACGTTAATAAATACACATGTGCCGTTTCTGTTTTTCTGCACAGAGCTTAACCTTTAACACTTATGGACGTCATTTGATTTCCTGATTCGTCTTTGTGGGCAACACTGCTGCAAATACATTATGCAAAAACACAGATTTACAGTTGTGGTATAGAAGCAGCAGTGGGTGTGGAGTTATATCAACACACCTGCTACAGACAGTCACAGTACAGTTATGGCCCCCAACACAGAGGATACATTTTACTTATTTATTATTATTATTTTTACTTATTTACTCTATTTGTAGTTTTTGCTGATTCCTTGTTTTCTCTTCTCATTGTAGTATATAGGTGTACACAGTATGTATACTTTAGACCAATCAAAGTTTGATATTCTGCTTTATGTTTTGCTTATTTAACCATTTGGACTAAAGTGAATTACTCGTCAGAATAATCAAATATCTTAATTTGTGGTATTCATATTCACAAATACATCATCATACACTGTTAATCTAATCTTGGTTGCATACAGTTGCTATTATCCTGAAATCCATATGGGCACTTTCACACTGCCATGTAAACAGTGAATTAATAATGTTACCTCGGATCCTGTCTGGTGAAGAATCTGCCTCCAGCATCGGTGTGAGATTTCACACTGCGTGGCTGTAAAGGTCTTTCAACTGTGGCTCAGCAGACACGAGGAGGACTCATCGTTGACTGGACGACGGGAGGTGTTGAAAGACATCCTGTACATAAAATGGGCCTGATGGGTCATTCTGGTGCTGAGATCAATAACCATGATGAGAGGGGTGGTTTAAACCACCTGGAATCTCTCAGTCTCCTGTCTTTCTGTTTGTCATGATGATCACCTTAGTGGTTTCAGAATGACATGGATCAACATTCAATTATGACACTTTCTTTTGAGGCATACAAATATGGCTCTTCATTTGCTTGATCACCCTGATAAGGTCATTTTGAAATTTGACCTTGAAAGCCCCGCTGACCTTCGTCTTAATCGTCTAATCGCTTTACCCCAGGATGCAGAGTGGATATAAGTATAATAACAGTTCCAGTATCCTTCATCCTGGGTTGAAGAAGCTTCATTAATCCAGATTAACGTGCCTGTGTGAAAGAATGACTGCAAACAGAGACACTCGGCTGCAGATAGTTATATAACGTATTATAAGGTCACAGTCACCGGAGCAGCTGGAATAGATATTTTCTCTAACAACAATACATTAAATGATTATATGAATCCAACCCTTATCTCCACTGAACCCAGCAGACTGACCCCGCTTTTTTACATACACATGTTTATAGCACTTTTTTCTTACAGCTACATGATGGTGATAAGTATGATGGGTCCCACAGGGGCCATAAAGAAGGTTAATGTTGCTTTAGTTACACACATAGACATTACATTGCAAAATCATATATAGATGGAAATACTTAATTAGACAATCAATTTATCAACAACTATAAAACATGTAATTTAAATGCACCCTCTTATTATATAAACAGAGCTGAGCTTGGTTATGTTTCCTTTAAAACTGTTTTTCCTTTAGTTGTGAAAAAAAAAAGCAATTTCTTCGAGACACGGACAAGGAGGCAGCTGTTTCAGTGAAGAAGAAAAAAAAGCCATTGTGAAAACACGCAGTTAGTGACAAGCTGGTAAACATAGTGGAGGATTTAGCAGCTTAGCAGACAGATATTTCCCTCAGGAGGTGGTGGAGCCCATCAAAAGATCAACTGAATTAGTGTTATTTCAGGTTTTCAACTGCTTATTTCAACACTGTTGTCCATGACAACGGACCCAACATCTGCTGAACACACAAACCAAACCTCCAAGACAGCCACCACACAGCTGGACATTCATGTGACCTGATCATTTACTCCACTGCACTTTCTTCTGATATTATTACTGTGCAGTGCATGCTGCACGTGTCAAACAAGAACCTCGGCTGAAAAGTCCTGTTTGGATTTTCAGTATAATTAAAGGAGAAAATCTTTGAGTGCAGCTCGACTGAGAAAGAGCGCAAAGGCAAACAGGAGGAATTATGCTTTGCAAAAAATATCCACTTCTATTTCGAGAATTCGTCTCTCAGAAGATAAAAATATCCTTTAAGTTTAATTCCATTTCTATGGCGACCACATTGTTGCTATGTGACGGAGTAAAAAGATGAGGTGGAGTGTTTGTAGTATAGACATGCGAGTTTATGTGTAGAATATATGTGTTTATGATAAAGGAGAAACAATAGAGACTTGTCGTCAAATTAGTTTTGTCCGTCCTGTTAAAATAGCATTGTTGCCATAACATTTTTATTTCATATGTTATTGTCTACATATCATTTTGCATTACCTACAAATTAATCACAATTAATGCAATTAATTGTAAAAATAATGTAATTAATAATGCTGTTCATTAATTATGAGTCCCCGTTTGTAGAAGGACTCAGATGAGTTAGTCAGGGTTCATTAACTGACGAAAGCCAATTCTGAACTGACTGTTTCCAGTATCATTTCTTTGTATCTGTGATACAAAAACACACGCAGATTGAAGAAAACAGAGATACGTTCATATATCGGGATAAAAATAACGACACATATTAGGGATTTTTCCGTCTTGTCTCAGTGTGAGAAGTCACCGTCTGCTGTCAGAGTTAAGGACACGTCAGCTTTTAACTCAGCAGGTCTGTTGATCACTATGTCTTTGATTATAGCTGTGCAAAATAACAGCTCTCCTCTCTGTGCAATCTGTGCGAGCCTTCCTCTCCTCTGCGCTGCTGTGCGCCACTTAATGGGGCCTTTGTGATAATGGTTGTTATTCAACGCATATTACTGCCATGACAATGTCGATCCCTCTGACTGACTAACAATTCCGTTTTTTAAAAAATCACTGTATTTCCTCTGTTCTTTCTTTCAATTCAACCTTTTTCTTCAACCAAGACGAGCATCTGACAGTGAATGACATTAACACATGGCCACACTATGTCTGCTGGCAGAGATACACACATTTAGCTCAACACATAACCAACCACATATCATTATTTAGTTATTGTATTAATTGGAATATTAATTTCTCTGAACTGTTTGAGTATATATGTGATGTTTGTGTGATTTTTTTTTTTTTACAAAAATAGTCATTAAAATGTGCAAGATTCCTAATGTTTAAGCTTCCTCGCACATTTTGGCATTGGACATAATCTCTGCTGAATGTAAATGAGCTCTTGGACGCAGTGTTGGAGTGAGATGAAGGAACAGGAGGCCCGTGGTGTCTGTTCTCAACTTGGCAGATGGATTTTTTTTCCCCCCTCCAGTCTTTTCTTAAAGACAATATGGACGTTTAGAAAAATACGAACATGTGCAGCAGGATTCATTATGAGAACACATGACATATTCAAGGTCACAAACATGTTACACAAATAAATGCTGAAAGTTTGGCCCACTATACAAATATGACTGTCATCAGGTCTCACTTCAGTAGAGCTGATTCATGTTCATTATTTATGTACCGAGCTGCATAAAAATCAGTGCAGTTTAAAAATTTAAAAATTTAAAATTTCAGCCAAAGCCAGAACATAAAGGGGCATAAAAGTCAAAAACCAACTTTCCATCCAGCTGAAATATCTGTTTGACAAAAGACTGAAAATCCATCACTATTAAAAACAGGATTGGAGTTTGACTGAATTCGAATGAAAGGTCTTTAAACCAAGGACAAGCAACAAAGAGCACTGCACTGCAGTCTACAGGCAGTTTCATTCAGAATTCTAAAGACATCTGTCTCTGTGTGTGTGTGTGTGTGTGTGCGTGTGTGTGTGTGCGTGTGTTGATGATGTGTGGCGAGTTGTGTTTACGAGGCACAGAGAGATAAGCGCCACTGCTGGTCTGCGGATCGGAAGAGAGTAGTTGGTAAATGGTTTTATTTCTGAGATGAGACCACTGATGGCACTTTCATCCCCCTCTGAGACGTCCCTGCAGCTGAGAGCACATGAAACATGAGAGGCCAACATCAGGACCGAGTTTCATAAGATCGGACTTACTGGCAGTACTTCATAAAACACTGACAACAGTCTCTGTCAGCAGTTAGGGGACCAGATACCGGGACGCGCAGACACACCCTGGTGGGATCAAATATTAATTTATGAACCATCAACATGCTGCTACTGCTTCTGCGATGTGCAGAAACAAAACACTGAAAGAGCTGTAAACAAACAAGATGCTGGCTACAGATAACCACCAAAAGACAACAGATTAGCAGCAGCACAGCCATTGCACTTTGTAACTGTACATATGTGGGTCAATGCACCATGCACTTATAAACAATGCAGAAAAACACCTCGGAAACAGGGTCATCATTTGTCATTAATGTGAACATTGTTATTATTGTTTACAATGTTTTAGGTTTACAAAGATGGTTATGATGCAGAGAGATGTGCATATCCATTAAAATTCAAGTTCCATATAATTTCTTGTATTTACCTTTTTGTTTCTTTATACTTATTTATAATATGTTTATGGTCAAATTGTAAAAATATTGTCAGTCTCAGTTACATTATCCTGTCATGGGTTTTGATAATGACAAACAAATGACACCTTACATATTTATGTTTTATTTGCATACAGGAAACTGCCTTAAATTAATCAGCCGAATGGAAAAACATCACAGAACAGGTTGTTTCTCGATCAGCGTTCACAGCAAAGGGTTATTGACACGGCGTTCACAACCTACAGCACCACCACGCCTTCACCCACACATACTCATACACATACACCCAGTTTGAAGTGAAAGCATCAGCTTCACTCTCACTAATGGTTGCTTAAAGTCATTGCGGGAAACACAGGAAATTGCAGCAGCATAACACATAAGAGTCATGTTCAGTGGAATCTGTGCTGCAAAGGAAACAGACTTACTAACTGATTCCCGAAATATACACCACATTTTCACTGAGTATTCATCCAGCCACTCACCTGTCAGGAGAAACATCACATTGATGCATGAAGGTGAAGTGTGGAGCGGAGTGTATTGTTGCATTGTTGTATTGTTGGTGGTGGTGGGCGGCAGCTGTTTCTACCACTGGAGCTTGTTGCTTCTTCTGAATTAATGAGTACCAGGGCCACTTCAGAGCAGATGTCAGCGTTCACCTCAGAGCAGGAGTTGTGTTTTACCACCTGCTGCCTGCACCGGTGATAATAATAAACCCAGTTTGCACAGTCAGTTTGTGGACGCATCTTCGTGCACGGTGCATCACTCTGGTCTGTTACCATCAGACCTGTAGCATGTGTTCATACTTAAACTAACGAGGCCTAACTTACCTGACTCTCATATTTATAACGATCAATTTGGATTAGTGCATTGTCCTTTTTTTAATTTAATCACACAGTGTCTGTTATTATTTTGGGTTTGCCTCGAATACCTTTGGCTGTTACTTGTTGCAGGACATTGACGTCCCTTTACCTGTAATAATTATTTCATATTTATCTCTTCATCGCCAAATAGTTTGTCCATATGGTCTCTAAAAATGCACATTTTGATTTGACAGCTGCTGCTGCTGAAGTTTGGAACAGTTTTAGAAATGCCCCCCTTGTTATTTTATTTCTTCACATGTTGACACCCAGTCTATATACTGTGTATAGTGCACATAAGTAACAGTGAATATACACAGTGACTGATGCCTATTCTGCTCCTGAAATAGATTAAGTGCAATTGTTGACATGTTAAAATGTAGAAAACTACATAAAGCACACAGCTGTGTTTCTCCCACCGCTCTCCTGAGGGCGGAACCTTCGTACTGGTCTCTTGTTTCCAGAGGAGCCTGTTTAACAGCTCTGTGCGCCCGTGCCTGAAACACACTCACATTTTCTTGTCTCCCTCTGCAGGACGCTCGCAGAACCCAGCACTCACTTTCAGTTCCCTCTCGCTGCACTAGTTGGCACTGTTGCACAGTTCATGGCGGCACAGTAATATAAATGCTCATAACAGTGTTCCTGTATCTGGCTCTTCATCATTTATGAGGTGATTATCAGACTGTGTGCAGCCTGATTCCGTTTGTATGAAAATGTTTCCAGCTCTTTGAAATGAATCTAGTCAACAAAGCAAAGGAAGAAGGCAGACAACAAACGCACCTTTTACCGTCTCTCAGTAAATGGAGGTTTTCATGCAAATTTAGCCTTTGCAGCATTTGTTGTGTATTTACACCTGAGGCCCAGGAAACTGACTCATGTCGCTGAGAAAATGATGAGAAGTGTCTGCAAACGGACAAAGTCATCTTTATTCCACACAACCGGCCCATTATACAGTATAGTACTGCAGCTCTGCAGCTGACGCCGACACTTTTCATGTATTTCTTCTTCTCTTAAAACCATGTGGAGTCACTGGGACAGTGGAGATGAAGCTTGATGCAGGAAATAGTCCAACCAGTCGAGGTCTGGATACTTTACCATACATTTAGTCGAATGAGTAGGATGAAACTCGTACATAATGAAGTGCTGATGTGGTCACTGAAGCGCTTTGGCCTCTGGGTCAGGGATGATCTCAGGCCTGTTTGTGTGTGTGTGTGTGTGTGTTCTGTCAAAAAGCACAAAAGTGAGCTGAATGAAATGCCAACCTCACCATGTATTTCATTCTTGTCCGATTTCACACAGCCAGTGTGTACGCGGGCCCAAGTCATGACGCCATCGCCAGCGCTAAAGGCCGCATGAGTCATCATGGCATATCTGTACGAGTGGTCTGGAGACGGCTCATGCAGAGAAGCCCACGTGCTGCTTTTTAACCCGCGGTGATGTCATAACCAGAGACTTCCTGAACACAGGGTTCATTCACAGAGCCCCGACCAAGCACCAAACATGATGTTTCCATGGCAACTTCAGCCTCCGGGCATGTGAGTCCCCATGTCTTGTTGTTATTCGAGGAAGGATTTGGGGTTCGAGACTGTGTGAGCGCCCATTGACTCGCGTGCCCATGTAAACACCACATTACCGCGTTTGACTTTAAGCTCTGAATGTTTTTAGGCTGCTTTGATTATAAACAAACAGGTCGGGTCTCCTAGAGGTGTCTCTTTTCCTGGCTCAGGACAGAAGAGGCATTTGATGAGTCACCGTCTGCTATGAGTCTAATTTTTCAATTTTCCCCTTGTAGTCAGCAGCACAGTGAGCTGTCTCCTCTGCTCTGTGTGCAGACAACAGTGGACCAGGAGTCCAAAGCCTCAATATTTATATGTTGGAAAAAAAACAGGACAGTCGAATATATGTATGATGGATATGGTTATTATTTATTTCTACTTTTATAGATACAAAAATAGCATGAAACAGACTTTTTAAAGGAGGCACAAAGTCGATTAGACTCCAAATGAAACAAATACGAGACAACTATCGACATAGGAAATAAAATAAGACTGTATTACATAACCAGAGATTTCTTTAAGGGTTGAGAAATAATAACAAACACATCAACAAAAATATAACCTATTAAGGGGATAATTGAGCGAGTTAATAGAAATGGATCATAATTCCCTTCAGACAAAACAAAGTTTTACATTATAATAAAACATGAGCGATATAAGGATAACTGAAACTTTGTGTAAAATAGAAACAGATATAGGCTATAACAGACATTAATTGAACTTTTGTCCCCTCAAACGTCATTGTCACTAATGGACAATCACACCTTGTATCTCATATTTACAGGAAAGGGGGGAAAAAAATATTATAATAGAGGTTACATTCAAGATATGTCAAAATGCACTTGCTGCACTGGCTCAATGAGAAATATCACTAACAGATCAATATTAGATTTACTAATATCACAAAATATAATCTTCAAATATATCAAATAGGTCAATCTCAAATAATAAACGTGAAGATTCGGACTTAGATTTAACGTCCATCATGTGTTTTTAACTCCTTTATATCACTTGCTACATTTTTGTTTTCTATTACAACCATAAAAATGGCACTTGGCACTTTAGAAGTATAGATTGTTGCATATTAACATATCAGTTATCCATACTGTGTCTCGACACTGTGCTTTTACAGCATGACGGCAGGCACACTGGAGGATGCTGAGAGAAACAAAGCAATGCACGCAGTATAAGCTTTGGATACTTTGTGTTAGACTGTGGAAACGGCAACACGTGTTAATTAAAATAAACTTTAGCAGAAATACAAATAAAATAGATTAAATAAAATCTGGTTTTAAAAATAAAAATAAAACCATCTTCTAAATCTGTGTGTAAAAATCTCTCATCACTTTATATGAGCCAAACTCAGAAGATACATTTTTTAAATGATGTTATAGGCACAATTGGGAAAAAAACAACTCAGGCATAGAAATTATTTGGAGTATGGAGACAGATGCTGACACAGGCACGTTTGAAGACACTTTGGCATCTCACCTGAACATAATGCAACATAATATATATTTTATGAATATAAAATGGTACGTCATTCACGTGACTCAATATTATATAAAACAAAGTAAGTGACTCCCCCTGTCTTTGAAAACAGTGCATATCAGGAGGAGTCACCATAGTTCATTTGTATATGGTTAAGGCGCTGTGCGTTTCACTTCTGTTAGAAAACTGCACTACACAATGAGATGATCAGCATGTTAAGATTAGGACACACGTAAAACCGCATTTAACGTGACACACAGACAACAACACACTTTGTGCAAGACGAAATATACAAAAATCTTTTGGTCGCAAGAAATCCTTTGGACGTGGGTTTTTTTTGGTATGATATTAACCTGCTGACTAATCAATTTTCTCACAAGGAATTTTTTAAAACATATTTTCCATAACCATCATTCACTAGTGTGAGGCAAACAGGTGGTTTTGGTTAATGAGCAGAATAAGGCACATTAGACCCGATGTTCACAGGTCAAAGCGATCCGTCTGATTGTGTCTGATTGTCGGTCGAACACTGTGCGTGTGTGTGTGTGTGTGTGTGTGTGTGTGTTATCTCCTTGTCATTTCCTCTATGTCTGCCCTCTGGCCTGGACGCCGGTCAGATCCTTTCTTATGATCTCATTCACTGTGAAGCAGAAGAAGCAGAGGGATGTCAGACAACAGCAGGATCAAATACACTCATGCATTAACATTCCCAGAAGAGAACAGACTTTCCTCCCTGAACACTGACAACATCAGAACAGCATCATGACATGTGACAGGTCTGCGCGGGGCGTTGCTGCATTGATACTGAGTAACCACTAGAGGTAGAGCTACACAAGTCTGTGTGAGTGACAACTTCCTGTTGTCAGTGTGCACACACACACACTCACACATCAACAGAAGAGGAAGTGTGTCGAAGTGGAAACTTTCAGTGTCATAGTTCTAAAAATAGAACATAAAACCTTCATATGTTAAAAACTCTCCAACTGTTATATTTATTTCCAATTCTTTTTACTTGTAAACGACAGGAGTTTGGAGTATTTACACTGTATTTTACTGTGATTTGTATGAGTTGGTAAAACGGCTACAGACAATAAAGCTGTTAAGTTGGACGTGGACGTGCAGGTCGTTCTGCATTCTGCAGCTTTGTGTGTCGCATGTCAGCGCTCCTGATAAGCCCCAGTGTTCAGCTCTGTTGTGGGCTGGAAGCCGACGTATGTGTGAGTGTGTGTGTGTGTGTGTGTCTCACACGCTGTGTGCCAGCGCTTCCACTGTGCCTCAGGGAACTCATTATGACCTATGAGTAAGTAGATAAGTAAGTATTTCAAATAGGCCAAAGGCTTTTTGCCTGATGTCACAGCACATGAGGACACACTGTCTGTGATTTTGTAACCATGGAAACGGGAAACAACAATGGACTATTTCAATTTTTAAAAAAAAAGGATATATTGGAATCTGATTATTTATTAACAAATACAAAACGTTAGAGATATTGATTGATTGTTAGAGAGGAAAAACAACAACAGTGAGTTAAACTGCTGTTAGCAGAGACACAGTGGTGAGAACAAAGGACGGATCTACAGTATAAAAACACAGGTGAAATGAAACCATCTCACCCACACAACAAGCACCTCTGCACAGAGGAACTTCTCACCACATCAGGTTAAAAATAGGACCTGATGGAGGTGAGCTGTCAGGGGCTGTGAGAACGTGATCAAGACGATTTGGACCGGGAGAAAAATGATGATCTGTAATCATCATTTCATCAGGAAAAAAGAGACGCTGATGCTCTGCCAGCCAACAAACTCGTCTTTGTCCGTCTCAGAGTATCTGCCCCTGCATTTCTGGTTGATCACTTGCAGATGTGAAAGAGCAGCAGCTCAACACTGAGCACGTTTCATGGCCTCAGCATCTCAGCAGCGTCTCAGCAGAACTGAGGGAGCAGCCAGAACCGGGCCCTCGCCTGTCGTCACAACACCGACCTCCCTGTTTGTTTTAGCCTGTAGTGGAATTCCCTCTGACACCTAACTCCTTGAAGAAACTTTCATCCCCCCAGTGGTGCAACTGGATTTTTCCTGAGCATGAAACGAGCTCAGAGAAGCGGCGGGAGCGGCCGTGGGGAGACGCCACACAGTGGGGCTTTACTGAGCTCGATGAAGGGTTGGCACCGGCCGACTGTTTGAGGCTGGCTGAGGGAACACTCAGCCCAGTCTCCTCCAGAGGTGAATGTCTGGCTCCTGAGCTGTGCACCAATGAGCTGCTCTGTTTTACGACCCGGTGGTGGTACAGTAGCTGACTCAGTGGCTGCACACCGCCTGCCGCGAGGGCCGGAACTGGCCTCGGATTTGCATGTTGTGCACAGCGTGTGCGCGTGCTCGAGACGACGCGGAGACAAAGGAGAAGTGAAACGAGTCTGTGCTGAAACAGAGAAAGTTAGTGGCCGTGGTCGTCGTCACGTCTCTGACACTGTTCTCCTTCTGATGCAACTCCAGCAGAAGGAGATAAATCCAAAATGTTTGCCACAGCCAGTCACAGCTATTCTGTCCTGTCAGAGCCACTGGATATTTGTCATGATATAACCCACAGTTGTCAAAGTAGGAGGCAAACCCTTCCCGTACCGGAGAACTATATAACATAACCATGATGACACAGGCGTCCGGAGACTGAGATAAACACAAACCCAGACTCTGATGAGTCTTTTGAGTAGAAAACCACTTTTTGTGTTACTGAAAAGACAGAACAGTCAAACTGAGGTCTCATATTCAGCTTCAGATGAACTCTGGATGATCGTAATTGGTTGGTCCAAATTGAAACATGTCAGCACCTTCATGATTTAACATTCATTGATTATGGTTAATCATGTTAGACATGTATTTATATGTGGATTGTGTTACAGGGGGTCCTCGTGTTACGACGGTCGCGAGATACGACGTTTTTGTGGTTACACCACATCTCCCGTGAACTTCCTTGTTTCGGCTTAAGCGGTTTGCCTCATAAATACGTACAGACTTCGCACGGGAACTAGTTGGTGAGCGCTCTCTCTGTCTCTCAGCACACCTGCCAGCTCTCCAATACCTCCACAGCACAGCTAGGCTACTCTGCCTTGTGTTTACTGATGTGAAATGGCCGGCTGGCGGGGGACACAGATGGGTTCGTGATCGT